>WNGS01087021.1:6221248-6244276 GCA_020271785.1 Procambarus virginalis
CACTTGTTCCGGATATGTTCGAACGTCAGCAGTTGTGAGTCGTGTGTAAACCGCTTTTCATTCATAACAGGGGGTTTGGCGGGTGCATGGAATCACTTTTGGATCTTTGTTTGGAGGACGGGCTGGTACGTGGCTGAAGCATTTACAGCGTTGTGGTTCGAACAAAATTCGCCAGTGAATTTGCCATTGAAGCAATGTTCCGGAAGTGTTCGAACGAAATCAGTTGTGAGTCGTGTGTAAACCGTATTCATTCATAACAGGGGGTTTGGCGGGTGCATGGAATCACTTTTGGGTCTTAGTTTGGAGGACGGCCCGAAATGATGTCCTTGTTTACATTTGATGACGTTCGAATGATTCTCGAGCAATGCTTCGCTGACGACATTTGTTCAAATCATCAGCCCCATCCTCCAAACAAAGACCCAAAAGTGATTCCATGCACCCGCCAAACCCCCTGTTTATGATGAAAAACGGTTTATATACACGACTCACAACTGTTGACGTTTGAAAACTTCTGGAACACGTACTTTAGTTCGAACCACAGCGCTGTAAATGCTTCACCCACGTACTAAATGCAAATAATCGCCAACAGAACATAAAGACCCAAAATAAATTAACCAGTACCTAAATATGCACAATATGCTAATGTAGCAATATTTTTTATATTTGAGAAAATTGCTATTCTGAATGAGCAGCATGTTAAAATTGAATGCGTCTTTGGGGACGACCGCTGGATGGAATAGACCAGGTCTAAGAATGGGTTACTTCAAATACAAATAATCGCCAACTAAACCTAAACATCTAACCTATGCCTACTATATATAGAATTTTAATGTATAGTAATATTAATTAATATACGAGAACAAACCAATTCTTAATACACAATATCGTAAAATGATGAATGTGTCTGGGGGTGGGGGGGGAGGAGGAAAACCGCTGCTTTAACGAGCCTGGCCTGAGGACGGGTGGCAAATCCACCCTAACAGAGCGTAAACACCTAACCCAACCCAAAGTAACTACGCATAACTTTAATATACAGTAAAAGTAATTTAATATGACAACCTATTTTTAATAGACAATATGTTAAAATTGATGACTGCGTCTTGGGAAGGGCCTCGTCTGTAACGAGCCTGGCCTGAGGACAGGAACATAGCCTAAAACATCTAATCTAAACTAAACTAAACTATTCAACAAATTATAATATACCAGGGTGGCCCAATTGTCACTTTAGCGTAATAATAATGTAATAATACAATCATATGTAAAATAAACAATCAAATTAAGACATACTTGATTTAATAACAGTAAAACTAAATGCGTTTTTATTAATTTAATTGGTATATTTTGTATTTTCCTTTCACATACGATCATGTTAAGAAGACAGCATTACGGTCTGACCTGCCTGACAGCTGAGTGGACAGCGCTCGGGATTCGTAGTCCTAAGGCTCCGGGTTCGATCCCCCGGTGGAGGCGGAAACAAATGGGCAGAGTTTCTTTCACCTTGATGCACCTGTTCACCTAGCAGTAAATAGGTACCTGGGAGTAAAACAGCTATGACGGGCTGCGTCCTTGGTGTGTGTAACAAAAAGGGGCCTGGCCGAGGACCGGGCCGTTGGGACGCTAAGCCCCGAAATCATCTCAAGATAATCTCAGGAGCTCAAGATAACGGTAAAGTGACTATAGGGCCATCCTGATTGTATTAGTGTTATTTTTTATGATAAAATACTGATTATGAACACACAGTTCGTTAACATTAATGAATGCGTCTTTAGTGTGGGTCTCTGCTGAGACGAGCAGCGTATATGATGATTCATATATGTGATGATTTACAAATATAAAATACTCAGGAGTATGTGATGATTCATATATGTGATGATTTACATTTATAAAATACTCAGGAGTATGTGATGATTCATATATGTGATGATTTACAAATATAAATTACTCAGGAGTATGTGAGCATTCATATATGTGATGATTTACATATATAAAGTACTCAGAAGTATGTGAGGATTCATATATGTGATGATTTACATATATAAAATACTCAGGAGTATGTGAGCATTCATATATGTGATGATTTACATATATAAAGTACTCAGAAGTATGTGAGGATTCATATATGTGATGATTTACATATATAAAATACTCAGGAGTATGTGAGCATTCATATATGTGATGATTTACATATATAAAGTACTCGGAAGTATGTGAGGATTCATATATGTGATGATTTACATATATAAAATATTCAGGAGTACGTAAGGATTCATACGTTAGTGCTGCAATATTGATAAGAGAACAATACAAAAACAGACCAAGTACAATATTTTTCGTTAAAAACAGTTTATCAAAAATGACTGCACAATTAGTAGGTATTATACTTGAGTAGGATATAGGAAATACATTCCAATACACAGATATTCCAAAAATCCGGTTCAAAATGGAAGTTTAGTTTAGTTCATTTATTATTTGATTTGATTGTTGCCGCCGGAGGCGGCTAGTTTATTGTGCACCTCATACTCATCCTGTGAGTGGTAGCGCAAAAGCATTACAGAGGGCACAAAAGGTCTTCGTCAGACCTCAACTTTGATAATTACATAAACAATTCTCATCTATCCTTCACACCTTATAGTTACATGCTAGCTAGTTACAGAGAATGTTCTATTTCAAGAGCTATTTATTTACAGTAAGTCATTATGCATTAATGGTAGGTCTTATCGCTAATACATAATTGTTTGACCAATGGAGATAGTAAAGTCATAGGGGGAGCTGCTGTTTATTATTAGTCTTCACAATGCCGAGTTTCTTAATCTCATATGTCATTTATCTACTGGGAACGAAATAGGGATACAGCGCAAGGATTTCAGGTAATTTATCCATGGTAATAAGATAGGTTGTCATATCACACAGCGTGAGCTTAGATTTATTTCTAAATGACACAATTTTACAACAATCCAATATATAGTGTTCGAGAGTGTGTGTTATGCACCCCATACCCATCCTGTTGGCGGTAGTGGAAAGGGTTACAGAGGCATATAATGGGCTCAGGGACTGACCTCCACAATTCATTTAACTAAGCAAGTTACAAAGTTCAATATACGTATCTGCATATTATAACTAGGACTATTAGAGTAGGCTGATTTTTTCCGACACACATAACTTTAATATACAGTAATAGTAATTTATATATGACAACCTGTTTTTAATAGACAGTATGTTAAAATTGATGACTTCGTTACATCATCAATGGGTTCGAGATCTACCAAAAGTACATTTTCTAAATTAAGCAACTGTCATATGTGGAGAGCTAGTGTCACAATTGATATGTTTGTCCTGCACACCGCCCCCCATCCAGTGGGTAGCGGTGGATAGGTTACAATCACTTAGTTACTACCTACAATTAGCAAACTGGGGATATTTGGCTAAAATTTCTGGTGGCAGATCATTTTGAATGAAATAGTTACACATCTCAGGAACATTTGTTATAGAATTGTCTCTGAATTCACGTATCTTTTCGCACTTCATCACATAGTGAAGGAGGGTGTGCGAATAATTTTGTTGACACAGTTTACATTTGGTCAGGTCTACATCAGCAGATAATGAGAATTCCCAGAGATACTTGTAACCGAGTCAAAAATCACGTCTTCAAACGCTGAGTTGGCATGACTGGTCAATGTGCAAGTTTCCATACCGTGTTTTAATAAACATTTAATAAACGTAACTCACCTGCACTTGTTTTCACTGTAACACTATAAACCACCAAGTTTTCTGTTTGTTGATCGTTACATAGTACTCAGGAATTTAAAGCATACACCAATCGACGGTATTAATAATGGTGACCAGTTACTGGCGGTGATGGGAGCTTGTGGACACGGATACGCCCCCAAAGTTACTCCTCCCGGAGGGGCTACAGTTACAAGGCTTCTGTTTTATTACTATTTACTACCACAGACGTGGCCACACATTTGCAATACTAACCAGCAAATATATATATTTTCTTCTGTCCTCCATGGACAGGGTTAGAGATCTTTAAGACATCATATACTTCAGTGATTTATTGAACAATCAACCACAAGAGGGTTGGTGTATTGCTTTTACATTGATAATCAAAACACATAAATACATACATTTACATCTGTACCACATAAACGGTGTTTGAAGAATGTTCATTTACGCTTGATGTGATTAATGTGCGTTTGCAAAGGTGAAATGCAATTCATGACAAGCTTACACATATACATCTTACTTTCATACACACATATATAATCTCTACTTTGACCGGGTAAGATAGCAGCTATGTTATTAAGCACTTAACCACAGAAGGTGATTAAGGTGTTTTCACAAGCTCAGGTTATAGTTACGTCACATGTATGACATAATTGATGCATTACATAGTCAATCTTTTTCTTCAAGTCCAGTTTATCACGCAGTGTTCCATAATGTTCACGGAGTGCAGGTTTTCTCCTTCACAAAGTTGACACATAATGTATTCCACACTTTCACAAAGTTGACACATGGTGTATTCGACATTTTCACAAAGTTGACACATAATGTATTCCACACTTTCACAAAGTTGACACATAATGTATTCCACACTTTCACAAAGTTGACACATGGTGTATTCGACATTTTCACAAAGTTGACACATGGTGTACACGACACTTTCACAAAGTTGACACATAATGTATTCCACACTTTCACAAAGTTGACACATAATGTATTCCACACTTTCACAAAGTTGACACATAAAGTATTCCACACTTTCACAAAGTTGACACATAATGTATTCCACACTTTCACAAAGTTGACACATGGTGTATTCGACATTTTCACAAAGTTGACACATGGTGTACACGACACTTTCACAAAGTTGACACATAATTTATTCCACACTTTCACAAAGTTGACACATGGTGTATTCGACATTTTCACAAAGTTGACACATGGTGTACACGACACTTTCACAAAGTTGACACATAATGTATTCCACACTTTCACAAAGTTGACACATAATGTATTCCACACTTTCACAAAGTTGACACATGGTGTATTCGACATTTTCACAAAGTTGACACATAATGTATTCCACACTTTCACAAAGTTGACACATAATGTATTCCACACTTTCACAAAGTTGACACATGGTGTATTCGACATTTTCACAAAGTTGACACATGGTGTACACGACACTTTCACAAAGTTGACACATAATGTATTCCACACTTTCACAAAGTTGACACATAATGTATTCCACACTTTCACAAAGTTGACACATAATGTATTCCACACTTTCACAAAGTTGACACATGGTGTATTCGACATTTTCACAAAGTTGACACATAATGTATTCCACACTTTCACAAAGTTGACACATAATGTATTCCACACTTTCACAAAGTTGACACATGGTGTATTCGACATTTTCACAAAGTTGACACATGGTGTACACGACACTTTCACAAAGTTGACACATAATGTATTCCACACTTTCACAAAGTTGACACATAATGTATTCCACACTTTCACAAAGTTGACACATAATGTATTCCACACTTTCACAAAGTTGACACATAATGTATTCCACACTTTCACAAAGTTGACACATGGTGTATTCGACATTTTCACAAAGTTGACACATGGTGTACACGACACTTTCACAAAGTTGACACATAATTTATTCCACACTTTCACAAAGTTGACACATGGTGTATTCGACATTTTCACAAAGTTGACACATGGTGTACACGACACTTTCACAAAGTTGACACATAATGTATTCCACACTTTCACAAAGTTGACACATAATGTATTCCACACTTTCACAAAGTTGACACATGGTGTATTCGACATTTTCACAAAGTTGACACATGGTGTATTCATCACTTTCACAAAATTGACATATGGTGTATTCGACACGTTCACAGAGTTGACACATGGTGTTTTCGACACTTTCACAAAGGTTCACACATGGTGTATTCGACACTTTCACAGCGTTGACACACGGTGCATTCGACATCTGGGTTTTGAGAAAGTTGTCAGATACGTCTATATCCCAGGCACTTGCCTACGGTGAGCGCGGGACGTGATGAGGTCTGGCGTTTTCACTTCATTATGATTGTTCTAGCTCTTTATGCCTCACCTACTATCCTTCTTGAAGTTATCTTGAGATGATTTCGAGGCTTAGCGTCCCCGCGGACGAGTCCTCGTCCAGGCCTCCTTTTTGTTACACATTCCCCGGGAAGCAGCCGTCTAACTCCCAGGTTACTGGGAGTTATTTACTGCTAGATAACAGGGGCATCAGGGTGAAATATATATTTGCCCACTTGACTCTGCCTCCACCGGGGATCGAACCCGAAATTTCAGGAGGACGAATCCGAAGCGCTGTCCACCCAGCTATTAGGCGCCCTGGATCCTTGTTAGATCTGTTGTGCTGTAATTTAACTGAACTTCCCAGTGAATTCAGTAGAGTTCCGTGTTGGTCCGCTTTTGTACCATCGTGGTCAAGTCGGTTAGAACGTGTCTGGGATTCACCAGAACGTGGAGGGAGGGAATTATCAGTGGAAAACGCAACGCAATTACAACTATATAACACTTGGAAGGGATCAGAATAAGGATTTGGGATTGGACGGGGGGAAGGAATGGTGCCCAACCGCTTAGACAGTCGGGGATTGAACGCCGACCTGCATGATCATTATCACACTCAGTTGGAGATGTGGCAGGGTATCTGCCACTTCTGGAATATTTATACGTAAAAGCAGATACAGATAACAACACTGTTGTGGATTACCTTTATATGCAGGCGTCACAATAACGTGGCTAAAGTATGTTGACCAGACCACACACTAGAAGGTGAAGGGACGACGACGTTTCGGTCCGTCCTGGACCATTCTCAAGTCGAAACGTCGTCGTCCCTTCACCTTCTAGTGTGTGGTCTGGTCAACATACCTATATATGATTTCAGTAAGTTGATGTGGCAAAGTTGGGTCTTGCGACGCCCATCAGGAGTCTTTAAAATGTAGTTGTTATTGTTTTTGCATTCCTTGATGCGATAAGGTCCTGAATATTTGTTTTGGAAAGGAGAGCTAGATAGGATAAATGCAAGTTCAAAGTCTCCTACTTAAACTTTCTTACTTTAGAGTGCTTGTCAAACTGTACTTTCATTTTACTCTGGGAGGTTAACAAATTAGCATGAACAAACTTATGAACTTTTTCAAGCTTATGTCTCAGGTTTTTAAGAAACTGAGAGACATTAAGGGAATCACTGAAGGTGATTCAAGGTGAATAAAAGGTGAAGGTGAATAAAAAGTTAATAGAAGTTAATGAATCTTCGAAAGCTTTAATGAGACTGTTACGTCTCGTTCGCACCACTCGTTGAACTTACAGGGATAAGAACTTATGTTGTCTAGGGGATAATAAGAATAAACTCTGTATCTATATACAGGCGATGAGACACAATAACGTGGCTAAAGTATGTTGACCAGACCACACATTAGAAGGTGAAAGGACGACGACGTTTCGGTCCGTCCTGGACCATTCTCAAGTCGATTGTGATGAGGAATGATTGATGAAGATTAAGCCACCCAAAAGGTGGCACCAGCACGAATAGCCGTAAGTGGTGGCCCTTTTCAGCCATTACCAGTATCAATAGATGATACTGGAGATCTGTGGAGGTGCGGCTGCACCCTGCGTGACGGGAGATGTCTCCCGAAGTGTGATGAGGATTGATTGATAAAGATTAAGCCACCCAAGAGGTGGCACGGGCATGAATAGCCCGTAAGTGGTACAATTTTTTTTTCAGTAATGCTTTTCATTATTCTGAGGTTGCATTTAATCATCAAGTTGTTATCGCGGGGGGAGAATACTGTTTCACAGTCTTTATGAGGGTGTCCAGCTGCTGGACACCTTTGTTGACCAGGACAGTGGCTGTGTTGATGGCTTCAGGGTGGCCACTGCAAGATTCAGGAACTCTTAAAGCTCTTCTAAGGTCGTTGGTTGCTTCACATTCCAGAAGATAGTGAAGTAATGGCTTTTCTGTGACAGTTTGGCAGAAGATGCACTCTCTCTGTCGGGGTTCACCAATCTCCCAGTTGCATCTGTAACCTAGACGTAGTCTATATAACCTAACTGCTATTTCCCTGTGGATTCCTTTTGGGATATTTAACCTTTCTAATTTGGTTGCCTGAAGATACCATGCTGCAGAGGGCGAACCTTCAGCTATTCTCTGGTGTAGGTAGGCTTTGTTGAGGTGTGAGAGTTTTTTGGTGTGATGAGGAATGTTGTTGTTGTTAAAGATTTAGCTACTCAGGATGAAGTGTCCATGTAGCACGAGCTGTGGTGAGCCCGTAATGGGATGAGGAAGTAGAGACAGGCAATAAATAGGCAAGAGAGAGCTGAGGAACAAAGTAAGGTATAGTAGAGGGGATAGTAATAATAATAAGAGCTGCAGAGGGCCTATTGGCCCATACGAGGCAGCTCCTATTATAACCACCAAATGGGAAGGAGATAGGAATAAGAAGAGGATAGCAAGGGAGCCTAGGAGAAGACAATGCACAGAAAAAGGGAGAAGAGAGAAAGAAAAAGGAAAGAGAAAGAAAGATAAATGGAAGGGGTAGGCTTATGTTAGATCACGTTTGTTAGAAATATTAGAGCATTTGAGTATATACTGTGAAAAGGAAGAGTCCACAGCAAAAAGGCCAGGACTCAAGTTCATGTTGGGTACATTGTGTATTAGAGCCGATTCAACAAGACGGCGTCTGTGTAGAGTAGAGGCAGGAAAGATTATTTTGGAGGAAGACCAATCAATGGGATGACTAGAATCCCTCACATGGCAGAAGAGAGCATTGTTTGTGTCTGCAGACTTAACACTTCTCTTGTGTTCTTTAAGTCTGTCATTCAATGTACGGCCAGTTTCGCCAAAGTATTGGAGAGGACAAGACGAACAGGAAATAGAGTAGACACCAGCAGCATTAGAAGCAGGAGGAGCAGTGTGAACTAGATTGCTACGGAGTGTGTTAGCTTGTCGAAAGGCGAATTTAATGTCGAGAGGACGAAAGGTATAAGTAAAAGTTTTGAGTTCAGATATGAAGGGAAGGCATAGTACAGTGCTACTAGTGTCAGGTTTAGGATGAAAGAAATTTCGTTTAGCTTGAGAGTAGGCACAGCTGATGAAATGCAAAGGGTAACCAAGGCGAGAGAATGATTTGTAGACAAAGGCAATTTCAGAATCAAGAAACTGAGGGTCGCTGATGCGTAGAGCGCGGAGGAAGAGAGAGACGAGGACACTTTTCTTAACAGAAGGAGGATGGTAGGAAAAGAAGTGAATGTACATGCCACTATGCATGGGTTTACGGTAGACAGAGAAAGAGAACCCAGACACAGAGCTGTGGACATGAACGTCAAGAAAAGGAAGGGGGGAATTAGATTCCCACTCAACTTTGAAATGGATAGAAGGAGCCAGAGTGTTAAGAGAGGCGAGGAAAGGCTGGAAAGATTAAGGTCATGAGGCCGTAAAGCAAAAATGTCATCCACATAGCGAAGTCAAAGAGAGGGACGAGTATCAATAGAAGGAAGAAGAACAGTTTCGAAGTATTGCATGTAGAAATTAGCAAGAACAGGGGAGAGAAGGGAACCCAGAGCGACACCGAAAGTTTGAGTGCAATATTTACCGTTGAATGAGAAAGAGTTACAGTCAACACAGAGTCTAATGAGATCGAGGAAAACGTCAGTGGGAAGCGGGAGAGGAAGAAGGCCCTCTGACGCCTTCTGTCTAAGGAAATAGAGAACGTCATCGAGCGGAACATTGGTAAACAGAGAGTCGACATCAAGACTGAGCTCATTACTTTAATCTCATTAAACGTTTCCGTGTCATCTTCCCTTCTCTTCCTTATACGAGGCAAGAACGGAGGGCATTTGTACAGGCAGATTTGTAAACCTCATCTTGGAGACATTCATGTATCAACACGTCAAGCAGGCCACAAGAATGAGGGAAGGGGATGTTCTGTCAGTACTGGATCACCAGGAAAAAGAAGAGGAGGTATTTGACATCCAGTACCTTTCTCCATTGGAAAAGAGTGATCTTGGGAAAAATTTTCATGGGTATAATTGGACAGACTTGTTGCTAGGCAAGGACGTAAATGAGATGTATGCCAAATTTTGCAAAATATATGATGAAGGCACACGAACATTCATACCAAAACAGACGTGCAGACCTAGGAAACAGGGTTGGTTCAACGGAAATTGCGAGAGGGCCAGTGATCAAAAGACACAAGTATGGAATCATAATAGGAGAGGCCAAACCCCCAAACATGCCAGCGATACAAAGATGCGAGAAACAACTACACAGCAGTTAGGAGAGAGGCAAAGAGGAACTTTGAGAATGGTATAGCAGACAAATGTAAATCAGATCCAGACTTTTTCTATAAATTCATTAACCCTCAAACCGCTAGGGGTCCAAATGGTTTTAACACCAACAGGCGCAACAGAAAAAAAATTCAAAAAATTCTTTCGTCTTATAAGTGTTTATTTTTGTTCCCTGATCACGGAAAAAATAAAAAAAAAAAAATTGTAGGTGGCATATTTTAGCTTCAATAGGGTAGGGAAGTCTGGCAAAAAAGGGGCGTTGGCAGAGCCTTCGCCAGACGAGGTCTACTCTGCTCGAGCTGTCAGGCGTTAGATGCCGCAATTATATTATTACCTAATTATTTCAATGTCTCTGATTGATTTTTTCATATTTTTTTTGCAGTATTATTATTCAATTGAGTGAATTGTGATATATTTATAGAATAAAATGTGTGAACCATTGCTGTATACAAAATATGGTGTGCATATTAGTGATTCAATTATTATGTTCATAAAACAATAAACAAATAGTTTTGCTGTTGTTACACTATATACACAGGTTATATATAAGTATCTGAATGTTTTGCTCACCATAGCGAACCACTAAGTTGGTATTGTGGGTCAAAATGGAACACTCGCTGCCACTCCCTCCCTCAACAACACCTTACTCGCCCTCATTCTCCTCCCACAATACTGTTTTTGCATTTATTCACTATACACAGACGTTATATATAAGTATTTACATGTTTTGTTCACCATAACTGTACATCTAAGCTTGTATGATGAGTAAAGGCACAAAGACATAGCTACTCACACAGCTTGTGGCGGCCGCCCTCAAGGCCAGACGCACTAATATTTCTCCTCCAACAATACTGTTTGTGGTGTTATTACTCTATATACACACACACATTATATATAAATATCTACCTGTTTTATTCACCATACCTGTACAAATAATCTGGTATGGTGCCCAAAGACTATAGTGGCCACCAGTAAACAACATGGTAAGTCGTACTGACGATGCACCTCCCTCACCAAAGTGCCGGCTCCCAACCTACTCCTATTGCTGTTATTTTACTCTATACACACGTTATATATAAGTATCTACATTTGTGTTCACCATAGCGAACCACTAAGCTGGTATAGTGAGTGCAGTCAATAAAAGGTGGCCACACACAGTCAGAACACGACACCACCACCCTCCCTCCCAAAGCATTACTCCTCCCTCCATGGAGCACAGCGCTAAATATCACCACAATCCTGCTATTATCAGAATCCTGGTCAGTTTTATCACAATCAGGGGTTTTCTGTAATACTATCATCACTAAATAATAGCATGAGCATATACTTTATGGTATTTGTAGGCAATGCTGTGGTCACAGGCTGAACAGCGGTGCTGTGAGCTCATGCTGCGTGCGTCAACCTTGGTGGATCGCTCAATACTGAAGCTCTAACACCCAAAAATGTTGGCCTGGATTTTTTTTTTAGGTGGCATCTGGCAACTATCGGTCATGGCTGCACTATAGCTGCCCCTATCCCAGGCGGGGCGTTTAAATTATAGCGCTAGACACGAAATCATATATATATCACATGCGCGGTTTCAGTTTTGTCACTGATATCATATATATATGTTTTATGTGGTTTAAGGGTTAAAATCAAGCTGCAGGTAAAGGACAATATTCAGAGGTTGAAAATGAGAGACAGATACACGGAAAATGAAAAGAAAATGTGTGAAACATTAAACGAAAAGTTCCAAAGTGTGTTTGTACAAAATGAGATCTTCAGAGAACCAGACACAATAAGAATTCCAGAGAACACCATAGAGCACATAGAGGTGTCTTGAGACGAAGTGAAACAAATGCTCCGGGAGCGAAGTAAGAACAAAGCAGTTGACCCAGAGGGAGTTTCACCATGGGTTCAGAGAGAATGTGCACCTGAGCTCAGCATTCCACTTTAGCTGATTTTTCAGACATCCCTGTGTACAGGAGTCGTAGCAGATGTGTGGAAAAAGGCTAACCTAGTTCCAATCTACAAAAGTGCAAGCAGGGAAGAGGCCCTCAATTATAGACATGTGTCATTGACAAGTGTAATAGTCAAATATTGGAAAAAATAATTAAAACTAAATGGATAGAACACCTGGAGAGAAACGATATAATACCAGACATACGGTATGGTTTTCGATCTGGAAGATCCTGTGTATCGAATTTACTCAAGTTTCTATGATGAAGCCACAGAGATTTTACAGGAAAGAAATGGTTGAGTGGACTACATCTATCTGGACCTAAAAATTTTGACACAGTTCCACATAAGAGGTTGTTCTGGAAACTGGAACATATTGGAGGGATGACAGGTAAACTTCTAAAATGGATGAAAATTTTCTAACTGATAGAAAAATGAGGGCAGTAATCAGAGGCAATGTATCGGACTGGAGAAATGTCAGAAGTGGAGTACCACAAGGTTCAGTTCTTGCACTGGTGATGTTCATTGTCTACATAAATGATTTGCCTGATGGAATACAGAATTATATGAACATGTTTGCTGATGATGCTAAGATAATAGGAAGGATAAGAAACTTAGATGATTGTCATGCACTTCAAGAATACCTGGACAAAACAAGTATATGGAGTACCACTTGGCAAATGGAATTTAATGTGAATAAATGCCATGTTATGGAATGTGGAATAGGAGGTTATCTTGAGGTTGTCTTGAGATGATTTCGGGGCTCAGCGTCCCTGCGGCCTGGTCCTTGACCAGGCCTCCTTTTTGTTAAACATCCCCAGGAAGCAGCCTGCAACAGCTGTCTAACTCACAGGTACCTATTTACTGCTACTATATAAGAGAATAAACTATAAAAGAGAAATATAAGAAAATTCACTTTCGCAAACAGAGTGGTAGACGGTTGGAACAAGTTGGGGGAGAAGGTGGTGGAGGTCAAGACCGTCAGTAGTTTCAAAGCGTTATATGACAAAGAGTGCTGGGAAGACGGGACACCACGAGCGTAGCTCTCATCCTGTAACTACACTTAGGTAATTACTGCTAGGTGAACAGATGCATCAGGGTGAAAGAAACTCTGCCCATTTGTTTTTGTCTCCATCGGGGATTGAACCTGGAATCTTAGGACTGCGAATCCCAAGCGCTGTCCACTTAGCTGTCAGGCACCCTGACAGCTGAGAAGAGAACATAGACCCCTCACAACCTATAAATTATGTGGGAAATTTTTAAAAGACTTCCAATAAAGAAAGAGATCTAGGGGTGGCTCTAGATAGAAAACTGTCACCTGAGAACAACATAAAGAACGTTGTGTGAGGAGCTTATGCTATGCTTTCTAACTTCAGAATTGCATTTAGATACATGGATGGAGAAATACTAAAGAAATTGTTCAGGACTTTTGTTAGGCCAAAGCTAGAATATGCAGCTGCTGTTTGGTACCCATACCTTAAGAAGCACATCAACAAACTGGAAAAGGTGCAAAGACATGCTACTAAGTGGCTCCCAGAACTGAAGGGCAAGAGCTACGAGGAGAGGTTAGAGGCATTAAATATGCCAAAACTAGAAGATAGAAGAAAAATGGCGATATGATCACTTCGTTCAAAATAGTAACGGAAATTGATAAAATTGATAGGGAAGATTTCCTGAGACCTGGAACTTAAAGAACAAGAGGTCATAGATTTAAACGAACTAAACACAGATGCCGAAGAAATATAAGAAAATTCACTTTCGCAAACAGAGTGGTAGACGATTGGAATAAGTTAGATGAGAAGGCGGTGGAGGCCAAAACTGTCAGTAGATTCAAAGCGTTATATACAGAGTGGCTAAATCTATATGGGCTGTGATGAGGATTCGAACTCACGCCCAGGATGATCCCAGATGCTGCCATAGTCAGCGAGGTAAAACAGCTTGTTGGCATAGCCCGAGTGCATGGGGGAATTGTGTAAAACCCTGGTTTGTGTCTCAGAGAGGCTGCAGGATCCATGCGAATTCAGTGGAATTCCCGGTTGCAATTCTTTTGACCATGTCATGGCCTAGTCGACTCGGGCAGCATTTGGGATCATACAGGGCGTGAGTTCAAACCCTCATCACGGCCTTTGTGTATTTATTCATTTGATGCATCACTCTATTTTGATTTCTGTGTATGACAAAGAGTGCTGGGAAGACGGGACACCACGAGTGTAGTTCTCATCCTGTAACTGCACTTAGGTAATTACACTTAGGTAATTACATGCACAATAATAATAATTAATGCACAGCATATATATGCAGAGTATATTTATGTATATTAATTTTTTCTTTCAAGGTCATCAATTTCTATCTGAACTTAATTATGGAACGAGGGGAGAATGACAATTATCCAAGTGTGTATGCCTTCAACACATTCTTTTACCCCAAACTGGTCAAGAGCAGCCACCAATCTGTCAAAAGATGGACTAAAAAGGTGAGTCAAGGATCACAGCCGGGAGTACGTTTAATGTGTCACATGATTTAAGCGGTAAATATTTCTTTCTGCTTAGTTTATGACTACACTGCTTAACCCTCTTGACCCAACTCTAAAGTGGGTCTCCAGTAACAGTCTCAGCTTTCCCGTTACACATTATTTATTGATGAATATATTATAATAGAGGTACAGTATTTAAGGGTATGTGGTAACCGAGTTAGCCTCGCTGCCGGAATATGTACCACAGTCAGGATCTGTTGAGAAATGCTGTCTAGAGCAACATTGCCAACATTTGCTTCAGAGATCTGCATATATTGGAGAAACATTGGAGGATTGGGTGGTAAGTTAAGCTTTCTTGCAGGAACATTGTCTTATTTCTTGGTTTGATATGGAAATACTTAATGAAGAGATTACATGTGCGTCATCTCACAGGTCAGTGAGTAATATCTGAGAGTGATGGATAGTTGGTGTACCCTCTGTGTGGTACAGTATGGATAGATGTGTCCACTGTGTGGTACAGTATGGGTGGATGTGTCCACTATGTAATTACCTAAGTGTAGTTACAGGATGAGAGCTACGCTCGTGGTGTCCCTTCTCCCCAGCACTCTTTGTCATATAATGCTTTGAAATTACTGACGGTTTTGGCCTCCACCACCTTCTCACTTAACTTGTTCCAACCGTCTACCACTATTTACAAAAGTGAATTTCCGTATATTTCTCCGGCAGCTTTGTTTCGTTAGTTTAAATCTATGACCTCTTGTTCTTGAAGTTCCGAGTCTCAGGGATTCATCCCTATCAATTTTATCGATTCCTGTTACTATTTTGAACATAGTGATCCTATCGCCTCTTTTTCTTCTATCTTCTAGTTTTTGCATATTTAACACTTTAATGCGCCCGGCACTCGTGAAAAAAAATAGCGCATTGTGCGCGCGGCATTTTGCGCTCTTGAGCGTAAACACCAAAAAGTGTATAATCTTTTCACTCTCCTGACACCAATTCTCGAGCTACGTATTTCATTTTGGTATCAATGTGTTGGCAATAAAGTTCTCTACAAGATCATATGTACAAAATGTCACCAAAGCATTAGCTATCCCACCACGAAATAAATAAAAACGTAGATCACTCGCCGTGACGCCCAAACAGCAACAAAATGTTCATACTCTTTTGTTTGTTGTCAGCTCCACATTAGTCCTACAGCGTTAAATTTTATATCACTGAACTCGCAATAAAATTCCCTACACAGTCATGTGCATATAAATGTAGAATCATGATCGCGGCCCACACCAAGAGTGTGTGAAGTGGGCGATTACCCTCGTTGTGTCAACAATTCAATAGTCTCTCCATTAAGTTACAATACAATGCGATTCTCCCAAATAGGCCATGTGCCTATTAGAGAAAGCGGAAATTTAATGGCAAACATTTTCATACTAACCCCAAGTCGATCGGATAAGAATTGGATTTTATAATGTTTTTTTTTAAATCGCGCGGCTATTTACGACTCGGCTACGGAACCCGTAGAAATAAACACGTCGTACATGTACGACCCTGCTGTATTAAAGTGTTTTAATTATGCAAAATTAGAGGTTAGAGGCATATTTAATGCCTCTAACCTCTCCTCGTAGCTCAGTCCTTCAGTTCTGGGAGCCACTTAGTGGCATGTCGTTGCACCTTTTCCAGTTTGTTGATGTGCTTCTTAAGATATGGGCACCACACAACCGCTGCATATTCTAGCTTTGGTTTAATAAAGGTCGTGAACAATTTCTTTAGTATTTCTCCATCCATGTATTTAAAAGCAATTCTGAGGTTAGAAAGTGTAGCATAGGCTCCTCGCACAATGTTCTTAATGTGGTCCTCAGGTGACAGTTTTCTATCTAGAACCACCCCTAAATTCCTTTCTTTGTCAGAATTCTTTAAAGATTTCTCACATAATTTTTAGGTTGTGTTGGATCTATGTTCTCCAATTTCACATTCCATAACATGGCCTTTATTCACATTTAATTCCATTTGCCAAGTGTTGCTCCATATACTTATTTTATCCAGGTCTTCTTGAAGGGCATGACAATCATCTAGGTTTCTTATCTTCCCTATTATCTTAGCATCATCAGCAAACATGTTCATGAAAATCTGTATTCCCACTGGTAGATCGTTTATATAGACAATGAACATTACCGGTGCAAGAACTGATCCCTGTGGTACTCCACTCGTAACATTCCTCCAATCCGATACCTTGCCTCTGATTACGGCCCTCATTTTTCTGTCAGGAAATTTTTCATCCATGTTAGTAGCTTACCTGTCACTCCTCCAATATGTTTCAGTTTCTAGAACAACCTCTTATGGGGAACTCTGTCGAAAGCCTTTTTTAGGTCTAGATAGATGCAGTCAACCCAACCATCTCTTTCCTGTAAAATCTCTGTGGCTCGATCATAAAAACTGAGCAAGTTCATTACACAGGATCTTCCAGATCGAAAACCATACTGTCTGTCTGATATTGTATCGTTTTCCTCCAGGTGTTCTACCCATTTAGTTTTAATTATTTTTTCCAATATTTTGACTATTACACTTGTCAATGATACAGGTCTATAATTAAGGGGGTCTTCCCTGTTTCCACTTTTGTAGATTGGAACTATGTTAGCCTTTTTCCACACATCAGCTACAACTCCTGTACACAGGGATGCCTGAAAAATCAGTTGAAGTGGAATGCTGAGCTCAGGTGCACATTCTCTCAGAACCCATGGTGAAACTCCATCTGGACCAACTGCTTTGTTCTTACTTAGCTCCTTGAGCATTTTTTCCACTTCATCTCTAGACACCTCTATGTGCTCTATGTTGTTCCCTGGAATTCTTATTGTGTCTGGTTCCCTAAAGATTTCATTTTGTACAAACACACTTTGGAACTTTTCGTTTAGTGTTTCACACATTTCCTTTTCATTATCCGTGAATCTATTTCCCATTTTCAACCTCTGAATATTATCCTTTACCTGCAATTTGTTGTTTATGAATTTATAGAATAGACCTGGTTCTGTTTTACATTTGTCTGCAATCCCTTTTTCAAAATTTCTTTCTGCCTCTCTCCTCACTGCCGTGTAGTTGTTTCTCGCATCTTTGTATCGCTGGTATGTTTGGGGGTTTGGCCTCTTCCTGTATTGATTCCATTTTTGTGTCTTTTGGTCTCTGGCCCTCTCGCAATTTCTATTGAACCAATCCTGTTTCCTAGTTCTGCATCTCTGTTTTGGTATAAATTTTTTGTGCCTTTATCATATATTTCACAAAACTTGACATACATCTCATTCACTTCCTTGCCTAGCAACAAGTCTGTCCAATTATACTCACTAAAAAAATTTCTAAGGTCGCCATAATGTCCTCTCCTGAAGTCAGGTTTTTCAACTGCTTCAACCTCCTTATTTTCTTCCAGATTATAACGCATTGCATACTTTATTCCCAAAAAGACATGGTCACTTTTACCCAAGGGAGGAAGGTACTGAATGTCAAATATCTCTTCCTCCTTCCTGGTAAATATCAAATCTAGCATGGAGGGAACGTCCCCTTCCCTCATCCTCGTAGCTTGTTTAACATGTTGATACAAGAATGTTTCCAGGATGAGGTCTACAAATCTACAGGTCCAAAAATCTTCTGTTTTAGCTTCATATGCTTCCCAGTCTATGGATTTCAAGTTGAAGTCACCGACTATCAACAGTCGTGATCTATCGTTATCCGCTCTCGCTATGATCTCTCTCATTATTGTTATAAGACCTTCTCGTTTACTATCTAGCTCCTCCTTTGACCATGTGCTGCTTGGCGGTGGACTATATGCATTTATGATCATTAGTTTATCATCCTCATGGCAGATCTCTAGTGCTATTATGTCAACTTCTTGTGGATTGGCAGTCATTATTTCTTTCACCTTTAGGTGTTCTTTCACCAGCACAGCAACGCCACCGCCTTTCCTAATTTTTCTGTCCCGTCTCCAAATTGAGTAGCCCCTTGGGAATATGACCTCATTTAAAATAACATCTTCAAGTTTTGTCTCCGTGAGTGCAACAATGTCTGGTGTCTGCAGCTGTATTACATCACTTAACTCCAGTATCTTCGATCTCACTCCATCTATGTTGGTGTATGCAATCTTCCGGAACTTGTTCCCCCTCTCTCTATTGATTTTGTTGGTTTGCCTTTATGTACCACTTTACTGGTCTGCCTACCCCTAACACTGTAGAAAAAGAATTGATTTCTTCTTCATTCCTGCTCTCATTTAAACGTTTTGCCTCGGCGAGGTTCAGTTTCAGCTTCTCTCTGTCTTCTTTTGAAAGATCTCGTCTTAACGACCACACTTTCCCATCCTCATCACTTTGTAATTTTCTAGCATTCCTTAGTACTTCTTCCATCTGTTTGGCACCGTTTAGGGTGATCCTCAAAGGTCGATCTTTCCCCTTTTACGTATTTGCCTATTCTTCTGTAGTCGCAGACATTCTCTATGGTAGTAACACCTTCTACGAGGCCAACAATTTTATCTACTACTTTCGCTTCTTCTACAGCTCTTTCTGACCTAGATGTTATCTCCTTTTCTTTGCAACCAAAAATTATCAGGGACTTACTCCGATCAACTGTGTTTTGCACCAACTTCGGATTAGATGCCAATTCCTTTCTCACTTCCAGCCTAATGTTTGTTTTATCTTGGTTGCTGCAGTGTTTGACTTCCTTTACAGCTTCTTCAATTTTTTCCTTCTCCTTGACCACTTGTGCATAGGTGAGTTGCATATCTTTCTTGCACTGTTCTATTCCCTGTGTAACTTCCTCCATCTGTGCTGACAAAAGCTGTTTCTCCTGTTGAATTTCCTTACCTAACCTATTGTAGTCATTTATGTTTAAATTTACTTTAACTTCCTCCAAAGCTATTTTTAAGAGGTTATTTCTTCTTCCATGGCTTTGCAATTTGTTTCCAATTGATTCTTATCCTTGCACAAGTCTTTCACTAAACCCTCAAGACCTAAAACTTTGCTATTCAAATGGTCATTACTTTCTTTCAATTTACTAATTATTTCTACATGAGAGTTCACTATAGTATCTAATTTTACCAACTTGTTATGTAGACTGCTAATATCAATGCTTTCTTCATTGAATCCCACAAAATCAAGTTCTGTTTTGTTTTTCCTCTTGCCGGTGGCCATCTTGAATGTTGTTCTCTGCACTGCAAACACTAGGGGCAACTTTTTCTCATCCGATTTTTCACTTCCCTTAGCACATTCCTGTTATCTCACCTATTTTTCAAAAGCACTACACCTTTATGTTCTCTGGGACACCACTCACTATCATCATCCTGTACTACAATACTTAGGATTGTTGAAATATGCTGGAGCTCCTCTGATGCAAGTGTTGACCCTAGGGGTGTCACCTTTTTTTGTGGGGCAGTATGGGTAGATGTGTCCACTGTGTGGTACAGTATAGGTGGATGTGTTCACTGTGTGGTACAGTATAGGTGGATGTGTCCACTGTGTGGTACAGTATAGGTGGATGTGTCCACTGTGTGGTACGGTATGGGGTAAATGGGTCCACTGTGTGGTACAGTATGGGTAGATGTGTCCACTGTGTGGTACAGTATGGGTAGATGTGTCCACTGTGTGGTACAGTATGGGTGGATGTGTCCACTGTGTGGTACAGTATAGGTGGATGTGTCCACTGTGTGGTACAGTATAGGTGGATGTGTCCACTGTGTGGTACAGTATAGGTGGATGTGTCCACTGTGTGGTACAGTATAGGTGGATGTGTCCACTGTGTGGTACAGTATAGGTGGATGTGTCTACTGTGTGGTACAGTATAGGTGGATGTGTCCACTGTGTGGTACAGTATAGGTGGATGTGTCCACTGTGTGGTACAGTATAGGTGATGTGTCCACTGTGTGGTACGGTATGGGTGGATGTGTCCACTGTGTGGTACGGTATGGGTGGATGTGTCCACTGTGTGGTACAGTATGGGTGGATGTGTCACTGTGTGGTACAGTATAGTGGATGTGTCCACTGTGTGGTACGGTATGGGTGGATGTGTCCACTGTGTGGTACGGTATGGGTGCATGTGTCCACTATGTGGTACAGTATAGGTGGATGTGTCCACTGTGTGGTACGGTATGGGTGGATGTGTCCACTGTGTGGTACAGTATAGGTGGATGTGTCCACTGTGTGGTACAGTATAGGTGGATGTGTCCACTGTGTGGTACGGTATGGGTGGATGTGTCCACTGTGTGGTACGGTATGGGTGGATGTGTCCACTGTGTGGTACAGTAGGGGTGGATGTGTCCACTGTGTGGTACGGTATGGGTGGATGTGTCCCACTGTGTGGTACAGTAGGGGTGGATGTGTCCAATGTGTGGTACAGTATAGGTGGATGTGTCCACTGTGTGGTACGGTATGGGTGGATGTGTCCACTGTGTGGTACAGTAGGGGTGGATGTGTCCACTGTGTGGTACAGTTAGGTGGATGTGTCCACTGTGTGGTACGGTATGGGTGGATGTGTCCACTGTGTGGTACGGTATGGGTGGATGTGTTCACTGTGTGGTGCAGTATGGGTGGATGTGTTCTCTGTATACTCGCCTAATTGTGCTTCGCGGGGGTTGAGCTTTTGCTCTTTGGTTCTGCTCTCACTGTCAATCAACCAGTGTATGATTCCTAAACCTATTGGGCTCTTATCATATCTACATTTGAATCTGTGTATGGAGTCAGCTTTAACCACATCATTTCTTTCAGTGCATTCCATTTGTTAATAGTTTTACACTGAAACAATTCTGTTAATGTTTCTGTGGCTCATTTGGTACTACGTTTCCACCTGTTTTTCATGTTCGTGTTCCATCCATGCTAAATATGTTTGTTTTTCCACCCTGCCAATCCTCTGAGAATTTTCTTGGTGTTAATCACCTCCTCTAACTCTCTTGTCCTCCAGGGATGTGAAGTTTAAATCCCTTAGCTTTTCCATGTAACTTATACCTCTTGGCTCTAGACTAGTTTGGTGGCATTCCTCTGCATCGTCTCTTAACTTTATCTTGTGTTTAAACAAGGTATGGCATCCATGCCAGAGCCACATACTCCAGATTGGTCTGACATGTGGTATACAAGGGTCCTGAATGATTCTTTGCTCAGTTTCTAAAGGCAATTTTTATGTTGGCTAGCCTGGCATATGGCCAACCCGTCCTCCAAAAATGGGGCGGTAAATGTAGCAGCGCAAATAAGTACAATTATGTTTATTCATAACAGTCAAGAATTGTACTTATTTTCACTTAGTAGTAAATCTTACTGTCAATATATTGTGAATACTGTATTGAGTTTACCTGAAAAGCTGAATAGAAAACCACGACCTCACCTAACAGTCTTAGTGTTTGAAGATAAGCATTTTATTGCTTCTTAATTACATTAGAACTTAACAAATAGCTATATTGATATTACAGCTTTATAAAACAAAATTAAAATATTCAATAATTGTAAAGTAACTCAGGATATGTTCAAATTTGTATAAAACCAGATCTCGCCTCTAAGCATCACTCCTCCCACAGCGCTAATTATTACAACAATCCTCCTATTATCACAACCCTGGTTATTTATATCACGTCAGGGGTCATCTGTAATATTGTCATCGCTAAATAATAGCAATTATATATTTATTTAACATTTTTGGGTGATGCTGTGGTCGCAAGCTGATCAGCAATGCTGATCGCTCATGCTGCGTGCGCCAGCCTTGTTGCACCAACAGTACTGTGGCTCTCACACCTGAGAATATTGCTCACAATTTAAAAAAAAAATGGCGTCTGTTTACAAGAGCCCTGAGGAAGCTAATGTGAACCCCGCGTAGCCGCGGGCCATTTGAATGTGCCTGGCACCCTCATGGCGTATATAAACGCCATGCGCACTGTGGGACATGTTACTCATGGCGTATATATACCCATGAGGCGGTCGGCCGGGCGGTAGGGAGCGGTCACCGAGCGGACAGCACGCTGGACAATTGTGATCCTGTGGCCTGGGTTCGATCCCAGGACCACAGGACCACAAGCCGGCGGGAAACAATGGGCAGAGTTTCTTTCACCCTATGCCTCTGTTACCTAGCAGTAAAATAGGTACCTGGGTGTTAGTCAGCTGTCACGGGCTGCTTCCTGGGGGTGGAGGCCTGGTCGAGGACCAGGCTGCGGGGACACTAAAAAGCCCTGAAATCATCTCAAGAGTAACCTCAAGATAACCAGCGCAGTTTAAGGGTTAAAAGGCGGGCCGAAAGAGCAGAGCTCAACC
>WNGS01087021.1:6244301-6263797 GCA_020271785.1 Procambarus virginalis
CCTGCAAGCACAACTAGGTGAATACATGCAAGGATCTTGCATTTATCAACATTAAAAAGCATTTACCATTATCTGACCATTTATAGAGTTCAGTAGATCTATTTGTAAGTCTCAATATCACATTCACTTCCCACTTTATCATAGAATTCCATATATACTCTACATGGAAAGTACTGGAGAGTCAGGTCCTAAATTTACACAATAAAAAATATACTAGAGTGAACAATACAGAAAGAAAGGCAGAATAGAGCCAGTGAAGAGTAGAGGTGCCTAGGCACAATCAGAGAACTCGGTATGAACATCAGAGGCCCACAATTTGTCACATATATGGGCAAATCTTACTAATATTACAAAACCTTGATTAATTAACTCCAAAAGCTTTTTTGTTTGTTAATAATGTATCGAGTAATTTTAAAGCTATCCTGTAAGTATTTATAAAATAATCTTCTCCAGGTTGACATCTTCAGTTACAAAATGCTGCTAATACCTGTCCACCTGGGCATGCACTGGTGTCTGGCAACCATCGACTTCCGGGACAAAGCTGTCCGATATTACGACTCCATGCTGGGCACAACGACCTTTGTTTAGAAGTGAGTTATTGTTTCCTGCCTGTGACGAGTATGTTCCAAGGATTGTTCGTTACTTGTAGAGGATTGTTCGATACTTGTAAACATAGCTCTGCTGTTATGGTTTTATATATAGATATTAAACCTGCAGAACATTTATGCCATTTTAGCAACATATAACCTGAAGAATTTTTTAAAATTATATGCAAGTGTCTCAATGAAATTATAATTAATAAAATTATCTTTTAAGAAATTGTGAACAATTTTTGGAATAAGTTACTTGTATGTGTAATATACAAGGTGTCAAAATAAAAGAAATTATCAATGAACATTACTTATAACAATAAATATAAATTTCAGTCTCTTCTGGAATACTTAATGTCTGAGCATCTGGACAAGAAGTCTTCTCAGTATGACACTAGCAACTGGAAGACTGAGAATGTTAAGGTGAGATACACGAGACGTTCACGTCTTCACTTGTACAGTATTTACCAATTCCTGCTACAGATAATAAGTCATAATAATGTGTCTGAGAACAAATAACCCAACCCTCACACACATGGAAAGAAAGTGCTCATGTTTTGGCTGTCCTCAACCCTTGTCAAGTGCAGCTGGATGGACTGCAATACCATCAATTTTTTTTCCTAAATTATGTGTGGGTTGCGGTATTAGATTCTTTTTCACATTATGTAAAAAATTAAAGTTGAATGTAATGAAATGCCATTTTCTGAGTGAGCCCTGGAGTCTCCCTGGAGCTATTGGGTAAATTTGCGATATATTAGACTAGGGCAATAGTCAATGGAGTTTGGTCAACCGGGGACCACGAGCCAGAACCTGGCCCCTCTCAGAGAGGCACAGGGAGCAATGGCCCCCCTGGAAAGCCCACCTGTGGTTGGGGGCTTTCCCAATCTGCCATCAACAAGAGTTAGGCACCCTGAAAGGTAGGCATAACAAAACAGATCCCACATGGTTAAGAAAATTGCAACCGAAAACCAATCAGAGGTAAGATTTCCCAAAGTCCCAAGGAAACAATCAAACGAGCAAACGTCACACACTGCCGCCGCACCGCTCGTCCACGCAGAACCCGGGAGGGGGAGGGGGGAGCCCCGGGCCCTCCGTGCCAGCTACCCAGCAACTTTAATTTGGAGGTTAAGTATCAAAACATCGTGAAAACCGCCTACCAGAGGCAGGGAGGGTGCCAGGGAGCCTCCGGGGTTCACCCAGAAAATGGCATTTAATTACACTCAACACTGGTTTTGAATGTAATGCAATGCTCCCTGGAGCTACCTAACCAAAAATAAGAAAAAAAGGGACTTACCCCTGGAGGCGGCCGCCACTCTCTTCTCAACTCGAAGTCGAGACAACTGGCTGTAACTTGTGACCCAAAATCACACACAGATGACCAAATCTTTACCAAATAACAGGCAGCCAGGATCCTGTTCGACCTCCAAAATCCCTTCGCCTGAATATCAGCCCAAGACATGTTGGCGAAGACGGCAGCCAAAGCATCAAATTTCCGAACATCATTGGCACGAGGATAGACTGCAAGCTGACTAGACTTTGCAACCCTGCGAAGTTTATATTCCAGCACAACTGCTCGAGCAACCGTCGAGTGACCTGGGACACCTCCAGAAACAGGTGAAGGTGGGACCGCAGCTGCAGCAATGACCATGCAGAGAGAGGCATGGAAGCGGTCCGAGAATGCCAAACAAGACCCAGCCATGTCCGAGTCTGGGACGGAACCAGATGGAATTTCCTCCAGTTCACCAGGAACCCGAACTGGGCGAGCTGGGAAAGGACCACACCCCTGGCGAGCAGACAAGCAGAGCGGCTGGGAGCCACACCAGCGAGTCATCGAGGTAGGCCAGAATCCGAACCCCTAGCAGACGCTAACGAGTCACCACGACCCAGGTAAGACATGTGAATCTGTGAGGTGCCAGATTCAAGCCACAAGGAAGGCCACAAAAGCAGTAAGCCTGATGCCCTACCATGAAACCTAACCAATCCCCAAACCCCGAATGGATGGAACATGCCAATACACATCCCTGAGGTCCAGAGACACCATCCAGGCACCCGGCTCCAACAGAAGCCAGATCTGAGACAGAGTGGTCAACCGAAAGGAGGGGCAAGGAATCCAGGGGTTCAGACAGGACAAGTCCAGAATGAACCGCAGATCCGCACAGTCCCGTTTCAACACTGGAAACAGGCGGGAAACCCACCTGGGGGACGGGGTTGTTTCGACCATGTCTAAGCCCACCTACTCTGAGATGACCCAACAAAGTGCAGGGAAAGAAGCCTGCCCACCAGCTCCAAACCCCCCAAAGGAGGAGGAGCTGCCTAATGCCACCACAGGCCAGAGGAGACAACCCAAAATGCCCACAAATCATGGGACCATGCGTGGCAAACAGAGCGAGCTTTCCCCCCCCCCCACCGCCCCACGAAAGGGCCAACACCCTATTACGAGAAGCTGGCCGATGAGCAAAGGGATCTTTGCACCAACCAGATGACACCGGCCTTGAAGAAAGAGCGGATCAGTTCACGCTGGCTCCGAAGGAAGTGCTGGCTCAGAAACTGGCACGAGTGGCCCACCCCAACCAGCAGAACCTTGACCAGCGGAACCCTAAACCCTGGTATGACCTTTCCGAGAAGGCCACCCCAAAGGCAAAAAGTTTGACATACGATGACAACTGAACGAAGCCGCCTGCAGAAACTGCATGACAACAGTCTCCGCAAACAGCAATGAACAAAACGGCGAAGAAAATTCAAGAGTCAGGGCCCAGGCGGATTCCAAAGAAAGAGCGAGCACAGCCTGTTGGCACGTGAGGTGAGAAGCAAAGAACAGAGACAGCACCTCCTTGAGAATCTGCGCAAACAGCTTCAACAATGCGGCTGATACCCTTGCCACTGAGGCCAGCACACCGGACGAAGTCCTGGCACTCAATGCCTCCACATTCTCCTCAACCCAGGTCGAGGACAGCTCGAGAAGAAAAAAGAAACACAAGACTGAAACCAAATGTCCACGGGCGCACAAATCAACAGCAACCAAAGACACCAAAAGGGTAGGAACCTGCACGTGCAGCTGCACAAGGCCAACATCACGAGGAAGCACAGAGGCGAACAAGCACGCATTAAGGCCCTCAACCCCTCCCCCCCACCCCCAGGTAAATCTGCAGAATGGTTGAAGTTTTCAGCCATTCAAGTGTGCAAGTCCAACAGAACCCATGTCCACCAGCCCCCCAAAAAAAGAATGGGCAGTCTGCCATCCAGGAAAACTCCAGAATCTCCAAATGCACCCAATACGGGGAAAAAGAACCGAACTCAAACAAGGACGGATCCTTCACAGAGGTATAATCTGGGTCTCGCAGGAGGTATGCAACAAGCTCCTCCTGAACCTCCTTAGGTGAGATAAGAGAAGCAGAAAACCTCCGGAATGAAGGCGCCGAAAAAGCCAAGGGAATCCGGAGCCAAACCCAGGGAGGAGCTGACCCCAAATCACTCATACAAGGAAGTGTTGTATGAAAACCCCTCCCTCCATGCAACAACCATCTTGAGGTTATCTTGAGATGATTTCAGGGCTTTTTAGTGTCCCCGCGGCCCAGTCCTCGACCAGGCCTCCACCCCCAGGAAGCAGCCCGTGACAGCTGACTTAACACCCAGGTACCTATTTTACTGCTAGGTAACAGGGGCATAGGGTGAAAGAAACTCTGCCCATTGTTTCTCGCCGGCGCCTGGGATCGAACCCAGGACCACAGGATCACAAGTCCAGCGTGCTGTCCGCTCGGCCGACCGGCTCCCTCAACCGGCCGACCATCCCTGCAACGAAGGCACCAAAACCCTAGCAGGATCAAAGGGGACCCCAAAGCCCTCAGGTCAACAACTCCCCAGCCCTGGGAACATCCAACGCAGTACCCGAGGCAGATCAGTCCTCCATACCTTCTACCCCAGAAGAAATGCAACCCGTCCTCGCAAATTCGTATAGTCAATATTGACTTATTAAATATGTGCATAGGTTACATACTTAACATAATAGTTTCCCTTGAAAAGCCTCATAGAAAACACCGACCTTACCTAACCTACTTAGTATGTTAAGATAAGCATCTTGTAGCTTCATAATTACAATTGTTACTTAACCTATTATAGGTATAGGTTAGGTAATAATTGTAATTACGAAGCAATAAGATGCTTATCTTAACATACTAAGTAGGTTAGGTACGGTCGGTGTTTTCTATGAGGCTTTTCAAGGGAAACTATTATGTTAAGTATGTCACCTATGCACATATTTAATAAGTCAATATTGACTATACGAATTTGCGAGGACGGGTTGCGAAATGGCAGAACAGATGGGGGGCCCTGCTGGTGGGACCCAGAAGCCTCGGCAGGAGTAACCGGCTGGAATGCCTCCGTTCCCAACCCGAAAGGGGCAGCCCTCGAAGCTCGAGTCTCATTACCAACTAAACCCTACCCCAACTCTGAAACCCTCAGACGTTTGGGAGCCAGGATCAAGGTTAACAACAGGGGGAGGGGACCAGGGAGTGCAGAAGGAACCAAAGCGACAAACACTTTGGTTCTTGAAGCGACTAACACCCTCAAGTCCGGCCCGCCAAACACACACCGAAACTACGACGTTGGTACAACGTTCGAACAAGTTTTAAAACCTCCTAACCAGTTATAACAACCAATATAACAAGTTGTAACAACGTTCTAATACGTCATAAACACGTTAAGCCAAGATGTAACAACTTTATTTCAAGTTGTAACAAGCGGAAAATAGAGACAGTTTCGGTTTGTGTTTCCAGGGGGGTCCCTATGACCAAAACGGGGCAGCCTCGGGGGACCTGGGTGGGCAACAACCTAGTGAGTTGCAGTAACGTAAATTTAGCATGCAACGCAGATGCTGCCTGTACCCGAATATCAATTTCATCAGGATGGGTAAATTGGAGAACAAGCAGAGAACATGACTTGTGAGACTCCAGGTCAAAGGTGTCGTTGACCCAACAGGTAGCATGGTGGAGGCAAAAGTGGTGACTGTCACCCAGAGACAAGGGCACACAGCAACCTGCAAACTCGCACGAAGCGAGCTGGAACTCGGAACACGCATCCATAGGTCCACCGAGCCCCGACAGGGTTTTCCAGGGCCCGTAGGCTGACTGCTACGGGAAGCCTGGGCATGCACAGGAGGCCTAGTCAAGGACCAGGCCACGGGAACACTAAGCCCAAGAATCATCATTGCAAGGTAAGGTGTTGGTAACCAGTTGGACCTAAAGCTAACAAGGGAGATCGAAACACTGAAATCCCTTTGACGTGTACAATCAAGGGGACCTAGCGGAGGCCCACCAGCACAATATAAGCGGTCCTATTAGCCATACAAGGTAGACCCCTAACAGACAGACCTCCACCAGGCAAAGAACAAAAATAATAGAAAAAACCTCGCAAGAATACAACGTCCCCAGAGGAAACAGGAACCGCCCGCTGCATAGGTAAGATGGCTGTGCAATACCTTGATGCCCCAACCAGCAACATTACCACTCCTTACCCAAAACCAAACAAGGGCCATGAAACCCCAGTTACCCCAAGGGCGGGGTAAATTGGCCGAGCAGCAAAAAACCCCTACGGAAATGGCATTCTGAAAGTACCAGGAAAGAGAACCCTAGCATCCAGGGGTAGTACTCACAGGGTGCTTAGGGAAGTCACCCAAAGTGCAAGCAGCCCTGGTATACTTGGTTACACCTGGCCACCACACCTCAACACTGCAGAGAATACCACAAAGGCAAAACACTGCTTGGAAATCGAGGCCAAAGTCGATGATCGCCCTAAATCTCAATAGCCAACGAACTGGAGTTGCTGGGCAGAAGGCACAGAATGTCTAGGGTAACCCCCTCCCACTCCTTTGGGGGGGGTTATCTTGAGATGATTTCGGGGCTTTAGTGTCCCCGCGGCCCGGTCCTTGACCAGGCCTTCACCCCCAGGAAGCAGCCCGTGACAGCTTACTAACACCCAGGTACCTATTTTACTGCTAGGTAACAGGGGCATAGGGTGAAAGAAACTGCCCATTGTTTCTCGCCGGCGCCCGGGATCAAACCCAGGACCACAGGATCACAAGTCCAGTGTGCTGTCCGCTCGGCCGACCGGCTCCCGAGCCTCCCGGGGGTGAGAGGGACTGCTCGTGACATTTGCTGTTTGATTGTTTCCTGGGGAATTGGGCGAGTTCTGCCTCTGTTCGGTTTTGGTTGCAATTTTCTAACCATGTGGGGTCCATTTTGTTATGCCTACCTTTTCATGTGCCTAACCCCGTTCGATGGCAGATTAGGAAAGCCGCCAACCACAGGGGGGGGGGGTTAATCAGGGGCCATTGCTCCCTGTGCCTCTTTGAGAGGGCCAGGTTCTGGCTCGTTGTCCCCGGTAGGCTGAACTCCATTGACTATTGCCCTAGTCTAATATATCACATATTAGCCCGATAGCTCCAGGGAGCCGAAGAGGCACCCCACATAAAAGCCAGTGTTGAATGTAATGAAATGCCTCTTTCTATTTGCATGAAGCAATCTCAGTGAGATTACTTCATGCAAATAGGTTGCATCAGGGACAGGAGCTCTGTTTGGCCTACCAGGTACCAAACTCAAAACTTGGGTCCCCCCTCACATAGGTGAAGGTAACTGCAGAAGGCCTATTGGCCCATACGAGGCAGCTCCTATTTATATCCACCCAATCTCATTCATATATATATATCCAACCTAGGCTTGAAACAATCAAGGGATTCCACTTCCCGTATTTACCCCAAGTCTTTCCTAAATCTAAGCTTATCCAGTTTATACTCATTGTTTCGTGTTCTGTCTTGTGTTGATACTTGTAATACCCTATTAATATCCCCTTTATGTCCATTCATCCACTTGTACACCTCTATCATGTCACCCCCTAAAACCTTAACTGCATAATCCAATCCATAATAACTGTATAATGTCACCTAAACTTAACTGCATAATCTAAATGGGGCCTAACAATAGCAGGATATAGCTGAAGAACAACACCAGGTGTCTTATTACTAACACTTCGATAAATAAATCCCAGAGTCCTATTTGCCTTATTATGAACATTTATGCATTGAATTTTTGGTTTTAAATTCCTACTATCATAACTCCTAGATACCTTTTGCAATCCGACTTCGCAATCTCAACATCATCTTGTTGATACAACTCGTATCTTGTAACATTATGATCATTACTTAGTCTCAAAACCTTGTGAAGAAGGAGAAAGCAAGTGACAATTTGCCATCACGCTGGGAATCCTGTGGTCCTGGGTTCGATCCCAGGCGCCGGCGAGAAACAATGGGCAGAGTTTCTTTCACCCTATGCCCCTGTTACCTAGCAGTAAAATAGGTACCTGGGTGTTAGTCAGCTGTCATGGGCTGCTTCCTGGGGGTGGAGGCCTGGTCGAGGACCGGGCCGTAGGGACACTAAAAACCCCGAAATCATCTCAAGATAACCTCAACATAACCTCAAGCTATCCAGAAAGTCAGCAAAGCTTTACAGACACCTGGAAGGTTAACTAAGATCGAAGGTATCTTCAGACCACCAAACAGTTATGCAAACGATTCACACAGAACCACAGGAACATTCAAAATTGGAGTGAAACCTTCTAAAACTGAATGCCACCACCAGGCGGGGCAGCTTCTACATTTGGCCATCTTCCTTAATTAGTTCTGGAGCTGATGAACAGCCCACTGATGAACTAATTAATCTGGTAGGGAGTTGTTGGTGAGCCACTGAGGCTCATCAAGAAAGAGAAGTTTCATTACAAACCTAGGTTTCTAGAGCAGACCCCAGTGGCTCCCTGAGGCTAACCCCAGAACAAAAATGGGATTTACCAGGAGGAGCAGAGACAACATGAACTAGGACAGAAAATAGAATCCAGGCTGGGTGACATGGCCCAAGGCAATACAGGACTGACTGGGTCCAGGAACATTAATCAAATACCAGGTCACCAAAACCCTCAAGCCTTAATATCAGGCCAGAACTTGTTGAAAAAGACTGCAGCCAATGCAGAGTACAGTATTTGCAAACATGGGCTTGAGGCTGACTGCAGGCTGGCTTAATTTGATGACGCTAGATGACCTGGGAAATACAAGCCTTGGAACCAGGGGGAATAAGGAAATTAGGTCAACTAACAATGCATCCACTGAAGCAGAACCGTTAATCCAGAGGTAAGAGTGAAGCTCTGCCACTGTTGCCCATCATATCAAGTTGTCAGTGTCAAAAAATGATGTCCTAAATTGCCCGAACTTAAACTGAGGACCCACAAATAGAAATGTGACAGCCTGTCAATTTGGCAAGCTGCAATGGTTTATTGAACATCATATTTTGGCTGTTGGGATATGTATGTCATAATGTGAAGTACTATTTGAGAAGGGAGGTGGGCCACTGGAAACATCTAACAATGCACCTCCAGCTGGACCAATCAAGCATCTGTTACCAGAAAACCTGCGTTGAATGTAATGAAACGCCAATTTCTGGGTGAGCCCTGGAGGCTCCCTGAAGCTAACCGAACTGATATGTGGTATATTAGTTTGAGGTCATCAGTCACAGGAGTTCTTATGCCTACCAAGGACCATGAGCCAGAACCTGGCCCCCCTCAGAGAGGTGCAGGAGCAATGGCCTATGAGCACGTTACATTTAACCACTGTGCTGCTCGCCTTCCAAATACTGCAACCTTCCTACTCCCCTGGGTGCAGGAAATAAATTCTTAGGAAAAAATTCTTTTTGTTTTTGAAAATGTTAAATACCCTTCCCTGATCACAGATATGTAAAAAAAATCTAAATTGTAATTACTTTGGCCGCAATGGGGTCTGGAAAATGGTGTGACATCACAATTTGGTGGTCGCCTATGACGTAGACTCCCGAAGCCAGATGCCCGCCAGCTTCAACATGCGCGAGTTGCCACAAATATTTTTTGTTCATTTTTTTGCATAAATTTCCAAATACAATTGTTTTGTTTTTCTTGCCTGTTACAGCCTCAATGGGACGCAACTGGGTTCTCTTTTGGTGGTACTCTGGTATCCAGCCCCAAGTTAGTAGAGGCTTTCAAGGGGTGAGCTCAGTAATGCAAGTAAAATAAAAGGGGGAGGTACATTAAATACAACAGTTCAACACTTTATCCATATATAATTATTTTCCCATCACCATATATATATATATAACTCTTAAAAGGAAGTATTACTACACTATATGTACACCAACATCTCTCTCAGAAGACACTAACACTCGGCGAAGCTCAATCGATGCAGTCTTGTACCGTGTTTCCTCATCCGTGGTACTACTCTCAGCAGGTACCGGGAAACAACAATGAGTCTACCCTGGCCACGGGCCAGCCAAACTACCGTCTCTCTAAGTGCTTCCACGTGAAGGCCCACAACCACAGTCCAGCCTGGTGCTGGCAGGTACCAATCAGCCTCGCGCTGCTGGGCCACTTCATTTGCAAATACTAGGGTAGCGAGCCCTAGGCAGGAGCTTCGTGCAACTCGCTGGTTACTCTCCTCTTCAGCACCTTAGTCAGTTGTCTCTTCTACTAGCCAGCCCCGGGTACGGCGAATCCCGTCACTGCCACTCCACAGGCAGACAGTAGAACACTTCACAGTTCTCTTCCGGCGGCGGCTCACTGCTTCCATAAAGCAGACCGGTGTAGAGACCTTGGCCGCCCTGGGTAGACTGATTGTCCTTGTATCACAGCAGCCCTATGTTGACTCTGTGAATACAGACACATCATCAGTACACTGGAACACTACATGGGACCACTAGGAAACATCACTTACTGGCTTAGACACATACATCCAACTCCACTTATGACAGATGGCGCTGCTTTTCTAAACGCCACCTCACTAGAGGTAAGCACCAGCTACCTCACAAGCTGACTAAGACAGGAATCTAGCATCTCTTGCCGGTATATTCCTGTCGCCCCTAGATGGCGTTGTCCATGTTGTGGGGGGGTTTTGGTAGCGGACTCACAGATGGCGTTGACGTCACTGCTCCGTGCTCTGACGATGAACTTGGGTTCATAACATTGCCAATCCTATGTATAATGAACACGTTCACAATATTATGGCAGTAGAACATCCGTACTGTCTCAAGACACTGTGTTATGGTACTGTTACGGCTTCCATGGTACTGTTTTCCATAGATGCTGTATTTTCAAGAATAGCTGAATCTCTTCCAGGATGCCTGAATCTCTTCCAGATTGACTGACACTCTTTGAGAATGGCTGAATCTCTTCCAGTGTGGGACCTTACAAAGCTATCTTTTCAAGACTACCTTACAAATTGATCCTTTCCTATAATCTTTTCAAGACTACCACATGCTTTACAAGCTTGGCTACATACAACCTGCAAGTACTAAAGCCAAGGGTGTACGTGAGTTCGTTATTTGCAACCACACAGAACGAAGAAACAGGAAGTAAAAATTTATCTGTACCTGGTGCAACAAGAGCGAAGTCACGCTGTGTACCATGGACTACTTCGTTGATTATTACTCACTTCCAAAGTGCTGAGTGTGTTACTGTACAAATAGTGTGTGAAACTGTACATATTGCAATTTTAGTGAATTTTTAAAAAGTAATATTGCGACAATAAACATTTATTGTGGATACATTACAGACACATGTATCACAGTTCCATGGAACATTATGAACGTTCTATTGTATACATATTGTAAAGGACACAAATATGCATCATATACGATAAAAAAAATAAATAAAACTGCATTGGAAATACATAGAACAAATAATTGAAAATATATTTGTGGCAACTCACGGTGCTTTAATGGCATGCGCGACCGTGTCTGGGTGCTTCATGCATGGGCGACCAGTCGTGATGACGTAACAGCGCACCTTGTCCACGTCCCCACAGCCAAAGTAAGTGGAATTTGGTATTTATTTGTACATAGACATTTTCAGGGAAGGGAATTTATCATTTTACAAACAAAAAAGAATTTTTTGGGAACACTTGATTTGATGCACACGGGGAATGTCACAATAAACTCGGCGCATCACAGTGGTTAACCCTTAAGTTGCGTAACACATCATATGATGAGTTGAGTGACTTGCTATAAATTGTGCATCACATCATATGATGTATTGGAGTACTACACAAGATTTAAACAGCCCGCAGATACACTGGGTTCACCACACCTTCATTAGGGCTCTTGTAAACAGACGCCATTTAAAAAAAAATCATGGGCCAAATTCCCGGGTGTGAGGGCCTCAGTATTGAGTGAGCCACCAAGCCTGACGTACACAGCATGAGCTCACAGCACTGCTGCTCAGCTTGTGACCACAGCATTGCCTAAAAATGCCATAATATACATGTTCATGCTATTATTTAGTGATGATATTATTACAGAAGACCCCTGACTGTGATAAAAATGACCAGGATTCTGATAATAGCAGGATTGTTGTGATAATTAGCGCTGTAGTGGGAGGAGTAATCTTGGTGGGGAGGGAGGTAGCATTATCTGCTGACTCTGTGTGACCACCTTTTACTGTCTGGACTCACTATACCAGCTTAATTGTTCGCTATGGTAAACAAAACATGCAGATACTTATGTATAACGTCTGTATATAAAAGCAAAAACAGTATGGTGGGAGGAGAATGGTGGAGAGTCAGGTGAGGTGAGGGAGGGAGGGAGTGGCAGGTAGTGGCGGGCTGCCACTGCCACTGCCACTGCCACTCAGCATGCCAACTTAATGGTTCGTTATGGTGAACACGAATATAGATACTTATATATAACGTGTATATACAGTGTAATAACAGCAAAAGGAGTGTGGGGGAGAAGCCATTTTGATGATGGGTGTGGCATGATTTGTCATGTTGGTAGGGGTGGCCACTATGCTCTTTGGGCATTATACCAGCTTAGTTGAACAGTTATGGTAAACAAAACATGTAGATACTTATATATAATGTCTGTATATAGGGTAATAACACCACAAACAGTATTGTTGGGGGTGAAATTTTAGTGCGTCTGACCTTGAATGTGTGAGGGAAGCAGCCGCCACCTGACTGTGTAGCGACATCTCTTAGTGCCTGAACTAACTATATCAACTTAGTTGTACATTTGTGGTGAACAAAACATGTCGATACTTATATATAACGTCTGTATATAGTGAATAATAGCCAAAACAGTATTGTGGGAGGAGAATGTGAGCTAGTCAGGTGAGTTGAGGGAGGGAGGAAGTAGCAGCCAGTGGCGGGCTGCCACTGCCACTCAGCATGCCAACTTAGTGGTTCGTTATGGTGAACACGAATGTAGATACGTATATATAAGTCTGTATATAGTGAATAAAAGCAAAAACAGTATGGTGGGAGGAGAATGTGGGCGAGTGAGGTGTTGAGGGAGTGAGTGGCAGCGAGTGGCTGGCTGGTGTGTGGCGGTCACTCCTCGTTGCTTTTTGACTCATAATACCAACTTAGTGGTTCGTTATGGTGAACAAAACATGCAGATATATATATATAACCTGTGTATATAGTGTAATAACCGACAAAGTATTTGTTCACTGTTTGTTGAACATAATAATTGAATCAACAATATGCATACCATATTTTTGAGTGTAGCGATGATTTACTCATTTTATTATATAAATATATCACACTACACACTATTGAATAATATTACAGCAAAAAAGCTACAAAAAATCAATCAGAGACATTGAAATATTTAGGTAATTATCTCTTTGTGGCCACTCCGGCCTGACAGCTGGCGAGAAACAGACCATCTGGGACGCACGCTGAGTCAGCGCCTGTTTTTTGCCAGACTTTCCCACCCTATAGCGGGCAATATATGCTACTTACGATTTTTTTATTATTTTTCCCATGATCAGAGAACAAATTAACAGGTTTAGAAGAAAAAAAATATTTTTTTTTTTTTTTGTATGCACCTGTGGGTTACAAATGCTAATTAGCCCTGAGCCACACAAGGGTTAAACAACTTGCTCTGAAATCGACGAAAATCTTCGAAGAGTAAGAAAATGACAGAAAGACCACCAAGAAACTTCATACTGTCGCTGAGAAGACGACAGCAGATGGGAGACCATCAATGAAGCCACCTGATCACCATACAAATGGTAATACACACACATCAGAAAACCAGACGCGTAATGTGGAGCAGTAAGGCGTACCAGTGAGATATCTCGCTGGCCTTATCTGCTGAAAGAGGCGGAGTTGCGGAAAAGTGCCCGGGTTCGGACACCGAGCAAGCAGTACCTAAAACCAAGGCTGGACCTGCCACCATGGAGCCAGGAGAAGCACCCTCCCTCAGGAGGATTCCAAGTGAGCTAGGACCTGTAGCAACAACTAGACTGGGAAAAAAGACGTACAGGAACCTCAACCTCAACCAGTCCTCCCAAAAAGCATCTGTCGCGACAGTGCCACATACAATGGGAGACGCCGAGACCATGTCGACGCAAAGAGGTTCATCTCTGGGCGCCCATACGTCTGTCAAAGCCAAAGGAAGGAGCCGGCGTTAACTGTCCACTCCGTGAAAAGAGGAATGAAGCATGATAGGCTGTCTGCCAGAACATTGGACACTCCCTAAATGTAAACAGTGCAGAGAGCTAAACCCTGAGAACTTGGCGTAAGATCCACCCCTAGCAACCAGCCCCAAAGAGCCATGAACCGAAGTAACTCCCACGGTTGAGACAATGAACTACAAGGAAGCACTCCAAATGGAGCCAGATCACCGAGCCCCGAGGAAGCAAAATCCGTTGCAGTGCCTGCCACACTGCTGACCACACCGCTGAAAACTCCTGCACTGTGCTGTGAAACCAATGTAAGGACAACCCCCAACTGCCTAGACGGACTGGTGAGCACGGGTCACAAAGCTCCAACTGAGAGACATGGTGTCCGTGAACACATCCAGCGAGGGAAGAGGAAGGCGCCAAGGCACCGAATCCTGAAAACTCAAAGAGGAACCCAGCAAAGCAGCAACCAACGCAAGGAGAGTGAGAAGAGATAAACTTCAAGGGTAAGAAGAGAGGCAGAAAGGCAAAATGAAAATGACATAGCAAGCAAAGCAAAGACTCAACCTAAATTGTTGCACAGCCAACTCAGGAGGAAAGCAACAGTGAAGGAACAGATAATGAAATTGAGAATGGGGGCAGACAGATTCACTACAAACAAGGAAGTGTGTGAGGAACTCAATAAGAAATTCCAGGAGGTCTTCACGTTAGAGCAAGGAGAAGTTCCAGAGATAAGAATGGAAATAGATAACCAGGCACTGCTAGAGGAGTTTGGGATTACCAGTGGGGAGGTGAGGAAGCTTTTGCTAGAGTTGGATGTGACAAAGGCTATAAGCCCAGATGGAATCTCACCATGGATACTAAACGAAGGAGCAGAAGCACTGTGCCTGCCACTCAACATAGTGTATAACAAATCACTGGTAACAGGGAAGCTGCCAAAAATTTGGAAGACTGCTAATGTAGTCCCAATATACAAAAAGTGGGATAGGCACGAGGGACTAAACTATAGGCCAGTGTTTCTAACTTGCATACCATGCAAGTTGATGGAAAAGATTCTGCAAAAAAAGCTTGTGGAACATCTCGAGTGAAAGAAATTTGTAACCCATCAGCATGGGTTCAGGGATGGCAAGTCATGCCTCACAGGATTAATTGAATTCCAGGCAACAAAAATCAGGCAAGAAAGAGAGGGGTGGCCCGACTACATATTTTTTGGATTGCAAGAAAGTCATTGACACAGTACCATACAAGAGATTAGTGCACAAGCTGGATATGCAGGCGTGAGTGAAAGGGAAGGTACTTCAATAGATAAGGGAGTACCTAAGCAACAGAAAACAGCGAGTCGCTATGAGGGGTGAGGTCCCAGATTGGCGAAGTGTCACCAGTGGGGTCCCACAGGGTTCAGTCCTTGGACCTATACTGTTTCTGATATATATGGAATGATTTTCCAGAGGGAATAGACTTGTTCCTCTCAATGTTTGCTGATGATGCAAAAATTATAAGGCAGATTAAGTCAGAGGAAGATAGTATGAGGCTACAAGATGACCTAGACAAACTGAATGAAAACAAATGGTCCAGTCCAAACAAATGGCTACTACAGGTCAACCCGAGCAAATGAAAGGTAATGAAACTAGGCAGTGGAAACTGGAGGCCAGAAACAGGATAATGAAGGGAGATGAAGTCCTCCATGAAATGGATAGAGCCAGAGAAAGATCTAGGAGTTGATATCACACCAAACCTGTCTCCTGAAGCCCACATAAAAAGAATAAAGTCGGTGGCATATGCAAGGCTGGCTAACATCAGGATTGCCTCAGGAACCTGTGTAAGGAATCATTCAGAACCTGTATACTACCTATGAAAGACGCATACTCCAATCGTGGAGTATGCGACCCCAGCATGGAGCTGTACCTTGTCAAGCACAAGACTAAGCTGGAAAAGTTCAAAGGTATGCACTAGCTAATCCCAGAACCCAAGAGGCATGAGTTACGAGGAAAGGCTGCGTGAAATGCATCTCATGACACTGACATCCATTTTCTGGGGGAGCCCCGTCGGCTCCCCGGAGCTATCCCAGGCTGATATGCTAATTTCAGACTTTGGCATCAGTCATGTGTATGGAGTTCTTAGGCCTACCGGAGACCACGGCCAGAACCGGCCCCCTCAGAGAGGCACGGGGAGCAATGGCCTATAGAAGCCCCCGTGTGGTTGGAAGCATTCTATGTCTGCCATCGACCGGGACAGGCACCCAGAAAGGTAAGCGCCCCAAAACAAACCCCTATTCTGGTTAAAATTGCTACCAAAATCCGAACTAGTGGATAGAACTCCCAAACAGAAAAACAAGCAAACTAGTGTGACGTCACACGTCACCGCGCCGCTGTCTGCGCAGCTCCCCCCTCCCCGGGAGGGGGAAGGTGGAGCCCCAGACCTCCCACGCCGGCTATCCACCCATCAGTTCTTCGGCTGATGCTATAGGCACCGGTTATGTGCTCCGGCTCCAGTGGTTGTTTCAGCACTGCACCTAGAGTGTGGTGTCTGTTTTCTAGGTGGTGCGCGAGCCGGGAGTGATTCTCCAGTACTCGGGCTGCATGCGCCTAGGGTTCCCTTCCCTAGGTGCCCTGTAAGTACTGCCCTTGGGACTTGGGGCCACCTTCCACAAGTTCCTTGGGGTCTGCCCCTGCTAGGCCGTTTACTGCTTGGTTTTCGGCCGCTCTTTGTGTGCTCGGGTGTTCTGTCTCCCTTGTTCGCCTTAGAGTAAGGGGCAGTTTTTGCACTGGTGGGGCGCAGGGTACTGTGCAGCTTGTCTTTTCCCAATCATAGCGGCCGGCTCTGTTCCGCTTGGGTACGCTGTCCTCTTGCGGGGTTTTCTTTTTCTTTTTGTTTATCTACCTGGTGGGGGGGTCTGCCTTCGTTCTTGCCCCTGGTGTCCCTTGTGTTCTGAGTTTTCTGGTGGTACCCCTGCTAGGTCCCCGTGAGTGTACACGTCCCGGGGTTCAGCTCTTAGAAAGTTGTTTGGTAGTTTTGGGTGCCGGTTAGCAGTACCCTGCCTGGGATTACCTGAGCGCGAGTCCTCTTATAGTAAACGCTCGGGACCCTGGGAAACCCCTGGGGGCGCGTGGGTCCGATGGATGTGACCCCAGAGCCCCCCCCTCGCTTCCAGCGAGTTTGAGGGTTGCTCACCCCTTGTCTCTGGGTGACTCTCTGTTTTGCCTCCGTCTGCTGCCTGTGGGGTCGGTGACACCTTCGACCCGGAGCCCTGCGAGTTTGTTGCTCGTTATGGCTCGGTTACCCAGTTGTGCTCAGCTGGTGCGGGCAGCAGAGGCGTTGCACTTGAGCCTTGGTGGTGGCAACGCTCTCGTGGTAACTCCCCGGGAGCCCCGGGCTGCCCCGTTTTGGTTCTTGTTTTTCCCCTGGATTCCCCTTCCTGCCTGCATCCGGTTCCTTACCGTCTGTAGGTTCAGGGCGGGGTTTGGTGGTGTTGAGACTCGGGCAGTCTCGGGGAAATCCCCTTCCGGGGTAGTGACGGGGGCATTCGAGCCTGTTCCTCCAGCCGTGTTGTAAGAGTCTGCCAGTGGGCTCCCTTCCTTAGTGTTTTCACGGCTGTCCCGGTTTTCTGGTACGGCCGGGGCTTTAGGGGGACGGCTCGGCCCCGGGGCCTGTTGTGTGGGTTCCCGGGGCTGCGGAGGGGCTGACTTGGGGGGCCTTGGCCCCATAGGACCCCGTGGGGGTTTTTATCCCCCTCTCGGCGGGGCTTGTGGTTACGCGGAGTGGGGTTTTCCTCTCCACTCGCCGTACGTGCTGTTGGGCGTCGGCCCCTCCCCGGGCTCGGTTCCTTGGCCTTTGAGTCGGTTGGTTCCGTCCTGTGGGTGGATGTTTCCCCCCACCCCTTTTTTTTGGGGGACGGTGTTTTCGTCATGTTTCCCCGTTTTGGGGTTCTACATGACTACTGGTCTCGGGTGCGCATGCGCCTTTGTGTGCCTTCGGGACTGGTTTTGGCTTCCGTGTTCTCGAGGGTTCGGGAAGGTTTTTCCTCCTTCCCGCGTTATTGGAACGTCTGTCGGCTCCTCGTCCTTGTTGGCGAGTTTGGGCTACTTGTAGCCCTGTTGGGCTCCTTGTGGTCCTGTTGTGCTCCTTGTAGCCCTGTTGGGCTACTTTTGGCCCGGTTTGGGCTCTTTCTGGGCCTGTTGGGCTACTTGTGGCCCTGTTGGGCTACTTTGGCCCGGTTGCGTGCCTTTTTTGGGCTCTGTCTTCGCTTCTTTGGCCGGTTTTCTTGTTCCTGCTCACTCTTTTGGCTACTTTTCTTGGCAGTAGTCTTGGTTGCCGCCTTCCCGCAGGGTAGGTTGCGCGTTTTTCGGCCGGCTTGTCATGCGCGTGCGCCGCGGAGTTTGTTTTGGTCTGGGCGGTGTGTAGTGCCGGTGTTCGTCGTCTTTTTGCTCCAGTGCTTCGCCTTTCGCTCTTCTCCCTTGCCGCGGTATGTGCCCCTTTTCGCTCCGGGGGTGTCCTGGGTTCCAGTTGTGGGGAGGCCGCCGAGGTTTCCCCTGTGTCATGGGTGTGGGCCGCCTTCTTCGCCTCTTCCTTGCTCTCCTGCAGGTCCGGCTCTGGCTTCTTCACCTGGCGGTGCTCCCAGGTTCTTCTGGGCTCGGTTGAGTCGTGTCACTTCGAGCCACCGTTTGCCAGGTGAGTTTCTGCGGTCTGGCGTCTTTTGCAGGGCGCTGGATGTGGTGTTATATGCCTGTCTTTCTTTAGGTCTCTTTTGTACGACTGAGACCGTTCGCACACCAGTGTCGGTCCCCTTTTTTCACCCCTTCCTGTCCCACTCTTGTGCATGTCCATCCCATGCTAGGGTCATTCAGGGGTCCCACCTTTGTTAGTGTTATGTGGTGTGGGGGTTTGTGGTGTTGGTTCTGTACTCGCCTGGTAGGGCTCTGGCTGTGCTTGCAAGGTTTATGCGCTCTGGCTTTTGGGTCCCGCCTATCTGGTAGAACTTGCGGGATAGTACCAGTGGAGTGCAGTGGTGCCATAGGCACACTCGGGGAACACTGTATATCCATCAGAGGTCTGCAGTTGTTACACGACCTCCTTGCGAGCATACGCCTTCTCGCTGGTACTTATCTTGAGGTTAACTTGAGGTGCTTCCGGGGCTTAGCGTCCCCGCGGCCCGGTCATCGACCAGGCCTCCTGGACTGGTCATGCTGGCTGTTGGACATGGCTGCTTGCTGCCCGACGTATGAGTCACAGCCTGGTTGATCGGGTATCCTTGGAGGTGCTGATCCGGTTCTCTCTTGCACCAACCCGTCACCGCATCTTTATTACGTCAATATTGACTTCTTCGTTCCGTGCATAGGTGCCATACTAAACATAATGGTTTCCCTTAAAAACTTCGTGGAAAACACCGACCTTACCTGACCTACTTAGAGGTTACAATAAGCATCTTATGGTTTCGTAATA
>WNGS01087021.1:6297241-6331538 GCA_020271785.1 Procambarus virginalis
GGAGACTGGAGCCAGAACAGAGGACACGACAAGGCATGAACAACCATCAGAACAGCCCTGACCCTAGCTGGCCCCCCCCCCCCTCCTCTTCTCTAAACAAGGAAAGGTAGGGTGAAAGAGCTTGTGCTAGTTTTTGTGAATTTTCACTAGTTTGTTTACATTGTTGGGAAGTTTCTTGGCAGTTCTCGAGGCAGTGGTCTCGTTTAAAGCCAGCAATGGTTTGTTTTGTCTCGCTGTCTTGCTGGGTACCTTCCTTGGTGGGTGGCAGACATGAATATATTCATAGAAATTTTACCATGTGTGCCACCACTCTCTGCACATCTTTAAGGGGATCAGGTTCTGGCTTGTGGTCACCAGTAGGCCATAAAACTCTACAAATGATAGCACCTAGTAGTATGGCTGTTACTACCTCTTTTTCACTACGTCACCTTAACACTTTGACGCACCGGGGCGGGACCTCCCCACTACCCCTGGATGCACTGAGCGTTCCGCGGAGCGCAAGGGAGAGCGCGGTAAATTCTGAAAAGTGTATAATCTTTTCCACTTTGTCAGCTTAATTCTCGTCCTAAGATATTCAATTTGGTATCAATGTGTTCGCAATAGAATTGTCTACAGGACTAAATGCATATAAACTCCAAAAGCCCAGCATACCATCCGCAACTAACAGAGAAAGTGAGAGAAAGTTACCCGGGAGCGCGCAAGAGTGATAAAATGTTTACACTCTTTTCAGTTTTGTCAACTCAATTCTCGTCCTAGGTCTTTCATTTTGGTATCAATGTGTTCGCAATAGAATTCCCAACAGGCCTATATGCAATAATATCAAAACAGCAGCGATCTCCACCCGCCGACATGATGAAAACAGGTCGCGGTTACAAGAAAGAGAGCGCTGCGCCATCCCAAGGCGCTTCTCATTCTGAAAGGTATATATTCTTTTGAACTTTGTCATCTCAATTCTCATCCTAGGTTTTTCAATTTGGTATCAATGTGTTCGCAAAGAATTCTCTACAGGACTAAATGCATACAAACTCCAAAAGCCCGGCTTACCATCCGCAACTAACAGAGAAAGTGAGAGAAAGTTACCCGGGAGCGTGCAGGAGTGAATAAAATGTTTACACTCTTCACTTTGGACATCTCAATTCTCGTCTTAAGTCTTTCATTTTGGTATCATTGTGTTCGCAATTGAATTCCCTACATGAGCATGCAAATATAAAGTCCAAAAGCCCTGTGTACCATCCACAACAAGCACGGAAAGTGACAGAGTTACCCGCCTTGAGCGCTAATAAAGAGCAATAAAATGGGTATTCTGTTTTCAACTTTGTTACCTCAATTCTGGTCCTAGGACTTTCATTTGGGTATCAATGTATTCGCAATGAAATTCCCTACAAGAGTATATGCATATAATGTCCAAAGCCACAGCAAGACCGTCCCGAAAACGCCACTAAAGTTGCCGCACGGAGGACTCAATGCTGAGTCGTCGCCGGACTTGCCCCTGTTTTACGGAGGACTCAATGCTGAGTCCTCGCCCCGCGAAAGTGTTAATTTTCGTCCTAGGTTGTTCAATTTTGTATCAATGTGTTCGCAATAGAATGCTCTACAGGACTAAAAGCATATACACTCCAAAAGCCCGGCTTACCACCAGCAGCAAACAGAAAGTGAGAGCGAGTTACCCGGAGCTCTCGGGAGATAGTAGCTCTAGGGAGCCACAAAGGACTTCCACCAGAAATGTGCATTATTGGATCATTTAATTTAAATGTTATTTAATGTGAATAATACCAAAACTAATTAACACTTTTGCCCACTAATGATGAAGTATGGAGTCAAAATTTTAGTACCTTATTTCCACTAATGGCATCAAAATTTGGCCTGCTTTCCTTTTGAATGCGGGAGAGGCGGGCCGCGGTTTTGGACTTTATACTGTATGCCTATACTCCTGTAGGGAATTTAATTGCGAATACATTGATATCAAAATGAAAGACCTAGGATGAGAATTGAGGTAACAAAGTTGAAAAAAGTAAACACATTGCTCTTGATGAGCGCTTATGAGGGTAACGTGCTGTCACTTTCTCTGTTTGCTGTAGGTGGTACGCCGGGCTTTTGGACTTTATATATGCATATACTCTTGTAGGGAATTCTATTGCAAATCCAATGATACCAAAATGAAAGACCTGGTATGAGAATTGAGGTGAACAAGTGAAAAAGAGTGTACACATTTCTTTGCTCTTTAGCACTCCCAGGTAACACGTTCTCACTTTCTCTGTTTTGTGCGGGTGGTACGTCGGGCTTTTGGACTTCATATGTATTTAATCATGTAGAGAATTCTATTGCGAACACATTAATGTCATATTGAAAAACCTAGGACGAAAATTGAGATGACAAAGTATACACTTTTCAGCATTACCGTGCTCTCTAATGGAAGGCCGGGCGAGTCTCCAAGCTCTCTTCTGGGTAACCGCGGCCTGCTTTCATCACGTTGGTGGGTGGAGTGCGCCACAGTTTTTTGACATTATATGCATATATTCCTGTTGGCAATTCTATTGCGAACCCATTGATACCAAAATGAAAGACCTAGGACAAAAATTGAGGTGACCAAAGTGAAAAAGAGTGTACACATTTTATCGCTCTTGTGCTCCCGGGTAACTCGCTCTCACTTTCTGTTTGCTGCAGATGGTAAGCCAGGCTTTTGGAGTGTATATGCTTTTAGTCCTGTAGAGCATTCTATTGCAAACACATTGATACAAAATTGAACAACCTAGGATGAAAATTAAGGTGACGTAGTTGAAAGAGTATTCACTTTTCAATATTACCGTACGCTTCCGCAGAACGCCCAAAACCACTAGGAAAGGTGGAGCGATCGCTCTGGAACAGCGAAAGTGTTAAGTCTGGGCGGAGAAACAAGGCGACCGATTAATTTGCCAATGTTAGGTTAGAACAGGTACAATATGGGAAAATTGATACAATTGCAAAACATGTTTAACAACATTCGTTTATTTTCCTAATTATACATCAACTAAATAATTGTTTCATAATCATCATCGTGTGATGTGGTCTTATAGTAGTAATGAACGGGAAAATTAATGCATGCTCAGAACTGTCTTTTATGGGCTTAGTACTGTGTGCTCTACACTTATCCATCTTTATTATACAATGTATGATGCTCTTCTCATTATTTACAGCTGTAAGACCATCTCATTGAGACAACATGATTGTGAATCAAGAAATAAACTGTATTGGCAGACTTGCATTTAGTATGATCATTCACAAGTCCATCACTCTAAAAATCAGGGCTAGTGTCTAACAATGTGTGTTATCAAAAATGTTACTCTCTCTTTTATTAAACATGTAACTGCTTATTACAGCAAATGCCCTGTAACAATTTCGTATACCATTCTTCTTCTAAAGTATGGCATATTCTGTTGTTCAAAGGTGATGGGAACGTTGCGTGACAGGTACTCGGCAAACTTGCAGGTAAACATTCCACAGTCTGATCCATTCATCTGCTGTGGTATAGACTGGAAAAAGAAACAAGAAAGTATTGCAACACATTCGGTAACAGTATACATAAGACGTGATGCTTTCTACATGCCTCATATACAATCCAACTCTGCCTCATAGTTGGCAGCTTTTGTTATTTACAGCTGAATCCTGATACGGTGGTCAGGTTGCTTCCACTTCAACCTGAACCTGAGGCACCCTCTCCCATGGTCATTATAGCAACAATACCCTGTAATGATCTTTATTACATGCTGATAATATGGTAGCAATGGTGAATATCTTCTCGAGTGAAGAAAAACTAAATGTACAGGGTTGAAGTCCTGAAATTACTAATAACTATTGCAGAGCTACACGAAGGAATGGATTGGAAGACAGAAAAGAATGGAATATTAGGTATTAGTTTGGATATACAGTACTACCAATGGTGTGCAATTCTACTGTACAGTACAACCTCGATTCAACGTACCCCGATTCAACGAATCTCCGGCTAGTTCGCACACTTTTCAGACCGGATTTACTCACCCGGTTCGACGAACAATGGTTCGCCGAAGCGGGGGATGTTCGGATTTGCTTACGATGTCCAGACAGAGTTCACAGACTGGTGGAAAACTTTCTCATTCTATCACAGATTACAATTAATAATTCTCTCATATGACAAGTTGGACCACACAAGTGGACCACACAAGTGGACCACACAAGTGGACCACACAAGTGGACCACAAGTGGTCCACAAGATTACGATTTTGGGACAAAGTTCACAGAACGGTGGAAAACTTTCCCATTCTATCACAGATTACAATTAATAATTCCCTCATATGACAAGTTCGATCACACAAGTGGACCGCACATGTGGACCGCACAACTGGATCGCACAAGTGGTCCACAAGCTTACAATGTTGGGACAGAGTTCACAGAGTTGTGGAAAACTGTCTCATTCTATCACAGTTTACAATTAATAATTCCTTCATAAGACAAGTTGCATCACACAATTAAGTGCACCACACAACAAGTGAACCATATGAACCAAACACCAGCCAGAATGGTCCACACAACAAGTCAACCATATGAACCAGATACCAGCCAGAGTGGTCCACACAAATGAACGACCGAGTTTCCATAATTTTCGTTCACTGATTTGTGGCAGACGTATCTTTGTAAATTAATTTAAAGGCTGAAGCGTGATTAGCAAGCTACATGTCGTAAAATCTCCTTACAGACATTTTCTGTGATAAAACAAGGTGAGTGAGGGTGGTCAGATAAGGGAATATTATTGTTCTGTAAACCTCACTTGGTTTTCTTTCGTCTGTGTCGTTATAGTTCAGTGACCCATGACTTTGAAAGTTTCAGACTAATAAATAATTTCTAAAACCAATGCTTAAATAGCTTTTTATTATCCTAATTAAACTAAACTAAATAAAACCGAAAATATACTGTAAAATGATAGACATCTGCTATTTGAGAAATTATTTGTTATTGGACCAACTCCAGCGTGCGCGAGTAGACGGGTCTAATCCCTGTCCAAACAGCACCATGCGTTTCGTTTCATTTCGTCGCCACAGTTCAGTGACTACGGCTTCGAAATAATAAAATTAATAAATCAGTTCTAAAATAAGTTTTTTTTATCTCTTATTATCCTAATAATGTTACTAATCTAAATATATAACCTAAAAATATATAATATGATGTAAATCCAATATTTGAGATAAATTTATGTTACTGGATCTGGCTTAAACACCAGCCTACTGGAGGGTGTATAGACCTAGTCTGCGTTCATACAGTAGGCACCCAGTGCCGTTAGCTTTGTCTGCGTGCGAGTGACGTATTTGTCCGGCGGTGAAAGAATAATCGTGGAATTTACCATTTTTTTTACTACAGCTTTATTAATATACAACAAGATGTCTCAAGGGCTTGCTAATCGTGCTGTATCTACAAAGAGGAAGAGAAGTTTTTTATCCATTGAGCAGAAATTAGACATGATAGAGAAACATGAACGTGGCTACTCTGTTACTAGGCTGGCAGCAGAATTTAATGTCGGGAAAAGTACGGTGTGTGATATCAAGAGACAGAAAGATGATATTAGGAAGTTCCTTGCTTCGAGTGATAGTGGTGCATTAAATAAAAGGAAAACAATAAAAGGTTCTACAAATACGAATTTGGACGAAGCTGTGTATAAATGGTTTAACCAGGAGCGCTCTGTGGGGATGCCACTTGGCGGCGACGCCATTAAGACAGCAGCCGATAAATTTGCACAAAAGATGAACATTCCAGATTTTCGAGCAAGTGAAGGATGGTTGCAAAGATTTAAGAATAGACATAATATTAGAACAGGAAAGTTTGTGGAGAATCATTAAGTGCAGATACGGATTCTGTCGAGCCATTTAAGCGTAAATTAAATGATTACATAATAACAAATGATCTAAGGCGTTTTCAGGTATACAATGCCGATGAAACAGGCTTTAATTGGAAATGCTTGCAGAACAACACTTTGGCATCTAGGCTAGATGAGAGTGTTCCTGGCCGTAAGGTAAACAAAGAAAAAGTTTCTGCCATGCTGTGTGCAAATGCAGACGGAAGTCACAGAACAAAGTCCGCCATTGTGGGGAAGTCAAAAAACCCACGTGCTTTGAAAAATTTAATGAACAAGCTACCTGTGGTCTACTACAGCTCTAAAACAGCTTGGTTTACTGGAGATATTTTTGTAGACTGGTTCAAAAATCATTTTTGCAAAGAAGTAAGAGATTTTCAGATAAAGAAGTGTGGAGTGAGACGGAATGATGTCAAGGCATTACTCTTGGTTGACAATGCCCCAGCTCATGTAGGGCTCGACACATTAACGTCACATGATGGACGCATTAAATGTATGGCCTTGCCTCCCAATACCACCTCTCTGATCCAGCCAATGGATATGGGTGTTATATATGCAATGAAAAGGCTCTACAAACGAGCAATGAATAAAGAATCATGGTGGTGTTTAGTCAGATGAAGACAAAAGGCTAGGAACCGATTCGCGAGGTCAAGCAACACTGGAACGTTACAAAAATACTCAATTAAGGAAGCCATTTACAACTGGGCTCAAGTTTGGGATGAAGTTAAAGAGTCAACATTAAGAAATTGTTGGAAAAAACTCCTGTTGCTTGATCATGCTGATGAAGTGACTGAGGAAGAAATGGATTTTGAAGGATTTTCAAATGATATTTATCAAGAACTGCGTGCTGCTGGTGAGGTGGAGTTGACGCTGAACGATGTGGAGGAGTGGTTAGATATTGATGCAGTCGATCCACCCATTGGTCATTTAACAGATGAAGATTATACAAAATGTTACTGGCACTGTTGACGACGACGGAGAGGAAGATGAAGATGAGAATGATAGCAGTAAACAATCTGCTATGTGTGCTGACGCATTGTTCTATGTTGAAAAACTCCTTGACATTGTTCACAAACTGACAATCCAGAGCTACCTGGCTTTTATCAACACCTAAGGACGATGAAAGATATTTGTCTCAAGGACATGACACAAAGAAGGAAACAAACGAAAGTGAGTCAATATTTTTCACGAATACCAGAAAATCAACCAGCACAGCCGTACCCAGCACCAGCACAGCCGTACCCACACCAGCACAGCCGTACCCAGCACCAGCACAGCCGTACCCGCACCAGCACAGCCGTACCTAGCACCAGCACAAAACAGCTGAAGCCAACACAGCAGCAGCGAGCACCAGCAAAGCTGATGCAAACATCTAAACATCGTGTGTGAAGTGAACAATTAGAATAAGTGTTAAATTTAAGTGTGTACATAGTGTTAAAATTAAAGTTGCAGTAATTCTAGTGTACAATAGTTTTCATGAACTGTATTGTAGTACTCAACATACAGCAAAACTACTTTTATAATACAGTGCTAACGGCTTAATGCACTGCAGTACCTATTTACTGTAGAGCATTCACAAATTCACAAAACTTCAAGATGGGCATAACTCCAACAATAAGGTAAATACATGAATTACAGTATTTTTTAGTAGAGTAGTAAAATATAGTATGTAATATGATAATGCATTTTTATTGTGTACAAGAAAAAAAAAGACACTGACGCAAACGCCTCCTGAAGGTCACCTCTTGCAACGAATCCAACGCTCCACGAACTGGGGGTGTCCCATATAGNATTGTCATGCCCTTCAAGAAGACCTGGATAAAATAAGTATATGGAGCACCACTTGGCAAATGGAATTTAATGTAATAAATGTCATGTTATGGAATGTGGAATAGGAGAACATAGACCCCACACAACCTATATATTATGTGAGAAATCTTTAAAGAACTCTGATAAAGAAAGAGATCTAGGGGTGGTTCTAGATAGAAAACTATCACCTGAAGACCACATAAAGAATATTGTGCAAGGAGCCTATGCTATGCTTTCTAACTTCAGAATTGCTTTTAAATACATGGATGGGGATATACTAAAGAAATTGTTCATGACTTTGTTAGGCCAAAGCTTGAATATGCAGCTGTTGTTTGGTGCCCATATCTTAAGAAGCACATCAACAAACTGGAAAAGGTGCAAAGACATGCTACTAAGTGGCTCCCAGAACTGAAGGGTAAGAGCTACGAGGAAAGGTTAGAAGCATTAAATATGCCAAAACTAGAAGACAGAAGAAAAAGAGGTGATATGATCACTACATACAAAATAGTAACAGGAATTGATAAAATCGACAGGAAAGATTTCCTGAGACCTGGAACTTCAAGAACAAGAGGTCATAGATATAAACTGGCTAAACACAGATGCCGAAGAAATATAAGAAAATTCACTTTCGCAAACAGAGTGGTAGACGGTTGGAACAAGTTGGGGGAGAAGGTGGTGGAGGCCAAGACCGTCAGTAGTTTCAAAGCGTTATATGACAAAGAGTGCTGGGAAGACGGGACACCACGAGCGTAGCTCTCATCCTGTAACTACACTTAGGTAATTACACTTAGGTAATTACACACACACACACACACACACACACACACATGCTGCTATTGTGTGGTGCCCATATCTTAAGAAGCACATCAACAAACTGGAAAAGGTGCAAAGACATGCTACTAAGTGGCTCCCAGAACTGAAGGGCAAGAGCTACAAGGAGAGGTTAGAGGCATTAAATATGCCAAAACTAAAAAACAGAAGAAAAAGAGGTGATATGATCACTACGTACAAAATAGTAACAGGAATTGATAAAATCGACAGGGAAGATTTCCTGAGACCTGGAACTTCAAGAACAAGAGGTCATAGGTTTAAACTAGCTAAACACAGATGCCGAAGAAATATAAGAAAATTCACTTTCGCAAATAGAGTGGTAGACGGTTGGAACAAGTTAGGTGAGAAGGTGGTGGAGGCCAAGACCGTCAGTAGTTTCAAAGCATTATATGACAAAGAGTGCTGGGAAGACGGGACACCACGAGCGTAGCTCTCATTCTGTAACTACACTTAGGTAATTACACACACACACACACATAAATCCATGGCAAGAGGATGCAGTGAAACCAGGAAATTACAATTTATATCTACAGTTTCTTTAATACCACTACTAACGGTAATAACTTTATACCAAAGTTAACATGACAAAAGTGTTAAAAGTAACTCCTATTTCTAGTGACCCCCCCCCCCCGTCCACTGCATCTCCTTGTTCCTGGCCTTCCGTTCTTCCTATGGTGTTTCAACAAATTTGCTTGTTTGGTGCAAAAATGACTGGGATAGTTGCCTGAGCACCTGGTTGCTGGGGCTGCCGTGTGATGGTGAGGAGCTAACTACCAACTGAACCTGGACTATAAATGTGTACATAATTCAAATCAGGTGTTGGAAATGTTGTGCAAGTAATTGCTTGTTTGTTTCACTTTACCTTCCTGGCATTTTTTCCTTGCTTACTGTAGTTGTTTAGCTTCCCCAGACTCCTCTTTTCTTTACTGAGGGGAGCCAGATTTTGGTACTGGTCTCCCATAGATGCTGGTGATTGGTCAGAGCCTGGTGTGGTACCTGGGTTTGGAGGACTCCAGGTGGATGGTTTGGGCAGATACACAAGGCAACCCTCCCAGAAAAGCTAATGGTATGCAAACAAATATAGTAATAGCATAAAATTTAGTTTTTGTCACGTGATTAAGGTGTGATCCACAAAACTGACATTAAACTCTGTTATACATATGCATTATGGTAAAAGGTAGTACGTTCTCATCATTTGCCTATGATGGGATCACTTAACTAGTGATCCCATCATAGGCAAATTCAACTACAAATTAATCTACACATTTATAAATATACTACACACGTGTCACAAACCAAAATTTAATACTTTGTGTACACTGACAGTTCTCACAAACTCCTTTAAGGCACAGCATAATTCCAAATATGGCATAGAGATATGATGATACCACCCACAACAGTGTGTCATCAACCTTGCTGGGAACCCATCTTCCCAGAAGTGTCTTCCCGCTAGGAGTAGAAACCGTTTCGTTTTATTTAATTTCTACAAGCCTGTTTCACATTATTATTATTTCTCTGATGCCTCCCCATCCACAAAAAATGGATAAAGGGGTAATGATAATCATGAATCAATGCAAATCACAGATAGCAGCAGTAACTATCTTTCACATTCATACAACTCTCAAAAGTATCTACCATAAGTTAACATTTACATATAACATGTTATTTATGATTTTTGTCAAATACAATATATCATTTCTTAAATTTGTTACATGGTTAGAATACAATTCCTGACATTTAAACCCTTTCCCTAGAAATCAAATTTTGGGTTTAAGCATAAAGTTGGGAATACACAAGGAACAAATACACAAGTACAGTATACACTTTCTGTACGGTGTTTGCAATAATTTCTGTACAAAGATAAATACAATACACAACAGTAACAAGTGATCTTAACAGCACTTAAAAAGTGCGATGCATATTAGTAGATTTACGAGATATTACCACCTAATCACCAGAAAGTAATAAAAATAAACCATTGTATCATCTTTTATACAAGTAAATACAGTAATTATATGCACATTTCCAACTGACATGGAAAAACCAGCAATGAATGTAAAGGAACACCAATTTCTGGAAGTCCTTTGTGGCTCCCTAGAGCTACTATCTCTGATAACATGCCATACTACTAGGAGCTATCACTTGCAGAGCTTTATGGCCTACTGGTGACCACAAGCCAGAACCTGATCCCCTCAAAGATGTGCAGAGAGTGGTGACACAAATGGTAAAATTTCTATGAATATATTCATGTCTGCCACCCACCAAGGAGGTGGGTGGCAGACATGTCATGCTGGGTGTCTGCCACCCAGCATGACAGCGAGACAAAACAAACCATTGCTGGCATTAACTCCTGGGCTGGTCTCGAGATTATAGCCTGCAACACACCCAGATGCAAGAAATAAAAAGTAAAAAAAAATTTACTCTTATAAGTGTTCATTTGTGTTCCCTGACCGCGGGGGAAAAAAAATCGTAGGTGACATATTTTGGCCGCAATAGGGTGACGACGTCTGGCAAAACTGAGGCATTGACAGAGCAATCGTCGGAGGTGGTTAGCTCCGCCAGAGCTCTCAGGCAGGAATTGCCACAAAGATATTATTACCTAATTATTGCAATGTCTCTGATTGATTTTTCCTTAGTTTTTTGCAGTAATATTATTCAATAGTGAGTAGTGTGATACAGTATATTTATACTGCATAATAAAATGTGTGAATCATCATTATATTCAAAATTATGGTGTGCATATTAATGATTCGATTATTATGTTCATAAAACAATGAACAAATAGTTTTGCTGTTATTGTACTATATACACAGGTTATATGTAAGTATCTGCATGTTTTGTTCACCATAACGAAGTACTAAGTTGGTATGGTGTCAAAACAACGAGGAGTGGCCGCCACACACCAGCCAGCAAATGCCGCCACCTTCCCTCCTTCACCACCGCACTCGCCAACATTCCTCCTCCCCACCATATAGTTTTTGCTTTTATTCACTATACACAGACATTATATATAAGTATCTACATGTTTTGTTCACCATAACTGTGCAACTAAGCTGGTATGATGAGTTCAGAAAGCAACAGAGGTCACCACACACAGTGGTGTGTGTTTAGGCGGGATCCAAGAGTCAATGCTCGATCCTGCACACACAATTAGGTGAGTACAGTCAGCCAACGCTGCCTCCCCTCCCTCGCTCATTCAAGGCCAAATGCACTTACATTCCGCCTCCAACCATACTGGAGGTTATTACATGATATACCCACATTATATATAAGTATCTACATGTTTTGTTCACCATAACTGTACAACTAAGCTGGTATGGTGAGTTCAGACAATAACAGAGGTCGCAACACACAGCTGATGCTGGCTCCCTCCCTCACTAACATTCCTCCTCCCACCATATTGTTTGTGCTGTTATTACACTATATACTCATGCTATATATAAGTATCTACATTTGTGTTCACCATAGCAAACCACTAAGCTGATATGGTGTTTGTTAGTAATTAGTGACAGTTGAGAAGCGGGCCGAAAGAGCAGAGCTCAGCCCCCCGCAAGCACAAGCACAACTAGGTGAATGCACAGTCTTAAGATGAAGCTACCTCCATCAGCATTAATGTTCCCACCATACTATGCACAGCACTAATTATCACAACAATCCTTCTATTATCAGAATCCTGGTCTTTTTATCAGTCAGATGTCTTCTGTAATACTATCATCGCTAAATAATACCAATTACATATACTGTATATTTTTACATTTTTTAGGTGATGCTGTGGTCACAACCTGAACAGGAGTGCTGTTAGCTCATGCTGCTTGCGCCTGCCTTGGTTGCTCACTCGGTACCGAGGCTCTCACATCCGGGAATGCTGCCCACGATTTTTTTTTAAATCACATCTGGTTATAAGAGCCCTGAGGAAGCTGATGTGAACCTTGTGTAGCTGCGGGACTTTAAAATCTTGCACGGTACTCCAACACATCAATAGGTGTGGTGCACAATTCCATAACAGTTACTCATCACATCTATTGATGTATTGCACAGTTTAATGGTTAAATGAGACCACAGGCTCGAGAACCATGAAAGGAATTCCGCCAACAAACCGGTTGGCTGTCCGTCAGGAGCCAGTCGGCCGAGCAGACAGCACGCTGGACTTGTGATCCTGTGGTCCCGGGTTCGATCCCGGGCGCCGGCGAGAAACAATGGGCAGAGTTTCTTTCACCCTATGCCCCTGTTACCTAGCAGTAAAATAGGTACCTGGGTGTTAGTCAGCTGTCACGGGCTGCTTTCTGGGGGTACAGGCCTGGTCGAGGACCGGGTCGCAGGGACACTAAAGCCCGAAATCATCTCAAGATAACCTCAAGATCTCAAGATAACAATGTAAACATATTATAAAAATTTCACAAAACTAGCACGCTCTCCTTCACCCCCCTCTCCCCTCATTTGGAGAAGGAGGGAGGCAGCTAAGATCAGCCAGCTGCTCTACCATCAGTTCTAAGAAGATGGAAGACCTCCCCCCCCCTCAAATGCCCTATGGGGAGGAAAGGGTGTCAGGGAGCCACCAGTGTTCACCTGAAAATTATTTCATTATATTCATTGCTGAATATAAGAGGGTAGCCTCTTATGGTTCCCTGAAGCTAACTACCCACACAAAAGGAAGAATGGGCACTTACCAGGGAGGAGGGAACTCTGCAAATACTAGCATGAAGTTGAGACACACAGCGGCGACACATGACCCATAGCCTCACAAGAGCACTGCGGATCAGGAACATTGTCAAGATACTCGACTGTCAAAACCCTGTTTAACTAGCAAAACCTCTACTCAGAAATATCAGTTCAGGGTACATTCGCAAAGACAGCCAAGATAACAGCATATTTCCAAGCATCATGCAGGCTAGCTAGACTTGATGACATTGCAGATGACCTGAAAAAGACAAGCCTTGGAACAGGGCTACGAGGCAACAGGTTCAACCCACAAAGAATCCATCAAGGCAGAGTCAATGGCACGAAGGTATTGGCTAAGAGCCACCACCAGACACAACATGTCATGTACCCCTGGACGAACCAAACAAAAATCATTAACCAAAGGACCCTTTGGAAGCCAGCCAACATTTTTCACCCGAAAAGAAGGAGCCAGCTGCAAACAATCAAAATGTCCACCAGGGCCAAAAGAGCAAAATCCCTGACACTGGTGGAGAGCATGAAGCTTGCAAAGCCAATAACTGGAGGCAATAAAAACCAAGAACACATCTTTCAAGAAGATATAACCCAGAACGACCCCAATAACCAAGGGGTGATGACTGGAGAGATAAGAGGAGCGAGAGCAGTGTATAACCCGGGAGAAAGTGCGCGGAACACCGACACATGTTTACACCGACCTGAACAAAACAATTACCCACGGCGCATGCGCAGGACACATGAGGTCCGGGCTGCACCACCCGACCCCCAGGGAGGGTGCCAACAAGGAATATGGAGCCATTATTAGTAATGTCTAGACAAGAACGGAAAGAGGCGACTATTAAAATCGGAAACAGCATCGAAAGATGAGAAAAAGGACAGAAGAGTACCAAATGAGTCCTAGAAAGAACTGGAGGTAAGCCCCATCGGAAGGCAACAGACGTTCCAATAATGCAGAAGCACAAAATCACGGAGGCACAGATGCACCCAATAGCATCCGTGACCAATGGTCTAATAGGACCCATAGGGACACAGAACCGAATCTGGGGAGGAGCTGATGCTCAAAGCCAACCTGTATGCAGAGGGGAAGAAAGGAAAACCCCACTTCTTGTAACAGTTAGCCCCGCTCAGAAGGTCGGAAAACCCAGGCAGTGTCCAACAGGGGCCCAAAGCCCCCAAGTCAGCTCTTCCCAAACCACGGGAACCACCACGTCAGGCCCCGAGGGCGAGTTGTCCTCCAAAGCCCCGGCCTCGCAAGAAAAAGCCAGGCCGGCCGACATAGCAGGAAGAAAGCGGGCCCACTGATCAGACCCTGGAGCTATGGCTGGAGGAACAGACTCGAACGCCTCCGACTCAACCCCGGAAGGGGCAACCACCAGAAACTGCCCAACTCTCAAAACTTGAAACCCTGCCCCGACCTCGAGGCCCGCAGACGCCTAGGAGCAGGAAGCAGCGGGAAGGGGGAGGATCAAATGAACCACAGCAGGGGAAGAACGAGGGGGCGCAGACTGAAAAACAAAACGGCAAAACGGGGCAGCCTAGGGGCATCCGGGGAAGCAACCAAACTAGCGCGTTGCAACAACCTATCCGGCAACACGCAAGGCGCCAGCACCCAAAGAATGTTATCAACAGATTTAGTGATTGGAGTCACAAACAAGTTACAAAGCTTGCAGGACTCGGAGTCGAATGTGTCACCGACTCAACAGGCAGCATGACAGAGGCAAAAATAATGAGCGTCGCCATGAGACAAGGGGACAGAGCAACCCTTAAACTCGTACAACGCGAGAGGGGACACAGGGAGGGTCTCACTCAGTGGACCCGAGCGCTCTCGCAGGGTTTCCCAGGGGCCCCTAGACTGGGTCTGCTAAGTTAACAGTACCCAGGCAGGGTACTGTTAACCGGCGCCCCAAATTACCAAGCAAACTGCTAAAAGCTGAACTCACGGGACGTGTCTACTCACAACGACCCTAAGATAAGGGGGAGGGACAACACAAGGAGAACCCTCCTTCCCCACCTCTTACCCCAAGGCAAACAAGGGCGGAATCTCCCCTTGCCCCCTCGCACTCGGGGCGGCCAAACGCCAAGCAGCAAAAGGCCAACAGAGGTAGACACAATTTGACTTGTGGAAGGGAACCACAAGCCCCAAGGGTGGTACTTACAGGGCACTCAGGGAAGGTGACCTTAAGTACATGCAGCGCGAGTACCTGAGAAATTACTCCCAACTCGCACGCCACCGTAAGATCAGTACTGAAACCAATAAGAGTACTGAGAGAAGACTGGAGTTGGAGCCACACGACTATGCACGATCCCATCAGCCGAGGAACTGAAGTGTGGATCGCTGGCGCAAGGGTCTAGGGCTCCCCCTTCCCTCTCCCGGGGAGGGGGGAGCTGCGCAGACATGCGGCGTGGCTCATGTGATGTCATGCTTGTTACTCGTTTTTCTTTTGGGGAGTTCTGTCCACTCGTTTGGCGATTTTCGTCGTTTTAACCAGAATAGGGGTTTGTTTTGTGGCACTTACCTTTCTGGGTGCCTGTTCCGGTCGATGGCTAATATAGAATGCTCCAAATCACATGTGTATGTCTATGAGACCATTGCTCCTCATGCCTCTGCGAGGGGGCCAGGTTCTGGCTCGTGGTCCCCGGTAGGCCAAGAACTCCACCTGACTGATGCAAAATAGTTATGGTATCTATCTCAGCCTGGATAGCTCCGGGGAGCCGTAGGGGCTCCTCCACAGAAAAGCAAAGAAAAGGACAAGGCAGATACAAGAGCAATGGCCTACGTCGAATCCAGAGATGGGCCAACACAGCCTGTTGACACGGGAGATTGGTGGAGAAGAATGTGGCCTCTACCTCCTTGAAAATAGGGGTGTACAACTTGGGGGGAATGCAGCTCCTGCCTCTACAGCAGAGGCCAAGACCTTCCACAAGAAGGACCTTACTGTGCGCCCCGATGTCCTCCGAGTCGGTGAGAATGCAGCTCAAGAGACATAAACAAAATGCATGACAGAATCCAAATGCAGATGGGTTCGAAAGTCGTCTGCATCCAGTATAGCCAACATAGCCAGCAGAAAAACCTGACCACAGAGCTGCACAGGAACCACTTCCTGATCAAGACCAAGAGCAAACAGGCAGTCATTGAGTCAAAAGACAGGCCCCCCCAAAACACCGGTAACATGGATGACACACCACATGACTCAAATGTGTATGACAGAAGCCACACCAAGCCCCAAGTGAAAATAGAGGATTGTCTGCCAGCCAAGATGACTCGGGAACCTCATAATGCACCCAAAACAGAGAAGACCCGAACTCAAAAAGGCTTGGTCCATTAACGAGGCGTAATCTGGGTCACGTATGAGGTACACAAAAATGGCCTCTGAAGTTGCCACCGGGAGAACTCAAGAGGTGGGAAACCTCCAGAAGGATGAACCCGAAGGATCCAAAGGCACCTGGAATTAATCCCAGGGATGGGAGAGAGATGGAAAGGGTGGGGGGGAACTGCACCCAAATCAAACTCATAAAGGGATGGGGGATATGGATTCCCCTACCCCCCTGCAACAGAAGACCCTCAATTGAAGGCATGAGGTACTACGTAGAATCAAGAGACTAAAGGGCCTATATCCGATCCCCCCCCAAGCACAAACCACAGCAGAGGACCCTGAGGCAGAGCCATCGTTCATCCCCACCGCCTGGCATAGAGACGTGGATTACAAAGGAGAGGCTTCAAAGGAAGTGGCTGGCTGAAAGGAGGACCCAGAAGCCTCGGCAGGACCAGTAGTCTCAAGTGCCTCCAGACCTGGACCCAGATTCACAAAGCAGTTACGCAAGTTCTTACGAATGTGTACATCTTTCCTCAATCTTTGACGACTTTGGTTACATTTATTAAACAGTTTACAAGCATGAAAATTTCCCAATCAACTGTTGTTATTGTTATAAACAGCCTTCTGGTGCTTCGGGGTTTATTACCTGTTTAATAATTGTAAACAAAGTCGCCAAAGATTGAGAAAAAATGGACACGTTCGTAAGTGCTTGTGTAACTGCTTCATGAATCTGGCCCCTGAATTGGAAGGGGGCAAACCCTGTTGCCTACCAAGCCATATCCGAACTAAATCCCGAAATCCACAGAAGCTTCGGGGCCGGAAGCAAGGGGAGGAGGATCAGAGGAAGGGCCAATTATGTCCACCAGGGAAGGAAGGAAGGGGGTGGTGTAACTGAACCATGGCAAAGTTAACCAACACTATCTAATCAAGGTCCCTAAACACCAATCTGAGTAGCTCTGGGGCATCCAAATGGACACACAACCTAGACTGTTGCAACAGACACTACTCAAAAAACCCAAACCTCATTAGGTAGGTCAGAAAGGAGAGTAACTTGCTGGGAACAAACCCCACCTGACTTGGAGTCGAAGGTGTCACCAACACAGCAGGCAGTACGGCAGAGGCAGAAGAAATGAACTTTGCCACGTGGTACTGATGACGTGCAACCCTCAAATTTGCACGAAGTGAGAGCGGGTTTGGGGGGTGGGGGGGAGATATCTATTAAACACGAAACCCTCTGGGGGTTTACCAGGGCCTACAGGGGATGTAACCTGTAAACCTGCCAGAAGCCCAGGCACTGGGAATGCTATGCTGGTCCTGTATAATTGAACAAACTCTCTGGAATAAGAGAGATCAGTACACCAACACAGCCAGTCACGTTTCTGTGAGGGGTCGACCACAGAGTTCTAGTAGAGTCGCATGAACCCAGTGAACATTGCCAGCATATCACTCCCAACCTGAGGAAAGACAAAGCCAAAGATTTACCTAGGGAGAGAATCACCACAAGTGAGGAAGACATCTAAAGGAGTTAACCCCGAACACTCAAGGGAAGATAGCCAAGGCGGCGCAAGGGCAGCACTAAAGGAGTGCAGGAAAGGGAATCCTGAGACCATGCAGATCTAAAGCGCTCTAAACTCCTGGCTCACGGTGCACAAAAGTGCACAGGAACAGCCACAAAGGCAAAACATCTCTAGTTGAAAAACCAGGAGACTGGAGCCAGAACAGAGGACGACGACAAGGCATGAACAACCATCAGAACAGCCAGCTGACCCTAGCTGCCCCCCCCCTCCTCCTTCTCTAAACAAGGAAGAAGGTAGGGTGAAAGAGCTTGTGCTAGTTTTGTGAATTTTCACTAGTTTGTTTACATTGTTGGGAAGTTTTCTTGGCAGTTCTCGAGGCAGTGGTCTCGTTTAAAGCCAGCAATGGTTTGTTTTGTCTCGCTGTCTTGCTGGGTACCTTCCTTGGTGGGTGGCAGACATGAATATATTCATAGAAATTTTACCATGTGTGCCACCACTCTCTGCACATCTTTAAGGGGATCAGGTTCTGGCTTGTGGTCACCAGTAGGCCATAAAACTCTGCAAGTGATAGCACCTAGTAGTATGGCATGTTACTACTCTTTTTCAACTACGTCACCTTAACACTTTGACGCACCGGGCGCGGGACCTCCCCACTACCCCTGGATGCACTGAGCGTTCCGCGGGAGCGCAAGGGAGAGCGCGGTAAATTCTGAAAAGTGTATAATCTTTTCCACTTTGTCAGCTTAATTCTCGTCCTAAGATATTCAATTTGGTATCAATGTGTTCGCAATAGAATTGTCTACAAGACTAAATGCATATAAACTCCAAAAGCCCGGCATACCATCCGCAACTAACAGAGAAAGTGAGAGAAAGTTACCCGGGAGCGCGCAAGAGTGATAAAATGTTTACACTCTTTTCAGTTTTGTCAACTCAATTCTCGTCCTAGGTCTTTCATTTTGGTATCAATGTGTTCGCAATAGAATTCCCAACAGGCCTATATGCATATAATATCAAAAACAGCAGCGATCTCCACCCGCCGACATGATGAAAACAGGTCGCGGTTACAAGAAAGAGAGCGCTGCGCCATCCCAAGGCGCTTCTCATTCTGAAAGGTATATATTCTTTTGAACTTTGTCATCTCAATTCTCATCCTAGGTTTTTCAATTTGGTATCAATGTGTTCGCAAAAGAATTCTCTACAGGACTAAATGCATATAAACTCCAAAAGCCCGGCTTACCATCCGCAACTAACAGAGAAAGTGAGAGAAAGTTACCCGGGAGCACGCAAGAGTGATAAAATGTTTACACTCTTCACTTTGGACATCTCAATTCTCGTCTTAAGTCTTTCATTTTGGTATCATTGTGTTCGCAATTGAATTCCCTACATGAGCATGCAAATATAAAGTCCAAAAGCCCTGTGTACCATCCACAACAAGCACGGAAAGTGACAGTTACCCGCCTTGAGCGCTAATAAAGAGCAATAAAATGGGTATTCTGTTTTCAACTTTGTTACCTCAATTCTGGTCCTAGGACTTTCATTTGGGTATCAATGTATTCGCAATGAAATTCCCTACAAGAGTATATGCATATAATGTCCAAAGCCACAGCAAGACCGTCCCGAAAACGCCACTAAAGTTGCCGCACGGAGGACTCAATGCTGAGTCGTCGCCGGACTTGCCCCTGTTTTATGGAGGACTCAATGCTGAGTCCTCGCCCCGCGAAAGTGTTAATTTTCGTCCTAGGTTGTTCAATTTTGTATCAATGTGTTCGCAATAGAATGCTCTACAGGACTAAAAGCATATACACTCCAAAAGCCCGGCTTACCACCAGCAGCAAACAGAAAGTGGGAGCGAGTTACCCGGGAGCTCTCGGGAGATAGTAGCTCTAGGGAGCCACAAAGGACTTCCACCAGAAATGTGCATTATTGGATCATTTAATTTAAATGTTATTTAATGTGAATAATACCAAAACTAATTAACACTTTTGCCCACTAATGATGAAGTATGGAGTCAAAATTTTAGTACCTTATTTCCACTAATGGCATCAAAATTTGGCCTGCTTTCCTTTTGAATGCGGGAGAGGCGGGCCGCGGTTTTGGACTTTATACTGTATGCCTATACTCCTGTAGGGAATTTAATTGCGAATACATTGATATCAAAATGAAAGACCTAGGATGAGAATTGAGGTAACAAAGTTGAAAAAAGTAAACACATTGCTCTTGATGAGCGCTTATGAGGGTAACGTGCTGTCACTTTCTCTGTTTGCTGTAGGTGGTACGCCGGGCTTTTGGACTTTATATATGCATATACTCTTGTAGGGAATTCTATTGCAAATCCAATGATACCAAATGAAAGACCTGGTATGAGAATTGAGGTGAACAAGTGAAAAAGAGTGTACACATTTCATTGCTCTTTAGCACTCCAGGTAACACGCTCTCACTTTCTCTGTTTTGTGCGGGTGGTACGTCGGGCTTTTGGACTTCATATGTATTTAATCATGTAGAGAATTCTATTGCGAACACATTAATGTCATATTGAAAAACCTAGGACGAAAATTGAGATGACAAAGTATACACTTTTCAGCATTACCGCGCTCTCTAATGGAAGGCCGGGCGAGTCTCCAAGCTCTCTTCTGGGTAACCGCGGCCTGCTTTCATCACGTTGGTGGGTGGAGTGCGCCACAGTTTTTTGACATTATATGCATATATTCCTGTTGGCAATTCTATTGCGAACCCATTGATACCAAAATGAAAGACCTAGGACAAAAATTGAGGTGACCAAAGTGAAAAAGAGTGTACACATTTTATCGCTCTTGTGCTCCCGGGTAACTCGCTCTCACTTTCTGTTTGCTGCAGATGGTAAGCCAGGCTTTTGGAGTGTATATGCTTTTAGTCCTGTAGAGCATTCTATTGCAAACACATTGATACAAAATTGAACAACCTAGGATGAAAATTAAGGTGACGTAGTTGAAAGAGTATTCACTTTTCAATATTACCGTACGCTTCCGCAGAACGCCCAAAACCACTAGGAAAGGTGGAGCGATCGCTCTGGAACAGCGAAAGTGTTAAGTCTGGGCGGAGAAACAAGGCGACCGATTAATTTGCCAATGTTAGGTTAGAACAGGTACAATATGGGAAAATTGATACAATTGCAAAACATGTTTAACAACATTCGTTTATTTTCCTAATTATACATCAACTAAATAATTGTTTCATAATCATCATCTGTGATGTGGTCTTATAGTAGTAATGAACGGGAAAATTAATGCATGCTCAGAACTGTCTTTTATGGGCTTAGTACTGTGTGCTCTACACTTATCCATCTTTATTATACAATGTATGATGCTCTTCTCATTATTTACAGCTGTAAGACCATCTCATTGAGACAACATGATTGTGAATCAAGAAATAAACTGTATTGGCAGACTTGCATTTAGTATGATCATTCACAAGTCCATCACTCTAAAAATCAGGGCTAGTGTCTAACAATGTGTGTTATCAAAAATGTTACTCTCTCTTTTATTAAACATGTAACTGCTTATTACAGCAAATGCCCTGTAACAATTTCGTATACCATTCTTCTTCTAAAGTATGGCATATTCTGTTGTTCAAAGGTGATGGGAACGTTGCGTGACAGGTACTCGGCAAACTTGCAGGTAAACATTCCACAGTCTGATCCATTCATCTGCTGTGGTATAGACTGGAAAAAGAAACAAGAAAGTATTGCAACACATTCGGTAACAGTATACATAAGACGTGATGCTTTCTACATGCCTCATATACAATCCAACTCTGCCTCATAGTTGGCAGCTTTTGTTATTTACAGCTGAATCCTGATACGGTGGTCAGGTTGCTTCCACTTCAACCTGAACCTGAGGCACCCTCTCCCATGGTCATTATAGCAACAATACCCTGTAATGATCTTTATTACATGCTGATAATATGGTAGCAATGGTGAATATCTTCTCGAGTGAAGAAAAACTAAATGTACAGGGTTGAAGTCCTGAAATTACTAATAACTATTGCAGAGCTACACGAAGGAATGGATTGGAAGACAGAAAAGAATGGAATATTAGGTATTAGTTTAGATATACAGTACTACCAATGGTGTGCAATTCTACTGTACTTCTATGGAGGTTGTAAAGACAGTCATACACTACACTACTACATTCCGTTTGGGCCATAAGCTGCGAGCGTTCCATTGGTTGTGTTTGGGGTAAGCTGGGGTTTCTGTGTTTGTTCATTTAACAAGCTGTAGATGCCAGTCGTAACCTGTTTGTTTTGGATGCACTTAGCATCTGTCTTCCAGCAAGTGGCCTCAGTTCCTGGGTGTCCTGCTTGATTAGCTGCCTTTAGGCTCTAGTAATCCCCATGTGGGTTTTTGGCATGGCCTGTCGAGTCTGCGCTTGCCATGTGCAAGTTTGAAGGGTGCTCATCCTTCTTTGCTAGCAGATGACATCATTCTTTCTGCCTCTGCTATGCTGCCTGCTGTGTTGGTGACACCTACGACTCTGTGTCCTGTGTAGTTTTTCACTCACGATCTTTGCATTGACTGATTCCCCTTCCAATGTAGATGCATTTAAGGCAGCTGTTAATTTGCAAGCCAGGTTTGCTGAGATTAGGCATTTGCAGCACTGTGATCAGTTGGATGTCCTCTAAACACCCAAAGGTGTTTAGAAACCTGGAATTGGCAGTGCTCGTGACAACCTGGAATTGGCAGTGCTTAAGTAACTTGGATGAAATCCATGCCTCCTGTTCCTTCCCCTGTGAATGTGATTTACCCTGCTTCTGGTCTACCTGCTCCCTCCCCATGTTTTGGTTTCGAAGCATCCAAGGGTCTCGGAGTTGGGGCAGGGTTTAGCTCAGAATGTAACTCAGACTTCTCTGTGGATATCCCCATCCAAATCGACAGTGGAAGCAGTTGAGCCATCTGGTCCTGTCTTTACAACCGCCTCTCTGAGCCTTTTCTTGGGAGGACACGTTTCTGTCCCAGATGTTGGACAAGGACTACAGCTCTGCCCCAGAAACTTCATGGCAGGCTTCTAGAGCTGAGGAGACTGAGGAGTGTCCATGAGTTCCCCTGAACCCTACTTGGACCCTGGTTCCCTCTCCAGAGGGGTCTCTTGCTTCAGGGGATAGATTTTAATATCCTCATACTCATATATCGTCGATATATGAGTATGATTGTTCAAATGCTCCCCTCTAGTTTGGTTCTGCGTTAAACTTAGTGACAGTCTTGTGGGTTTGGATCCTCGTAGAGGGGCTCTCTGGGCAACTCCAGGAGAACGGGTTTGCTTGGTGCTGAACCAGGTATGGAGGCCTTGAGGCCTGCAGTTCTTGCCTTGGCAGCCATGCCCAGGATGCTTGCCCCTTTTCTTTGGGAAGTGGTGGCAGCATTTTACTAGGCCTGCCTCACATGTTGGTGCCTGTGTTGGCTCATTTCTTTTCTTGAGGTTATCTTGAGATGATTTCGGGGCTTTTTAGTGTCCCCATGGCCCGGTCCTCGACCAGGCCTCCACCCCCAGGTAGCAGCCCGTGACAGCTGACTAACACCCAGGTACCTATTTACTGCTAGGTAACAGGGGCATAGGGTGAAAGAAACTCTGCCCATTGTTTCTCGCCGCGCCTGGGATCGAACCTGGGACCACAGGATCATAAGTCCAGCGTGCTGTCCGCTCGGCCGACTGGCTTTTATTTGCTTTGGTATTTTATTTTATTTTATTTTTTATTACTTTTGTCTCGTTCCTTTCTTGCCTCTACTCATCCTGGAGGATGCAGTGTCTTAAGTTCAGACTGCAGAAGCCTTCTCCTATTATCCTATTGATCATTTGTTATTTTCTCAGGGTCTGCCCCTGCTTAAGAGGCTGTCTGGTAGGGTTAAGACCATGCTTGTTCTTGGTCAAGGTAGGTCCTCAGGAGAGTCAGATTCCTAGACCACTGAGCCCCCTTTGCAGGTTTCCTTTTAATATATTTACATGTTTTGTTCACCATAACTGTACATCTAAGCTTGTATGGTGAGTAAAGGCACAAAGACGTAGGACCTAACACAGTCAGCTGATGGCTGCCGCCCTCAAGGCCAGACGCACTAATATTTCTCCTCCAACAATACTGTGTGGTGTTATTACGCTATATACACATTATATTATATAAAATATCTACTTGTTTTATTCACCATACCTGTACAAATAAAATGGTATGGTGACAAAGACCATCGTGGTAACCAGTAAAACACACGTCGTCTGCACGGTGGCGTCGTGCAGACGACGCCCACCGCCCTCACCAAAATGGCGGCTCCAAACCTTCTCTTGCTGTTTATACCCTCTATACACACGTTATATATAAGTATCTACATTTGTGTTCACTATAGCGAACCACTAAGCTGGTATGCTGAATGCAGTCAATAAAAGGTGGCCACACACAGTCAGAAAACATCGCCACCACCCTCCCCACAGCATTATCCTCCCTCCATGGCACACAGCGCTAAATATCATCACAATCCTGCTATTATCAGAACCCTGGTCGGTTTTATCACAGTCAGGGGTCTTCTGTAATAATATCATCGCTATATAATCATGAATAAGTATATTTTGGCATTTTTAGGCGATGCTGTGGTCACAAGCTGAACAGCAGTGCTGTTAGCTCATGCTGCGTGCGTCAGGCTTGGTTGCTCACTCAATACTGAGGCCAATAACACCCGGGAGTTTGGCCCACGATTTTTTTTAAAATGGCGTCTGTTTACAAGAGCCCTGATGAAGGTGTGGTGAACCCGTGTATCCGCGGGCCGTTTAAATCTTGCGTAGTACTCCAACACATATATGACGTGATGCGCAGTTGACTGGAACCACGTCCAACACGTCATATGACGTGATGCGCACTTTAAGGGTTAAGCAATTTGAAAAACGAACAAATGCCATAAAGGTTCGTTCAGTGTTTGTCGGGTAGGCGCTCCATTATGACAATCTTTCTTTGTTTCAAATGTGTTCCATTTGTTTGTATTTTCATTTATGTCTCAATAATGGAGCTGCCTACCCGACAAACACTGAACGAACCTTTATGGCATTTGTCCATTTTCAATTTTTTTCAAGTTTTTTTTTATTTAAGAAACATGGAGCAGCCTACCTGCCAAACACCGAACGAACCTTTTTGACATTTGTTCTGTTTTTCAAATTTTTTAAATTTTTTATTTTCATTTTTTTAATTCAAGAACATGAAGCAACCTACCTGCCAAACACCGAATGAGCCTTTTTGACACGTTGGCGCAGCACGGTGGTTAATCTGGCACCTCGTGGTTTCATTCATGTAACTGGGGTCATGGCGGCCCATTTGCATCTGCCAGTTATTCGAGTTCTGGCCTACTTGATGACTGGTTGATGTGTGCTCCAGCCGGTCTGATTGTCTGCTAATCAGGATTCTGGCTATTTCCCAGCTTACTGGGTTTGGGTTCCTGGTAAACTGGTGGAAGTCTCAGTTGGTTCCGTCCAAGGTTTGAACATGGCTGGGCCTCAGTGGGATTCTTGGATGGCATCCCTTTCTCTCCCTCCTGTAGCTCTGCTCCGGTTGCAGTCCCGCCTTCACCTGTTTTGAGGGGGACTCGGGTCACTCGACTGTTACTCAGCAGCTGTGAGGGAGCCTGAACTTTGCTCTGTTGGTTATCCGCTGGACAAGGTTTGGCTTCGGAGGCTGTTCTAGTATATTTGGGGCAGCCTCTTTCACCGCTCTCGCGATCGCTGGGTTCATTCCCCGGTGTCCTTACTCGCCTAGTTGTGCTTGTGGGGGTTGAGCTCTGGTTCTTTTGGTCCTGTTTCTTAACTGTCAATCAACTGGTGTAAAGATTCCTGAGCCTACTGGGCTGTATATATCTACATTTGAAACTGTGTATGGAATCTGCCTCCACCACATCACTGCCTAATGCATTCCATCTGTTAACTACTCTGACACGCGAAAAAGGTCTTTCTAACGTCCCTGTGGCTCATGTAGGTACTCAGTTTTCCACCTGGTCTCCTTCTTTGAGTACCCCCACCCAATGTTAAACAATCTATTTTTATCTATCCTGTCGATTCCACTTAGAATTTTGTAAGTACGGTAGTGATCATGTCTCCCCTTACTCTTCTGTCTTCCAGTAATACCTAGTGTAATTACCTAAGTGTAGTTACAGGATGAAAGCTACGCGTCGGGTGTCCGTCTTCCCAGCACTCTTTGTCATAACGCTTTGAAACTACTGACGGTCTTCGCCTCCACCACCTTCTCCCCTAACTTGTTCCAACCGTCTACCACTCTGTTTGCGAAAGTGAATTTTTTATATTTCTTCGGCATCAGTGTTTAGCTAGTTTAAATCTATGACCTCTTGTTCTTAAGTTCCAGGTCTCGGAAATCTTCCTATCGATTTTATCAATTCCTGTACTATTTGTGTAGTGATATCACCTCTTTTTCTTCTGTCTTCTAGTTTTGGCATATTAATGCTCTAACCTCTCCTCGTAGCTCTTGCCCTTCAGTTCTGGGAGCCACTTAGTAGCATGTCTTTGCACCTTTTCCAGTTTGTTGATGTGCTTCTTAAGATATGGGCACCACACAACCGCTGCATATTCTAGCTTTGGCCTAACAAAGTCGTGAACAATTTCTTTAGTATATCGCCATCCATGTATTTAAAAGCAATTCTGAAGTTAGAAAGCGTGGCATAGGCTCCTCGCACAATATTCTTTATGTGGTCCTCAGGTGATAGTTTTCTATCTAGAACCACCCCTAGATCTCTTTCTTTATCAGAATTCTTAAAGATTTCTCACATAATATATAGGTTGTGTGGGGTCTATGTTCTCCTATTCCCCATTCCATAACATGGCATTTATTAACATTAAATTCCATTTGCCAAGTGGCGCTCCATGTACTTATTTTGTCCAGGTCTCTTGAAGGGCATGACACATCATCTAAGTTTCTTATCTTCCTATTATCTAGCATCATCAGCAAACATGTTCATATAAGCTCCTCTCGTTGCCTATCCAAACAAAATAAAAAAACAAAAGGGTCTGCTATTCATATCTTAATTTTAAACTGTGTATGGAAATCTGCCGCCACCACATCACTGCCTAATGGCATATTGCATCTGTTTTAACTACTCTGCATACGATAGAAGAGCGTCTTTCTAACGTACCGTGTGGCGCATGGTGAGGTTACTCATGTTTGGGTTCCCCATGCTGCTCCTTCTTCTGAGTACCCCCCACCAATTGTGAAAACAATCCTTACTTTTATCTATCCTGTCCGATCCACTTAGAATTTTGTAAGTACAGGTAGTGATCATGTCCCCCTCAAAACTCTTCTTTCTCCTTCCAGTAATTTACCATAAGTTTAATTTAACTAACGTGTAATGTGTCATCCAGGATGGATAGCTACGCTTTCGCCCTGGTTGTCCCGTTAGGTCCCCAGCACTCTTTGTCATATACAACACTTTAAACATACTGAACGAGTCTGCCTCCACCACCTCTCTCACCCTAACTATGTTCCAGACCCGTCTTACCCCACATCTTGCTTTTGGGAAAGTGATTTTGTCTGTATACTATTCTGTTCTTCGGCCCGAAATTTCATCCTGGTTGTTCATAGCTAGTTTATATCTATGCCTCTTGTTCTATAGTTTCCAGGTCGCCTCAGGAAAACTTCTCCTATCGATTTATTCAATTCTGGTACTATTTTTGATCATGTAGTGATACTATCACCTCTTTTTCTTCTGTCTTATCGTTTTGGCATATTTTTAATGCCTCTGACTCTCTTCTCGTAGCCTGTCATTGCTCGCTTCCGTTCATGCAGGAGAGCCAACTTAATAGTCATGTTCTTTTGACAAAACCTATATTCCCGGTTTGTTTCAGTGTGGAATGTCTTCTTAAAGATATTGGGCACCGACACAACTCGCTTGCTATTCTACTTGGGGGCCTAAGAAATGGTTCGTGAATCTAACTTTCTTTAGTTAAGGTATCGCCACTCCATGACATGTTTAAACCGGTTCCCAGCCATATTGTGTACTATAAATGAATTACAGGTACGGCGGAAAGGTATTCTACCACGCAAATTCTGAAGTTGAAAGCAGGCATTAGGACCCCCCTCGCAAGTCATTCTTCTATAGTTGGTCCAGCAGTGATAAGTTTTTCTATCCTAAGAACCACCCCTAGAATCTCTTTCTTTTACCAAGAATTCTTAAATGATTAGTCCTTCACATAATAGGTCATACGGTTGTGGGGTGGTCTATTCTTCCTCCTATTTCCGTCCACACAATTCCTTAATCTAACACTATAAAGTGGGCATTTATATGTTAAACATTTACAATTTCCGATTGCATGCCAAGTGGCTCCCGCTCCATGTATACTTATTTTTGCTCCGCAGGTCCATCATTCGATGGGTCATTGACAAATCATTTCTAAGTTTCTCTAAATTCCGTTTCCTGTTTATCTTAAAAAGTCATACCATCAGCGAACCATTTCATAAAGTTCTGCTAATACCAACTGGTAGACTCATTTATTGTAAAAATAATCACCATTTCATCACTTGGAATTTTGCCACATCCGGCCGATTCGGTAGAACTGCGTGCAGGGGATAACCCTGTCTGTGCATATCCTTCTGTTGTTTGGGTACTAACATAACTTCCCGCTTTGGTGCATTCTCTCGCATTCCTCGGATACATTGCCTCTGATCACTTGCCTCATTTTTCTATGTCATAAAATTTTTCATCCCATGGTTAAAGTCTTATCGGTACAACCATATTCTCTGCAATATGCTCCTATATTCCCACATGTGGGCACGCTTGTTTCCCAGAACCCTAACCTTCTTACTGCCTTGAACTCTGGTCGAAAGCCCCCTCCTTTTTACTACGGGGCAGTAAAACCTAGATGTGCAGGTTCAAACTCGTTGCAACCACTCTCTGAAATCCTGTAGTACTGTATCTCTGTGGCGCTATCATAGAAACTGAGTAAATTGCCGAATACACCAGTATCTTCCGAGAATGTCGTGGAAAAAGCGCACTGTACCTGCATCTGAATCTATATAAGTTTTCCTGCCTTCCACCAAGGTGTTTCTTAGACCCCACTCTTAGTGTTAATTATTTTTCCTTGATGTGTTTTTCTCAAGTGTTGTTTGACATAATTATACACTTCAGGTGCTCAATATACATGCTCTATAGTTGAATGGTGTCTTCCCCCTGTCTTCCAGCTTTTGTAAACATTGTTACACTATGTTTAGCCATGTTTTTTCGTTGTCTATCCCTGATTTTTCCTCATTTTCCACACATCAGCTTACAACTCCTGAAACAGGGATGCCTGACAAATCAGTTGAAGAGGAATACTCAGCTCAGGTGCACATTCTCAGACATAGAGCCCATGGTGACACTCCATCTTGACCAACTGCTTTTTTCTTAATTAGCTCCTTGAGAAATTTTTCCACTTCGTCTCTAGACACCTCTATGTGATTTATGTTGTTCTCTGGAATTTTCATCTTTTGTATCTGGTTACCTGAAGATTCCATATTGCACAGAATACACACTTTGACTTTTCGTTAAACATGCTGTTTCACACATTTTCCCTTTTCATTTTCCCCGTGAATCTTTCCATTTGCATACATCCTCTGAATATTATCCTTTACCTGCAATTTGTTGTTTTATGAATTTATAGAATAAAACTGGTTCTGTTTTACATTGTGCGTCACTTGCAATCCCGTTTTTCCAAGTCATTTGGCTAGGTAGGTTCTGAGTCATGGGTCACCGGGGGCAGAGAAGACCGCACCCTGACCGCAGTTTTCCGGGACCTGTCTGTCCCTACTCTACTCCGTGAATCACTCGCCTAGTTCCTAGTGTCGGTTGTGTTCCCGCAAACCTCTTATTGTATCGGTGTAAACTATGCTTGTTTGGGTGGGTTGGGTCATACTCCCTCTCACCTCGCTATTGATTCCACTTTTGGGACGACTACGCTTCGGTCTCTCTGCCATCCCTCTCGCTCTTGGTCTCCTGTAGTCCTCTAGCTCAAATTTTCTGCAGAGCCCCGTTTTCTCTGTTGTCCGCCCCTCTCTATCTTTGCTCATGGAAGTCTGACTCTCGGGGCATTTACTCTATCAGAGCCACACGTCCCTAGAAAACTTTCAGTTCTTTTGAAGGTGAGCAAGCTGTCTCCCTTTCATTTATATGTTCAATTATACGTATCCATTTATATATTCCATGTCACGGTTCACAAAGCACTGTTGGTCGGGACATACACTCATTCACTACTCTTCGCTCTGAATTTCCGCACATTTGATTGGTGCCCATAGCCTTCCCGGTTGGTTGCCTTCTTTTGATAATGACTTCCTACTCACATCAGTCATAAAAATACAAGCTGAAGAATCGCATTGGTTGGTCCAGCATTTTTCATCCGTGAACCTCACTCTCTAAAAAAATTTTATGAAATGTGGTTCCCTCGATCTGAGATTTGCAAATCTGCACACGCAGCGTAAGGGGGCAACACGTCTTCAGCTTTTCATATGCCTTCTCATAATCATAGATTCAGAAACTACTGGATGCGGCCGTCTTGGGTTTCCGGGGATCTATTAAGCCTCATATTGAGCAAACCTATATGAAATACAATCTATTGATATGTTCGTTTTCTCTGTGCTCATAAAGAATCGGTTCTGTTCATTCTCCTCGTTGTGATCCATAGGGTACAGCTCCATATGCGCGGGTCGCATAACTCACAGTCTGGATTGAGATATGCTGGCCTTTCAGTACGTGGTATTACGGCGCTGTAATATTCAGTTTCTGATATGTATTACCTTACCACAGGTCTCCTTGAAGGCACAATACTGATGTTGGCAAGCCTTGTGCCATAATCCATCGACTCTCATATTTTCGTCATTTTATGTGGGCTTTCGAGGAGACAGGTTTGCGTCGTAATTAATATCAACGCTACCTATGACATGTCTTTTCTCTTGCTCATCCATTTTCATGTAGAGGACTTCACTCTCCACATTGATAAATACTATTATCCTGTTTCTGGCCTACAATTTTCCACTATAGCCTATTTGCAGTTGCAATCATCACCTTTGCATTTTTGCGCGTTCTGTGGACGTTGACACCGTGAAATAAACTTAGCACAACTTTGTTTTGTTTTTGGACTGACCATTTTTTTGTAAATTAAAAACTGTTCATTCGCGTTTTGTTCTAGGTTCATGCTTGTAGCCTCATTATTATCTTCACTGACATGCTTGCGACTTGAGACTGGCCATAATATACTTTTTTTTTCGGCATCATCACACACAAACCTTCTGAGAGGAACAAGTCCCTATGTCCGTTCTCTTGGAAAATACTCATTCCATAGTGCATTATGCTTCTAGTGAACAGCATCGATGTCCTAGGATCTGAGAACCCTGTTGCGAACCCCGACATCGGGTTGACTAGCCATGACTTTGCCATATCATGTGAGAACACTACGAGTCTACGGGGTCTCTCATAGGACTTCGTCTTTGATTATTATCTCTGCTTTATGCTTAGCTAAGTCTATCCCTTATCTATTGAACGATATCGGCCTCTTACTCCACTAACACGAACGGCAGGGTCAACAAAATGGTGAGGGAAATATTTTAAGAGATACGTCACAATTAATGAAGGAGAGCAACCTAACTGCAACCAGAAAACAGCGTCGGCCTATTAAGGGGCTGAAGTGTTCTCCTAGTTGCAAAGTTGGTGACCACGTGCGGGTTCCCCCAGGGGTTCTAGCATCCTTGGACCTATAGTTTCTGAATAGCTAGAGACACTTTTCCAGAGGGATGACTTGTTTGCCCCTTCAATGTTTGCTGATAGAGCAACAATATTATACAGGCAGATTACTTCCAGAGGCAAAGTTCTTCCACATAGTATCAGGTCGAGACAAGATTGACACGTACATCAAACTGATTTGAAACAAAGATAGATGTCAATTCTCAAACACATGGCTACTACGTCAACCCGAGCAAATGAAGGTAAATGAGCAAACAACGTTTTATCAGTTCAAAAATAGTCGATGGGTTTTTTATACTAACCTACTATATAGATGCCAACACTTGTGACAGAATGAAAACCATATGTTTTTTTCAAAGACATGACCAGCTGTTTAGTGCACTGCTGGCATGATAGAAACTGGAGGCCAGAAACTAGGATAAATGAGTGGGAGACAATGAAGTCCCACTCCATGCAAACAGGAGAGCCCAGAGAACGAGACCTAAGGAGTTGATATCATCAAACAACCTAGTCCTCTACCTGAATTACCCACATAAAAAGAATTAAAGTCGATGCATATGCAAGGCTTGCTCAACATACAGACTAATTTGCCTTCACAACCCATGTGTATTCTCACGAATCTCAGTTCAGAACCTTGTTTATCCATCTACTTACCTAGTGTGAAAGACTGCATACTCCAATCGTTGCGGAATATGCTATCCCCAGCAATGGAGCTATACACAACACTGTCATAGCAAACAGGATCTACAACTCGTGATAGCCGTGCGTTTTCAAAGGTAATGCCATACTTAGGCTGATAATCGCCAGGAACTCTTCTCAAACTAGGCATTGTCAAGATTACGAAGTTGAAGGCTGTCTTTGTAAAATGCATGTCTCATCACAAATGAATTCTCATTTATATTTAGTGAGTATATATTGTGGACTTGACTGTGATCATTGTATAAGTGTCAAGCGACAAGGAATAGTGACTGTAAGTAGTGTTCGGACATTGCTTGTGAAATGATATTGATAAAGGAACCATAGTGACAACACAACAAATTTTATACCAAACAGACGCACGCAGAATACTTAGGAAACAGGCTTACTGTCTCACAAAAGAAAGTGTTCCAGGAAGACAGGGGTCCAGTGGACACAAAAGTCAGCCCAAAAAACAGCGGAAACTTCAATACAGGCAATGAGGCGTCCGCAACACCCCCAAACGATACCAGGCCTGATAACAAAAGAATACGCGAGAAACACTACCACGGCCGGAGGAGAGTGAGGCCGTAAAGAATTTTTTGAAAAAAGGGAGTGCAGAGAAAATTGTAAAATACATGCACCAGCAGTACGCTGTACTCCAATAACTATAAACAATCAAATTGCCAGGGTGCGTAAAAACAAGTCGGCTGATAAAATACAAAACTTGGTTTTCAGAGGATGTGAAAATGGGAAAATTGATTCACGTAACAATGAAAAGGACAAGGGTGAAATCTTAAACGAAAAACATTTACAAAGTGATGTTAGTGCTAACCAAAAAATGAAAATCTTCAGGGAACACGCAGATCTACATATAAGGAATTCATAGAACCACTAATAAGACACAATGAAGGTGTCTAGAGACGAGTGGCAAAAATGTTCTTCTAGGAGTACTAATACGAACAGAAAAGTTGCATGCCATTTTTGTGCATTGCCTCATGATGGATTTGAATTGCATTGACAAATTAGAATTTTCATTACCATACCGAAATTTCATCATGTTCGTGTCCTTTTGAGTTTAATTTTTTGGTGCTGTGAAGACAGAATTTGCCTGTTGGTGTCCACTGAGACGGTGAGTCTGCTGCATTGTTTTATCCCTCTCATTACAAAACTGATTTTTCAGCGCAATTCCCTTCGTTATAGGATGTTGTTAAGCTGATTGTCTGGGAAAAAGCTAATGCAAGGATAAGTAAAGTTAATAGATGCCAAACTCTACACACAGTTGGGAAGTCGAGAGCGCTGGAGAGTAAACAACACCTCGACTTTAACTTATTAGTACGGGTTTATACAAGACAACAGCCGTCCATAATCAGCAACACGCCTAACATGTTTAATAACGATGTTATTGTTTGTGATTCATAAAGTGTATTTGTAAAAATATATTAAAACTAAACTTGTGTATGCTACCACCGGAGAGAATTATCATACATAGACGCGCATTGTAATGGAACTATGTTTCTTCCAGTAGATTCTGGAAGATCCTAGCGTGTATTCAGGAAATTTTACTCTCTACATTTTTCTATGATCCTTGTAAATTTCGCACCCAGAGAGTAAATTTACATGGAAAGATATGTCTGGTTTTGACCGCATCTTATGGACCTAAAGAAGGCTTTCGACGGAGTTCCTCATAAGAGGTTGTTCTGAAACTGGAAAATATTGAAGGGTGACAGGTAAGCTCTAACATGGCTGAAAAAGTGATATTCTGACTGACAGAAAAATGAGGGGCGGTAATGAGAGGCAATTTATCAGACTGGAGAAGTGTTGTAAGTGGAGTACCACAGGGTTAAATTCTTGCACCAGTGATGTTTATGTCTACATAAATGACTCTACCAGTGGTATACCAGAA
>WNGS01087021.1:6331563-6343190 GCA_020271785.1 Procambarus virginalis
AGGTGGCATAGAGAGCCAATAGACGGAGGAGAAGGACGGGAAGGAGGATCGGAGGGAGACGTGGAAGAAGACATAGGAGATATGACAGACCGGGCAGGAAGAGGGGAACCCCAGACAGAGGACCAGGAGGGGGACCCTTGGGACAGAACTCAATGGAACAGAGGAGGGAGCGGTGGGCGTATCAGGGTCCAAGGCCTGGAACCGGTTCGAGTCTAAGGATGGTGGGAAGGATGAGGAGAGGAAGAGCGCAACACACGAGTATAAGAGACGTTAGCATAAGGTGGGAACGGCGAACCTGGCGCCTCGCCTCAGGAAAAGTTAAACGCTCCCGGTGCTTCAAGTTGAGGACGGCTGCCTCAAGCTTGTAATATATACACGCACGGGAGAAGGTAGGATGGGCCTCACAGCAATTGAGGCAGCGAGCCTGGGGAGAAGTGCACTCCAACTTAAAGTGACCTTCGCCCCCACACAAAGGACAGAGAGAGACAGTTCCAGAGCAGTGGAGGGCATCATGCCCAAACCTCCAGCACTTATTACAGAGTCGAGGAGAGGGAATGTACTCCTGGACGGACCAACTGGCACCAGCAAGAATGACAGACGGCGGAAGGGTCCAACCATCAAAGGTAATCTTCACAACCCCGAAGGGGTTGATGGCGACGACCACGAGGGGACAAGTAAACGAGGGAGGACAGAATGGCCCTGGGCATCGAGGATATGACGAATATCCTCGTGGCAGTCCTGGAGATTCTGAACACTGGTAGCAACATGGGGTGGGAGGAGAATAGTGCTAACAGTGGCATTCAACCGAGTATTCTTGGAGACACGAACAGGGATCTCGCCAAGGCAGGACAAGGCAACCAAGTGGGAGGCTGCATCCTGAGGAGCAGCAGCAACGACACATGCACCAAGACGGGTGGGGTGAAAAATAACAGAGGCGTCTATGGAATCAACAAGGTGCCTATGAAGGGAGAAATCGTCAGGAGGCGCAGAATCAAGAGGGAGGAGATCAAAGTACTTGGCCCACGAAGTGGGACCAAACAAGGCCTGATACGCATCAGCACGGGAAGGAATCGAGCGAGTGCGACCATGTCGAAGACGGCAATGAGAACCCACAAAGAGAGAGGGGTTATAAGGCGCAGTAGTCACAACTAGAGACTGAGCCGTGCCAGGGGACGAAGTGGTCACCACTGGGGGCTTGGGGCTCGACCCAACCACAGAGGAGGGAGGGGAGCCGAGGGAAGTAGTCAGGAGGGTCAAAGGAGGAGCAAGGTCAGGGCCCAACGCAGCGGGGGCTACAGAGCCCGGTCTTCCAATACAGGCCAACTCGGGGGCTTGGTCGCCCACCCCACGAGCCTGAGAAGGTACAAGAAGAACATTCGTCAACATAAATACGAAAAGAAACTTTCATTCACGAATGTGCCCCCACACCCACCATGGAGCCACAATTAGAGGCAGGACACCCAACAAGAAGCTATTGCCGATCAAGCCGGGGCCCCCCAGGGGTGCGTCGTCAGTATACGCCCCACAAACGCCACCTTAAGAACCGTCAGTCCGTCGAGATCGGGTTCAGTGACGAAAGGGGGATTGACAATAAATGGTTCCCCTCGCTCGAGACGTTGGGTACTACAGTTCTACTGGTGCAAGAGTATGCCTCCTCAAACATCCGGGCGTCAAAACAAAAGAAGGCCAAACGAATGATAAAAACAGGCATAAGGTCAGCAGGAAATGACAACAAGAAAGGAGAAGAGGGGGGAGAAAAACAAAACAAAAGGAAAAGGACAAGGCATCCAGCAAAATTTGTGACGACAGCAGTAGGAGCACAAGGCTACAGAAGGACAAGGGGACCACCCCAAGGAGCATCACACTCCAGCAGCCGCCCACCAAGCCCCCTCACGGCAGCAACGCGCTGGACAGGGAGGGGGGCACTAAACACATGGCACTGCACTGAAAACAAGAATCAGGAACTGAAGTTACACAACCATGCCTCAAACACATCAGCCGAGAACTGAAGATGTGGGTAGCCATCGTGTGGGGTCTGGAGCTCCCCCTTTTCCCTCCCGGGGAGGGGGAAGCTGTGCAGACAGCGACGCGGCACGTGGTGACTTTATGCTCGTTTTTCTTGGAGGAGCTCTGTCCACTCGTTTGACTTCTCAGTAGTAGTTTCAACCAAAATAGGAGTTTGTTTTAAGATGCTTACCTTTCTGGGAGCCTGACCCGGGCAATGGCAGACATAGAATGCTCCAAATCACATGTGCACCTCTATAGGCCATTGCTCCTCATGCCTCTCTGAGGGGGCCAGGTTCAGGCTCGTGGTCCGCGGTAAGTCTAAGAACTCCATTTACACTGAGTGATGCCAAAGTCTAATATGTCCATATCAACCTGGATAGCTCCGGGGAGCCGAAGGTGCTCCCCAAAAAAGTTTCTTAAATTGTTGGCATTCTTTCCAAGATCAGATATTATGTACCTTGCTCTGACTGGTAATGCTCTATTACTCTCTCATCTATCCTTATCTCAATTATGATATTTGTGCTTGAGGTTCTTCTACCCAAAATCATCTATGTCCTCTAATTACTCAACACAAATCTGCTATTAGAACAATAACAAACTCTGGCCCCCAGACAGCACTCAGTACCCTTACTTAAATCTCTGAATATGTTAGATATTATGTCACTGCACATCCTCTCAAGTGTACTCTACATATCTAAAAATCGGAACTGAAATACCAATGATGATTTTAAACACTTCTTAGATGGCTGTAACAGAACCCATGAGTACCACACCAGAAACAAATACCAATTTGATATTCCAAGAGTGCGACTTAACCAAATTAAAAATGCTCTACAAATCAAGGGACCCAGAAAGTGGAATGACCTTCCCAATCACGTCAAAGGCTGTACACCTCTCAACCAGTTTAAGAGAAAAACCAAGTACTGTACTACCTAATAAACTCCATGTAACCTACCTTACCCCCTAAATATCAACCCATGTTTTGCTATTTTCAAACAATACTGTTTGTTGACCAACTTGTATGTAGCAGATTTCTGTCATTTTTCCCCTTTTTTTAACTCAATTGATGCTTTGATCTCAATTAGTATCAAGTTTTAGTGTAAGTGTTTTTTCCCACACCTTGCCCAAAATGCTGTGCATATTAGTGGCTTTAGGCATTGTAGGTACTAGCTCTTTCTAGGAAATCCAACATTATGTTTGTACTATAATTCATCTTGTATGTATGTACTTTTTCCTGAATAAACATTTGATTTTGATTTGATTTGATTTGGTTTCCTGTTCCAAGGCTTGTTTATCTCGAGCTGTCCACATTATCATTAACTCTGGCCAGTCTGCAGTCTACCCTTGGGCCTACTTAGTTCACAAGTTTGTTGTTTTGGCCACTGTGTTCTCTAATGTATCGTGAGCCGATATTTGGGCTTAGAGGTTTTGGAGGCCTAACAGGGTCCTGGCAGTGCATTATTTCATCAAATGTTCCTGATCCCAGTCAGGCTTGTGTTACCCTTGGGTCAGATTTTTGGTTCTGGTACTTTGTTTTCTCGAGTGTTGCTGCTTTCCTCATCCCTATAAGTCCATTGTTAGACAAGATTCAGTTAATTGCTGAGGACTCCGCCAGAAACCCCAGAGTTGAATGTAGTGAAATGCCTCTTTATGGTATGGCTTTGGTGATACGCTGATTTCCCCCTCCCCAGGCAAGTCTATGAGCTCTAAGCTAAGGCATGATAGGGAAAAGGCTGTTATTAGCTCCTGAGGTACTGTACTGCCACCTGTTCTAAACTAAGGCATGATAGGGAAAAGGCTGGTAGCTCCTGAGGTACTGTACTGCCACCTGTTGGTGGCCAGTCATAACTAGGGGAATTTGAGTTCATTTGGGTGAATCGTTTACAGAGCCATTTGCTATTTCAGTGCTTCATTTTCTTTGAACCTTGCAGTTGTCTGCATTACTTCGCTTAATTTCCGGATGTTTTCTTTCCAAAGGTAGCCAAGTTAGTGAGATAACTTCAGGAAGCCACTGTGGTCCTACCAGAAAGAGGCCTTTTATTAAACTCAACACTAGCTTTTTCTTTATTAATTTTCAAAGTCATCAGAAAAACTATAAATTTGATGCGCAGGAATAGGTTAACTGAACCCTGCTTACTTTGGTGAAAGTAAACTGTTGTTTTCTAAATGTTTGTTACTTCCCAGATATGGTGCTGCAGTTGTGTTACTTCCCAGACATGGTGCTGCAGTTGTGTTACTTCCCAGACATGGTGCTGCAGTAGTGTTACTTCCCAGACATGGTACTGCAGTTGTGTTACTTCCCAGACATAAGGCTACAGTTGTGTTACTTCCCAGACATGGTGCTGCAGTTGTGTTACTTCCCAGACATGGTGCTGCAGTTGTGTTACTTCCCAGACATGGTGTTGCAGTTGTGTTACTTCCCAGACATGGTGCTGCAGTAGTGTTACTTCCCAGACATGGTGCTGCAGTTGTGTTACTTCCCAGACATGGTGCTGCAGTAGTGTTACTTCCCAGACATGGTGCTGCAGTTGTGTTACTTCCCAGACATGGTGCTGCAGTAGTGTTACTTCCCAGACATGGTGCTGCAGTTGTGTTACTTCCCAGACATGGTGCTGCAGTTGTGTTACTTCCCAGACATGGTGCTGCAGTTGTGTTACTTCCCAGACATGGTGCTGCAGTTGTGTTACTTCCCAGACATGGTGTTGCAGTTGTGTTACTTCCCAGACATGGTGCTGCAGTAGTGTTACTTCCCAGACATGGTGCTGCAGTTGTGTTACTTCCCAGACATGGTGCTGCAGTAGTGTTACTTCCCAGACATGGTGCTGCAGTTGTGTTACTTCCCAGACATGGTGCTGCAGTAGTGTTACTTCCCAGACATGGTGCTGCAGTTGTGTTACTTCCCAGACATGGTGCTGCAGTAGTGTTACTTCCCAGACATGGTGCTGCAGTTGAGTTACTTCCCAGACATAGTGCTGCAGTTGTGTTACTTCGCAGACATGGTGCTGCAGCAGTGTTACTTCCCAGACATGGTGCTGCAGTTGTGTTACTTCCCAGACATGGTGTTGCAGTTGTGTTACTTCCCAGACATGGTGGTGGAGTTGTGTTACTTCCCAGACATGGTGTTGCAGTTGTGTTACTTCCCAGACATGATGCTGCAGTTGAGTTACTTCCCAGACATGGTGCTGCAGTTGTGTTACTTCGCAGACATGGTGCTGCAGTAGTGTTACTTCCCAGACATGGTGCTGCAGTTGAGTTACTTCCCAGACATGGTGCTGCAGTTGTGTTACTTCCCAGACATGGTGCTGCAGTTGTGTTACTTCCTAGAAATGGTGCTGCAGTTGTGTTACTTCCCAGACATGGTGCTGCAGCTGTGTTACTTCCCAGACATGGTGCTGCAGTTGTGTTACTTCCCAGACATGGGGCTGCAGTTGTGTTACTTCCCAGACATGGTGCTGCAGTTGAGTTACTTCCCAGACATGGTGCTGCAGTAGTGTTACTTCCCAGACATGGTGCTGCAGTTATATTACTTCCCAGACATGGTGCTGGAGTTGTGTTACTTCCCAGACATGGTGCTGCAGTTGTGTTACTTCCCAGACATGGTGCTGCAGTTGTGTTACTTCCCAGACATGGTGGTGGAGTTGTGTTACTTCCCAGACATGGTGCTGCAGTTGTGTTACTTCCCAGACATGGTGCTGCAGTTGTGTTACTTCCCAGACATGGTGTTGCAGTTGTGTTACTTCCCAGACATGGTGCTGCAGTTGTGTTACTTCGCAGACATGGTGCTGCAGTAGTGTTACTTCCCAGACATGGTGCTGGAGTTGTGTTACTTCCCAGACATGGTGCTGCAGTTGTGTTACTTCCCAGACATGGTGCTGCAGTAGTGTTACTTCCCAGACATGGTGCTGCAGTTGTGTTACTTCCCAGACATGGTGCTGCAGTTGTGTTACTTCCCAGACATGGTGCTGCAGTTGTGTTACTTCCCAGACATGGTGCTGCAGTAGTGTTACTTCCCAGACATGGTGCTGCAGTTGAGTTACTTCCCAGACATGGTGCTGCAGTTGTGTTACTTCGCAGACATGGTGCTGCAGTTGTGTTACTTCTCGGACATGGTGCTGCAGTTGTGTTACTTCCCAGACATGGGGCTGCAGTTGTGTTACTCAAGAGTCATGTTTTTCCCCAAAGCAAAATATGACATGTTATATATTCAGATCTCCAGTTACTGCTGAGCTTAAGAGGTGAATGGAGTGAAGGTATGGTAGCCAATGTCTTTTTTTTTTTTATCCTGCACAGGACTTAACCCTGGGGCCCTTTTGCATGTGAGAAGAATTGCCCATACCACCATTTAACAATGGGCTTGTCCTGAAGTTTTAGTGCACTTATAGGTAAAATAATTAATTACTTTCTCCATATCACCTATTTTATATATTTTTGCCTATCAACTGGCTGATTATCTTTAAGATAATCTAAACTTGATAACTAAATTTCCCCCGTGTGCAGTTGGGGGGAAATAAATGCAATCATTTAACTCAATAAATATATATTTATCTCATGTACTACATGTTGATAGATCTTCCAAATAACTAGTGTACTATGTAATGGACTCAAGCAAACATTAATTAACATTAAATCCTTTCATTTAAAATGCATTATAAATTATCATAACAATGTAAATGTTATCATGTAAATCTAATGAAAATGTTACAGAGCAAATTTAATATAAAACCTGATTCAGTATTATCAACAATTTATACAAGCACAGTATTACGAAAACTTGAAATACATTTTTTGACATAATGTTACTGTAAAAAATTAAGTAGAACTTAAAAGACTGCTGTGTGCTTGTTCACACACTACACATACAGGCACTGATATTGTATTAACAAATTTCTTATACACAGATTGTTCAGCATAGTACCATTAATCAGGTATTGCGGTTACACCCTCATCGTGTGGATGGCTACTGCTCGGTGTACAAGGTCAAATCCTCGGGTTCCAGTGAACCTACAACTTGTGCAGTTCACCACTAATACTTATTCGTACCTAAATATTTGTACCATCTTTACAGGGCCAAAAATCACCATTAAGGTAACAGCAAATTTTTATTTATTTATTCCAGAGATGTGCGCATGGTATCCACTAAAGTCTGTTATCCACCTGCTCTTAAGTTCAACTCATGTTGATTCATTATAAATGCCTGTAATTGGATAAGAATATTTCTAGAATCTTTGGATTATAAAGAGAGCAACTTATAATGTAAGATTACAGCATTCTTCAAATACATATAACCCCTGCATTTCTTGATATCTGTATTTTCAAATATACACTAGAACAACTCCAGAATCAAAATTAAATGCAAAATTACATGAGGGTGTGCTGAAGATGTCGTGAATACATCCTGGTGTCTGGGAGATGGGGACCAGTAGCGCAAAGAGTAACAGCACCCACCTCCAATTTATGAAGCTTGTACACAGCTTCGTTGGTTATGCAAACTCAATTATATACTGCTTGTCACGCAACAACTCACTTGGTATATGCAATATACCTCGCTTAGCTAAATTACTTAATATTTTGTATTTAATTGTCAAGTACAGTCATGCTACATTTAAAAGTGTATGTAAAAAATGAATATACAGTACACAAGATGAATAATCTGTATCACATACGTTGTTCGTATTTACGTTTAGCACATGCATGCATTATTACACATGTTAAATTCATTAGAATTATAATACATATGTTGAGTGGTGTTCAAATATTAGCCAAAACAATAATTTACTGCCTTCTTGAAACAATATAGCATAAAGAAATAATTACCGTACAGAAAATGGCTTATACAATATAAACAGGATGACAACCATTTTTAATTTTGTGTGATATTAATATTACTGTTATTGGCACACATTTTCCTTAGAACTGTCTTTGGCTAATTCTTAAGTTGCAATTTGAAATTTTTACCTTCATAATGCACAGCAAGATATTAGTTTATAAATGGGATTAGTAGACTATTATGATGAGTAATATAGGGAACTAAATTAACATTAGACATATACAGTATAAAGTTAACCCATGCAAAATGGATTGACATTTCAAGACAATTCTTGCATTATTCTTAATACTATTCATTCAGAATATATTATATATCATCTTGTTGCTTGTGCTTGATTCCTCCTTTGCATTGAATCTCAACTTTTGCATGAGTGATTAACCTGAGAACGGGGTGCAATCACCAGCATCTTCATTCCCATTCATTCTCTCATACTCATAAGATACACATTGTCAAGCACTTTCTACCTTTCCTCAAAACTGAAATATAAAGCGCTTCTCTTTTTTATGCCATTATGGACATCAAGTGAGTAATTATCAAAAGAAATGACTAGCCAGCATGGCTGTAGAGCAGAGTAAGTTACAGCATATTAGTGTTCCAAGATGCTCATGACACCAAAGTAATTAAAGAGATGCATCTGTAGTGTAAGAAAAATCTCCTCCAAGTTCCATCATTACAACAGTTCATTTTTGCACAAAGCTTCATTCTTCATTTCTTTTATACAGTATTTTGTATATACTGTATTTCTAATTCGGCTTACATTATTACCTTTGTTTAATGATCCTCATGCCTTATGTCAGTCACTCGATTTCTTTGTGTGTGTTTGTGTTAGCTCTGCGATCTACCCATCTTTGGCTTTGGCTTGCCTACAATGTTTTTAACTCTCAAAATGCGAGTCATTGTGTGTATTGATTGCCTAGTGAAATGCAGTCATCATTATATGAAGGTATATTATCATAAACCTTTGGTTTATGTTTGGATGGTGAGTTGCCCATATGGTTCTGTAACTCAATGGTGTCTCACAGCAGTCCTTCAAGACTAGAAAATTATTTGGAGTCAGCTGTCCATCAGCTCCTGGTCCGCCATCAGGATGATACGACTCTAGAACTTCCGAGAGCCAACAAAATCCTCACTGGATAAGATTTTAGTATTATTTTTACTTTTACATATAGATTCCTTATTTATGAATTCATTTCATATGAAAAATAACAAATTATTTTTGGTTTGGTTTGGGCTCCCATCACAATGTAATAGGAATATATTTGGAAGACTGCTGATCACTGGCCAGGCCAAATTAAAAGTAGATATATGAGTGAGAATATATTTGCTATGCTGTACCTTCAAATGAAGTTCTACCACTTAATTAAAAATAAAAAATAATTCATTTTCAAGTCTGGGTGGCAAATTTGATGATAGCCACACTTTAAAGCTAAAAGGTACAGCAGTTCTTGGTATTTCTAAAAATGTAACGATGAGCATGAATAGCTCTGCGCGCGCGCGCACACACACAAAAATTAATGACATGATCTCAGATGCAATCTTTCCTGAAGGGTACCAGGTGATAAGAAAAGAGAGGACACAGAGACAGGGAGGGGGAGTGGCACTCCTAATAAAGCGGAAATGGAAGTTTGAAGACCTGGGAAATCGGGTTACCAATGAGTGCACAAGCTTTATACATGGAACTTTGACAGTAGATGGGAGGAAGATTGTGATCTTGGTAATCTACAATCCCCCACCAAACAGTAGAAGACCCAGACAGGAGTATGATGACAACAACAAGGCATGCATAGATGAACTGCAGAAGGCAGCAACACTAGCCCACAGAATGAGAGCGAAGCTGCTGATCATGGGGGACCTAAATCATGGAGAGATAAATTGGGAATCAAGGAATCCCCATGGAGGGGACGAAACGTGGGGAGCAAAATTAGTAGATGTTATAGACAGGAATTTCCTAACACAGCATGTGAAGGAAGACACAAGGGAAAGAGGAGGAGATGCACCGAGCCTATTAGACCTGATTTTCACCCAGAACGTAGAAGATATCGAGAATTTGGAGCATGAAATACCTCTAGGGGCCAGTGACCATTGTGTCCTAGTCTTTGACTATATGATGGAATTCAAACTTGTGACCATGGGACAAGAGATCTGGGAAAGGAGAGTTGACTACAGGAAAGGAGACTATAGGAGGATAAGGGACTATCTGGGAGAAGTGCAGTGGGAGGAAGAAATTAGAGGAAAAACAGTCCAAGATATGATGGACCTAGTCATACAGAAATGCCAAGAGGCCGAAGAGAGATTTATACCAACAGTAAAGGGAAAAAATAAGAAGGAATATAATAACCCATGGTTTAATAGACAGTGTCAGGAAGCAAAAATGGCCAGCAGGCGGGAGTGGAGGAAATACAGAAGACAAAGGACAGAGGACAACAGGATCAGATGCAACAGAGCTAGGAACGATTACATTAACATCAGACGGACATCGGAAAGGGACTATGAGAACGATATTGCAATCAAAGCGAAAAAACAACCTAAGCTACTACACAGTCATATAAGAAGAAAAATGTCGGTGAACGACCAAGTGACAAGACTAAGGAAGGCAGAGGGGACATATACCGAAAGTGACAAGGAAATCTGTGAGGCACTGAATGCCAGTTTCCATGGAGTGTTCACTACCGAGCCCGAGCAGCTCCCATTGTTGGAAGGGGTTACCCTAGATGAAAGACTATCAGATATAGAGGTGACAGTGGAGGAGGTAATGAAACAGTTGACAACTCTAGATGCATCTAAAGCAGTAGGACCAGACAAAGTATCACCGTGGATACTAAGAGAAGCAGCGCAGGCCCTCAGCGTGCCTCTGGCAATGATCTTTAATGAGTCACTTATGTCGGGAGAATTGCCCAGTTGCTGGAAGAAGGCAAATGTCGTGCCGATCTTCAAGAAAGGCGATAGGAGGAGGCACTTAACTATAGACCTGTATCACTGACAAGCATCCCCTGTAAAATACTGGAAAGAATAATTAGGCTACGACTGGTTGCACACCTGGAGAACATTAGATTTGTGAACAAGCATCACATGGGTTCTGGACAGGGAAATCGTGCCTAACAAACCTTCTGGAATTCTATGATAAAATAACGAGGATAAGACAGGACAGAGATGGTTGGGCAGACTGCATATTTCTGGACTGCCAAAAAGCCTTTGATACAGTACCGCACATGAGACTGCTATTCAAACTCGAGAGGCAGGGGGGTAGGGGGAAAGGTCCTAGCATGGATAAGGAACTACCTAACAGGAAGGAGCCAAAGAGTTACGGTAGGGGCGAGAAGTCGGACTGGCGAACAGTAACAGTGGAGTACCACAAGGATCGGTGCTGGGACCAATCTATTTCTTGTATATGTTAACGACATGTTTACGGGTGTAGAGTCCTACATGTCGATGTTTGCGGATGACGCAAAGTTGATGAGAAGAGTTGTGACAGATGAGGATTGCAGGATCCTCCAAGAGGACCTGAACAGTTGCAGAGATGGTCAGAGAAATGGCTACTGGAATTCAACACGAGCAAATGTAAAGTTATGGAAATGGGACTAGGAATAGGAGACCAAAGGACAGTACACAATGAAGGGAACAGCCTACCTGTGACGACGCGCGAAAGAGACCTGGGTGTGGACGTAACACCTAATCTATCTCCTGAGGCACTATAAATAGGATAACGCAGCAGCGTACTCTACACTGGCAAAAGTTGAACATCATTCAGAACCTAAGTAAGGAGGCATTTAGGGCTCTTTACACTGCCTACTGA
>WNGS01087021.1:6349171-6361671 GCA_020271785.1 Procambarus virginalis
TGCTTTCCTCATCCCTATAAGTCCATTGTTAGACAAGATTCAGTTAATTGCTGAGGACTCCGCCAGAAACCCCAGAGTTGAATGTAGTGAAATGCCTCTTTATGGTATGGCTTTGGTGATACGCTGATTTCCCCCTCCCCAGGCAAGTCTATGAACTCTAAGCTAAGGCATGATAGGGAAAAGGCTGTTATTAGCTCCTGAGGTACTGTACTGCCACCTGTTGGTGGCCAGTCATAACTAGGGGAATTTGAGTTCATTTGGGTGAATCGTTTACAGAGCCATTTGGCTATTTCAGTGCTTCATTTTCTTTGAACCTTGCAGTTGTCTGCATTACTTCGCTTAATTTCCGGATGTTTTCTTTCCAAAGGTAGCCAAGTTAGTGAGATAACTTCAGGAAGCCACTGTGGTCCTACCAGAAAGAGGCCTTTTATTAAACTCAACACTAGCTTTTTCTTTATTAATTTTCAAAGTCATCAGAAAAACTATAAATTTGATGCGCAGGAATAGGTTAACTGAACCCTGCTTACTTTGGTGAAAGTAAACTGTTGTTTTCTAAATGTTCGTTACTTCCCAGATATGGTGCTGCAGTAGTGTTACTTCCCAGACATGGTGCTGCAGTTGTGTTACTTCCCAGACATGGTGCTGCAGTAGTGTTACTTCCCAGACATGGTACTGCAGTTGTGTTACTTCCCAGACATAAGGCTACAGTTGTGTTACTTCCCAGACATGGTGCTGCAGTTGTGTTACTTCCAAGAGATGAGGCTACAGTTGTGTTACTTCCCGGACATGGTGCTGCAGTTGTGTTACTTCCCAGACATGGTGCTGCAGTTGTGTTACTTCCCAGACATGGTGCTGCAGTTGTGTTACTTCCCAGACATGGTGCTGCAGTTGTGTTACTTCCCAGACATGGTGCTGCAGTTGTGTTACTTCCCAGACATGGTGCTGCAGTAGTGTTACTTCCCAGACATGGTGCTGCAGTTGTGTTACTTCCCAGACATGGTGCTGCAGTTGTGTTACTTCCCAGACATGGTGCTGCAGTTGTGTTACTTCCCAGACATGGTGCTGCAGTAGTGTTACTTCCCAGACATGGTGCTGCAGTTGAGTTACTTCCCAGACATGGTGCTGCAGTTGTGTTACTTCGCAGACATGGTGCTGCAGTAGTGTTACTTCCCAGACATGGTGCTGCAGTTGAGTTACTTCCCAGACATGGTGCTGCAGTTGTGTTACTTCCCAGACATGGTGCTGCAGTTGTGTTACTTCCCAGACATGGTGCTGCAGTTGTGTTACTTCCCAGACATGGTGCTGCAGTTGTGTTACTTCCCAGACATAGTGCTGCAGTAGTGTTACTTCTCAGACATGGTGCTGCAGTTGTGTTACTTCCCAGACATGGTGCTGCAGTTGTGTTACTTCCCAGACATGGTGCTGCAGTTGTGTTACTTCCCAGACATGGTGCTGCAGTAGTGTTACTTCCCAGACATGGTGCTACAGTTGTGTTACTTCCCAGACATGGTGCTACGGTAGTGTTACTTCCCAGACATGGTGCTACAGTTGTGTTACTTCCCAGACATGGTGCTGCAGTTGTGTTACTTCCCAGACATGGTGCTGCAGTAGTGTTACTTCCCAGACATGGTGCTGGAGTTGTGTTACTTCCCAGACATGGTGCTTGAGTTGTGTTACTTCCCAGACATGGTGCTGCAGTTGTGTTACTTCCAAGAGATGAGGCTACAGTTGTGTTACTTCCCAGACATGGTGCTGCAGTTGTGTTACTTCCCAGACATGGTGCTGCAGTAGTGTTACTTCCCAGACATGGTGTTGGAGTTGTGATACTTCCCAGACATGAGGCTACAGTTGTGTTACTTCCCAGACATGAGGCTACAGTTGTGTTACTTCCCAGACATGGTACTGCAGTTGTGTTACTTCCCAGACATGAGGCTACAGTTGTGTTACTTCCCAGACATGGTGCTGCAGTTGTGTTACTTCCTAGACATGGTGCTGGAGTTGTGTTACTTCCCAGACATGGTGCTGGAGTTGTGTTACTTCCCAGACATGGTGCTGCAGTTGTGATACTTCCCAGACATGGTGCTGCAGTTGTGTTACTTCCCAGACATGAGGCTACAGTTGTGTTACTTCCCAGACATGGTGCTGCAGTTGTGTTACTTCCAAGAGATGAGGCTACAGTTGTGTTACTTCCCAGACATGGTGCTGCAGTTGTGTTACTTCACAGACATGGTGCTGCAGTTGTGTTACTTCCCAGACATGGTGCTGCAGTTGTGTTACTTCCCAGATATGATGCTGCAGTTGTGTTACTTCCCAGACATGGTGCTGCAGTTGTGTTACTTCCCAGACATGGTGCTGCAGTTGTGTTACTTCCCAGAAATGGTGCTGTAGTTGTGTAACTTCCCAGACATGGTGCTGCAGTTGTGTTACTTCCCAGACATGGTGCTGCAGTTGTGTTACTTCCCAGACATGGTGCTGCAGTTGTGTTACTTCCCAGACATGGTGCTGCAGTTGTGTTACTTCCAGACATGGTGCTGCAGTTGTGTTACTTCCCAGACATGGTGCTGCAGTTGTGTTACTTCCCAGACATGGTGCTGCAGTTGTGTTACTTCCCAGACATGGTGCTGCAGCTGTGTTACTTCCCAGACATGGTGCTGTAGTTGTGTTACTTCGCAGACATGGTGCTGCAGTAGTGTTACTTACCAGACATGGTGCTGCAGTAGTGTTACTTCGCAGACATGGTGCTGCAGTAGTGTTACTTACCAGACATGGTGCTGCAGTAGTGTTACTTACCAGACATGGTGCTGCAGTAGTGTTACTTCCCAGACATGGTGCTGCAGTTGTGTTACTTCCCAGACATGGTGCTGCAGTTGTGTTACTTCCCAGACATGGTGCTGCAGTTGCGTTACTTCCCAGACATGGTGCTGCAGTTGTGTTACTTCCCAGACATGGTGCTGTAGTAGTGTTACTTCCCAGACATGGTGCTGCAGTTGAGTTACTTCCCAGACATGGTGCTGCAGTTGTGTTACTTCCCAGACATGGTGCTGCAGTTGTGTTACTTCCCAGACATGGTGCTGCAGTAGTGTTACTTCCCAGACATGGTGCTGCAGTTGAGTTACTTCCCAGACATGGTGCTGCAGTTGTGTTACTTCGCAGACATGGTGCTGCAGTAGTGTTACTTCCCAGACGTTGTGCTGGAGTTGTGTTACTTCCCAGACATGGTGCTGCAGTTGTGTTACTTCCCAGACATGGTGCTGCAGTAGTGTTACTTCCCAGACATGGTGCTGCAGTTGAGTTACTTCCCAGACATGGTGCTGCAGTTGTGTTACTTCCCAGACATGGTGCTGCAGTTGTGTTACTTCCCAGACATGGTGCTGCAGTTGTGTTACTTCCCAGACATGGTGCTGCAGTTGTGTTACTTCCCAGACATGGTGCTGCAGTTGTGTTACTTCGCAGACATGGTGCTGCAGTAGTGTTACTTCCCAGACGTTGTGCTGGAGTTGTGTTACTTCCCAGACATGGTGCTGCAGTTGTGTTACTTCCCAGACATGGTGCTGCAGTAGTGTTACTTCCCAGACATGGTGCTGCAGTTGAGTTACTTCCCAGACATGGTGCTGCAGTTGTGTTACTTCCCAGACATGGTGCTGCAGTTGTGTTACTTCCCAGACATGGTGCTGCAGTTGTGTTACTTCCCAGACATGGTGCTGCAGTTGTGTTACTTCCCAGAAATGGTGCTGTAGTTGTGTTACTTCCCAGACATGGTGCTGCAGTTGTGTTACTTCCCAGACATGGTGCTGCAGTTGTGTTACTTCCCAGACATGGTGCTGCAGTTGTGTTACTTCCCAGACATGGTGCTGCAGTTGTGTTACTTCCCAGAAATGGTGCTGTAGTTGTGTTACTTCCCAGACATGGTGCTGCAGTTGTGTTACTTCCCAGACATGGTGCTGCAGTTGTGTTACTTCCCAGACATGGTGCTGCAGTTGTGTTACTTCCCAGACATGGTGCTGCAGTTGTGTTACTTCCCAGACATGGTGTTGGAGTTGTGTTACTTCCCAGACATGAGGCTACAGTTGTGTTACTTCCCAGACATAGTACTGCAGTTGTGTTACTTCCCAGACATGAGGCTACAGTTGTGTTACTTCCCAGACATGGTGCTGCAGTTGTGTTACTTCCCAGACATGGTGCTGGAGTTGTGTTACTTCCCAGACATGGTGCTGGAGTNTGTCTCCTGTGGATTCCTTCCCATATTGGTCTCCGAATGCATGATAGAACTGATGAGTTGGCCAAGACTTTTGCTCGTAAAGTATTGATTAAATTGATTACCAACTTCGACTGCCTTTGAGCAACCTGAGGGCAGCAATGTCCCAGGAACATCAACTAAATCTCGTAGACTTGAGGTAAGGTGAAATTCACACCAGTTACTCCATCTATATCATTCTATTATGCAGAAAGAACCGCACGTCTATGGGTCATCCAATAATGTTAGCAGACTTCTAGATGTTACCACTGCTAGGCTTAGGCTCGGCTACAAGTACCTCTGGGAGTTTGTAACATCTGCTGATGTAGATTTGACTAAATGTAAACTCTGTCAGCAGAACTATTCCCATACTTTGCGTCATTATATAATGGAATGTGAAAAAATCGCGGAATTTAGAGATAAACACCCATCAGTAGTGTCCAAGAAAATGTGTAAGTACTTCATTCATAATGATGTGCTGCTCGAAATCTTAGCGAAGTATCCAAAATATGCTTACTGTAGGTGCAGCCTGCACATGACTGTAAACCTGCCGCGCCAGTTGGGGGGTGTGCAGCACATGACTGTAAACCTGCCGCCCAGTTGGGTGGGTGTGCAGCACATGACTGTAAGCTGCCGCCCAGTGGGGTGGGTGTGGAGCACATGACTGTAAAGCTGCCGCCCAGTTGGGTGGGTGTGGAGCACATGACTGTAAAGCTGCCGCCCAGTTGGGTGGGTGTGGAGCACATGACTGTAAACCTGCCGCCCAGTTGGGGGGTGTGCAGCACATGACTGTAAAGCTGCCGCCCAGTTGGGTGGGTGTGGAGCACATGACTGTAAAGCTGCCGCCCAGTTGGGTGGGTGTGGAGCACATGACTGTAAAGCTGCCGCCCAGTTGGGTGGGTGTGGAGCATGACTGTAAGCTGCCGCCAGTTGGGTGGTGTGGAGCAAGACTAGTAACTGTGTGACTCACCATAGATGTAAAGGGGCGTTTCAATGGGTGCAGAAAAGTTGTTCAATGTCAACCAATATTTTTTGACTAGTTGTATATGAAAAGGGCTGCAATTGTCCCATGTTTCAGTACTTCAGCGTAAATAGAAGAGAGTTTTTTTTTTTTTTTTCAACGTTTTTTTCACATTTTCAATTCGACACTTCTTCACACACGTTTCAGATATAATTATTCTGTGACCCTTTTCTGACACATTGGCATATAATAAAGGATTGGATGTAAAAGAATTTCCAAAACATCTTTAGTTTTCCTAATACAAATGTTCAAAGTTCCCCCCCAAAATTATGCAAATATGGCATGTTTATTGCTATTATAAAATCATAAATGAACTTAGAGAAACATGGATACTTGCACATGTAGAGAGAAGCCATACATTATATACTGTGTAAGTTTCATGTAAATTGAATAAAAAATTAAAAAGTTTTGTCAACATTTGTGTCAATTGAAAAAAAACAGAATTAATAAAGTCTAAGGTTCTAAAATCTGTGGCTGAGGTTGACATCAACCAATTTTCTCCAAAATTGGCATCCTTACAGATAGGCTTACGTACAGTAAGGTCTGTAAGTTTGATGCAAATCGCCCAAAAAAAATGAAAAAAAAAAAAATTTGAAAAAAAAAAAAAAAAATCCTTTTTTTTTTCTCTTAAATTTTTTCCAATTAAACTAATTATAATATTTGTTTAATATATGCTATTGTGATAGCAAAGAGTCATAGCTATGATTTCAGTTGACACTTTTGATTCATAATCGATTTTGACCATTTTGGCATAATTTTCACAACTACTTCATTATTTTTTTTTCCCCTTCCTATTTATGCTACGATGCTGAAACTTGGACCAGATGAAACACTTTTCATATAGAACTTGTCAAAAAAGTTTGATTGAAATCGAACGAGTTTTCATTTTTTGCATTTTTGAGCCAAACGGATTGAACGCCCCCTAAAGTGCCTTGTATATGACTGTGTGTGAGCCTCTTGTAATGTCACTTGTGACACAAAGATTATTGATGTGTGTATCTGTATGGGTGATTAAATATGTATATGAATGTATATATGTATACGTATATATATGTACATGTATGCATGAGTGTGTGTACATGTATATACAACATTAATAATTTTGTAACTAGCGTCAAAACATTGTTATTTGCTTAGCTAAACGAACTAGAGGGTTCAGTTCCTGAACCGATTATGTGCCTCTGTAATTATGTGCCTCTGTAACCCTTTACACCACCGCCCACGGGATGGGTATGGGGTGCATAATAATGAATGAAATTGAATTGAGATTAATATTTTTTAATTTAAAGATTAAAATAAACATATTAAATTTTAACAAAAACAGACATATCTTGAGATGATTTCGGGGCTTTTCGACCAGGCCTCCACCCCCAGGAAGCAGCCCGTGACAGCTGACTAACACCCAGGTACCTATTTTACTGCTAGGTAACAGGGGCATAGGGTGAAGGAAACTCTGCCCATTGTTTCTCGCCGGCGCCTGGGATCGAACCCAGGACCACAAGTCCAGCGTGCTGTCCGCTCGGCCGACCGGCTCCCATAGTCTATATTCAAGGTAGAGCCAGTGTATTGTACAATATTTTACACAGCCTCCAATTACACAATAAAAATATAAAAAATAAAAAATGTATAAAAAATAAAACCGATGTTTATAATAAACAAACAAACAATATTTATAATAATCGCATAGACATTTAACAAGCTTCAATTACTAATAACAAAGGCCAGTTATGATTGCCATTGTTAGGCCTACATGTGACTGGAGGCCTACACGAGACCAAAAGAATGCACTTGTGACTTACAATGACCAAACTGTCACAAGCCTCGCGTCTCCAACCTTTTTTTTTTTTTGACAGACATAGATACAGAAACAGAGACAGAGAGAGACACAGACAGACAGACAGACAGAGACAGACACAGACAGGTAAACACAATTACATGCTTTGGTCCCCTGGCCATTATTGCGTTGCCTGCGCACCGTGGCTGGAGGTGGTGTGTGGTCCTGTCATTATTGCGTTGCCTGCGCACCGTGGCTGGAGGTGGTGTGTGGTCCCTGTCATTATTGTGTTGCCTGAGCACCGTGGCTGGCGGTGGTGTGTGGTCCCGGTCATTATTGTGTTGCCTGAGCACCGTGGTTGGAGGTGGAGTGGTCCCTGTCATTATTGTGTTGCCTGAGCACCGTGGCTGGAGGTGGTGTGTGATCCCTGTCATTATTGTGTTGCCTGAGCACCGTGGCTGGTGGTGGTGTGTGGTCCCGGTCATTATTGTGTTGCCTGAGCACCGTGGTTGGAGGTGGAGTGGTCCCTGTCATTATTGTGTTGCCTGAGCACCGTGGCTGGAGGTGGTGTGTGATCCCTGTCATTATTGTGTTGCCTGAGCACCGTGGCTGGAGGTGGTGGGTGGTCTCTGTCATTATTGTGTTGCCTGAGCACCGTGGCTGGAGGTGGAGTGGTCCCTGTCATTATTGTGTTGCCTGAGCACCGTGGCTGGAGGTGGTGTGTGATCCCTGTCATTATTGTGTTGCCTGAGCACCGTGGCTGGAGGTGGTGTGGTCCCTGTCATTATTGTGTTGCCTGAGCACCGTGGCTGGAGGTGGTGTGGTCCCTGTCATTATTGTGTTGCCTGAGCACCGTGCCTGGAGGTGGTGTGTGGTCCCTGTCATTATTGTGTTGCCTGAGCACCGTGGCTGGAGGTGGAGTGGTCCCTGTCATTATTGTGTTGCCTGAGCACCGTGCTGGAGGTGCTGTGGTCCCTGTCATTATTGTGTTGCCTGAGCACCGTGGCTGGAGGTGGTGTGGTCCCTGTCATTATTTGTTGCCTGAGCACCGTGCTGGTGGTGGTGTGTGGTCCCTGTCATTATTGTGTTGCCTGAGCACCGTGGCTGGCGGTGGTGTGGTCCCTGTCATTATTGTGTTGCCTGAGCACCGTGGCTGGAGGTGGTGTGTGGTCTCTGTCATTATTGTGTTGCCTGAGCACCGTGGCTGGAGGTGGTGTGTGGTCTCTGTCATTATTGTGTTGCCTGATCACCGTGGCTGGTGGTGGTGTGTGGTCCCTGTCATTATTGTGTTGCATGAGCACCGTGACTGGAGGTGGGTGTGGTCCCTGTCATTATTGTGTTGCCTGAGCACCGTGGCTAGCGGTGGTGTGGTCCCTGTCATTATTGTGTTGCCTGAAGCACCGTGGCTGGAGGTGGTGGGTGGTCTCTGTCATTATTGTGTTGCCTGAGCACCGTGGCTGGAGGCGGTGGTGTGTGGTCCCTGTCATTATTGTGTTGCCTGAGCACCGTGCCTGGAGGTGGTGTGTGGTCCCTGTCATTATTGTGTTGCCTGAGCACCGTGGCTGGAGGTGGTGTGGTCCCTGTCATTATTGTGTTGCCTGAGCACCGTGGCTGGAGGTGGGTGTGGTCCCTGTCATTATTGTGTTGCCTGAGCACCGTGGCTGGAGGTGGTGTGGTCCCTGTCATTATTGTGTTGCCTGAGCACCGTGGCTGGAGGTGGTGTGTGGTCTCTGTCATTATTGTGTTGCCTGAGCACCGTGGCTGGAGGTGGTGGGTGGTCTCTGTCATTATTGTGTTGCCTGAGCACCGTGGCTGGAGGGGGTGTGTGGTCTCTGTCATTATTGTGTTGCCTGAGCACCGTGGCTGGAGGTGGTGTGTGGTCTCTGTCATTATTGTGTTGCCTGAGCACCGTGGCTGGAGGTGGTGTGTGATCCCTGACATTATTGTGTTGCCTGAGCACCGTGGCTGGAGGTGGTGGGTGGTCCCTGTCATTATGGTGTTGCCTGAGCACCGTGGCTGGTGGTGGTGTGTGGTCCCTGTCATTATTGTGTTGCCTGAGCACCGTGGCTGAAGGTGGTGTGTGGTCCCTGTCATTATTGTGTTGCCTGAGCACCGTGGCTGGAGGTGGTGGGTGGTCCCTGTCATTATTGTGTTGCCTGAGCACCGTGGCTGGAGGTGGTGTGTGGTCCCTGTCATTATTGTGTTGCCTGAGCACCGTGCCTGGAGGTGGTGTGTGGTCCCTGTCATTATTGTGTTGCCTGAGCACCGTGGCTGGAGGTGGTGTGGTCCCTGTCATTATTGTGTTGCCTGAGCACCGTGGCTGGAGGTGGTGTGTGGTCCCTGTCATTATTGTGTTGCCTGAGCACCGTGGCTGGAGGTGGTGTGGTCCCTGTCATTATTGTGTTGCCTGAGCACCGTGGCTGGAGGTGGTGTGTGGTCCCTGTCATTATTGTGTTGCCTGAGCACCGTGGCTGGAGGTGGTGTGTGGTCCCTGTCATTATTGTGTTGCCTGAGCACCGTGGCTGGAGGTGGGTGTGGTCCCTGTCATTATTGTGTTGCCTGAGCACCGTGCCTGGAGGTGGTGTGGTTCCTGTCATTATTGTGTTGCCTGAGCACCGTGGCTGGAGGTCGTGTGTGGTCCCTGTCATTATTGTGTTGCCTGAAGCACCGTGGCTGGAGGTGGTGTGGTCCCTGTCATTATTGTGTTGCCTGAGCACCGTGGCTGGAGGTGGTGTGTGGTCCCTGTCATTATTGTGTTGCCTGAGCACCGTGGCTGGAGGTGGTGGGTGGTCCCTGTCATTATTGTGTTGCCTGAGCACCGTGGCTGGAGGTGGTGTGTGGTCCCTGTCATTATTGTGTTGCCTGAGCACCGTGGCTGGAGGTGGTGTGGTCCCTGTCATTATTGTGTTGCCTGAAGCACCGTGGCTGGAGGTGGTGTGGTCCCTGTCATTATTGTGTTGCTTGAGCACCGTGGCTGGAGGTGGTGTGGTCCCTGTCATTATTGTGTTGCCTGAAGCACCGTGGCTGGAGGTGGTGTGGTCCCTGTCATTATTGTGTTGCCTGAGCACCGTGGCTGGTGGTGGTGTGTGGTCCCTGTCATTATTGTGTTGCCTGAGCACCGTGGCTGGAGGTGGTGTGTGGTCCCTGTCATTATTGTGTTGCCTAAAGCACCGTGGCTGGAGGTGGTGTGGTCCCTGTCATTATTGTGTTGCCTGAAGCACCGTGGCTGGAGGTGGTGTGGTCCCTGTCATTATTGTGTTGCCTGAAGCACCGTGGCTGGAGGTGGTGTGGTCCCTGTCATTATTGTGTTGCCTGAGCACCGTGGCTGGAGGTGGTGTGGTCCCTGTCATTATTGTGTTGCCTGAGCACCGTGGCTGGAGGTGGTGTGGTCCCTGTCATTATTGTGTTGCCTGAAGCACCGTGGCTGGAGGTGGTGTGGTCCCTGTCATTATTGTGTTGCCTGAAGCACCGTGGCTGGAGGTGGTGTGGTCCCTGTCATTATTGTGTTGCCTGAGCACCGTGGCTGGAGGTGGTGTGTGGTCCCTGTCATTATTGTGTTGCCTGAGCACCGTGGCTGGAGGTGGTGTGGTCCCTGTCATTATTGTGTTGCCTGAAGCACCGTGGCTGGAGGTGGTGTGGTCCCTGTCATTATTGTGTTGCCTGAGCACCGTGGCTGGAGGTGGTGTGTGGTCCCTGTCATTATTGTGTTGCCTGAGCACCGTGGCTGGAGGTGGTGTGGTCCCTGTCATTATTGTGTTGCCTGAGTACCGTGGCTGGAGGTGGTGTGGTCCCTGTCATTATTGTGTTGCCTGAAGCACCGTGGCTGGAGGTGGTGTGGTCCCTGTCATTATTGTGTTGCCTGAAGCACCGTGGCTGGAGGTGGTGTGGTCCCTGTCATTATTGTGTTGCCTGAGCACCGTGGCTGGAGGTGGTGTGGTCCCTGTCATTATTGTGTTGCCTGAGCACCGTGGCTGGAGGTGGTGTGGTCCCTGTCATTATTGTGTTGCCTGAAGCACCGTGGCTGGAGGTGGTGTGTGGTCCCTGTCATTATTGTGTTGCCTGAGCACCGTGGCTGGAGGTGGTGGGTGGTCCCTGTCATTATTGTGTTGCCTGAGCACCGTGGCTGGAGGTGGTGTGGTCCCTGTCATTATTGTGTTGCCTGAGCACCGTGGCTGGAGGTGGTGTGGTCCCTGTCATTATTGTGTTGCCTGAAGCACCGTGGCTGGAGGTGGTGTGTGGTCCCTGTCATTATTGTGTTGCCTGAAGCACCGTGGCTGGAGGTGGTGTGTGGTCCCTGTCATTATTGTGTTGCCTGAAGCACCGTGGCTGGAGGTGGTGTGGTCCCTGTCATTATTGTGTTGCCTGAGCACCGTGGCTGGAGGTGGTGTGGTCCCTGTCATTATTGTGTTGCCTGAAGCACCGTGGCTGGAGGTGGTGTGGTCCCTGTCATTATTGTGTTGCCTGAAGCACCGTGGCTGGAGGTGGTGTGGTCCCTGTCATTATTGTGTTGCCTGAACACCGTGGCTGGAGGTGGTGTGGTCCCTGTCATTATTGTGTTGCCTGAAGCACCGTGGCTGGAGGTGGTGTGGTCCCTGTCATTATTGTGTTGCCTGAAGCACCGTGGCTGGAGGTGGTGTGTGGTCCCTGTCATTATTGTGTTGCCTGAGCACCGTGGCTGGAGGTGGTGGGTGGTCCCTGTCATTATTGTGTTGCCTGAGCACCGTGGCTGGAGGTGGTGTGGTCCCTGTCATTATTGTGTTGCCTGAGCACCGTGGCTGGAGGTGGTGTGGTCCCTGTCATTATTGTGTTGCCTGAAGCACCGTGGCTGGAGGTGGTGTGTGGTCCCTGTCATTATTGTGTTGCCTGAAGCACCGTGGCTGGAGGTGGTGTGTGGTCCCTGTCATTATTGTGTTGCCTGAAGCACCGTGGCTGGAGGTGGTGTGGTCCCTGTCATTATTGTGTTGCCTGAAGCACCGTGGCTGGAGGTGGTGTGGTCCCTGTCATTATTGTGTTGCCTGAAGCACCGTGGCTGGAGGTGGTGTGTGGTCCCTGTCATTATTGTGTTGCCTGAAGCACCGTGGCTGGAGGTGGTGTGGTCCCTGTCATTATTGTGTTGCCTGAGCACCGTGGCTGGAGGTGGTGTGGTCCCTGTCATTATTGTGTTGCCTGAGCACCGTGGCTGGAGGTGGTGTGGTCCCTGGTAATTATTGTGTTGCCTGAGCACCGTGGCTGGAGGTGGTGTGGTCCCTGGTAATTATTGTGTTGCCTGAGCACCGTGGCTGGAGGTGGTGTGGTCCCTGGTAATTATTGTGTTGCCTGAGCAACGTGGTTTGAAGGTGTGTGTGATCCCTGATATTTTGTGTTGCCTGAAGCACCGTGGCTGGAGGTGAAATATGAGGGTAAATATGAGGGGAATATGAGGGGAAATGTGAGGAGGAAAAGTGTAGTGTTTGGAAGGAAGGTTGAGTGAG
>WNGS01087021.1:6364171-6388857 GCA_020271785.1 Procambarus virginalis
CGCCAAGCCATTACGACTATACAGCACTGGGTCAGGATAAGGATTTGGGACGAGGGGGGGGGGAGGAATGGTGTCCAACCCCTGGATGATCGGGGATTGAACGCGGACCTGCATGGCGGGAGACCGTCGCTCTACCGTCCAGCCCAAGTGGTTGGTGTTTACAACTCACTGGGAGGGTAGTGTGAGCAGGTCATAAAGATGCATCAGGCTCCTTAACATCAGACATTCTTCACTTTAGTCCAAGTTAGTTGTGACATCTCTCTCCCTCTCTCACCTATAAATACATATCATCTTAGTAAATTTACCAAAACAAAGTTTTAAAGACAATCCATCTAAAAAGGCTTATATATTTGTGTTTATATTTGTCGAACCTAATAGCCTGAACCATACTACTTGGCCTAGTAGGCAAGACCCAACCTAATAGCCAGAACCACACTACTTGGCCTAGTAGGCAAGACCCAGAACCTAATAGCCAGAACACACTACTTGGCCTAGTAGGCAAGACCCAGAACCTAATAGCCACACACTACTTGGCCTAGTAGGCAAGACCAAGAACCTAATAGCCAGAACAACACTACCTGGCCTAGTAGGCAAGACCCAGAACCTAATAGCCAGAACCACACTACTTGGCCTAGTATGCAAGACCCAGAACCTAATAGCTAGAACCACACTACTTGGCCTAGTATGCAAGACCCAGAACCTAATAGCCAGAACCACACTACTTGGACTAGTATGCAAGACCCAGACCTAATAGCCAGAACCACACTACTTGGCCTAGTATGCAAGACCCAGAACCTAATAGCCAGAACCACACTACTTGGCCTAGTATGCAAGACCCAGAACCTAATAGCCAGAACACACTACTTGCCTAGTAGGCAAGACCCAGATCCTAATAGCTAGAACCACACTACTTGGCCTAGTAGGCAAGACCCAGAACCTAATAGCCAGAACCACACTACTTGGCCTAGTATGCAAGACCCAGAACCTAATAGCTAGAACCACACTACTTGGCCTAGTAGGCAAGACCCAGATCCTAATAGCTAGAACCACACTATTTGGCCTAGTAGGCAAGACCCAGAACCTAATAGCCAGAACCACACTACTTGGCCTAGTAGGCAAGACCCAGATCCTAATAGCTAGAACCACACTATTTGGCCTAGTAGGCAAGACCCAGAACCTAATAGCCAAACCCCACCACTTGGCCTAGTAGGCAAGACCCAGACTTGCTTAACAGGAAAATGCACCCAGTGATTTCGTGATTTATTACTTGTTTATTTCCAAATTGTATTATTCAAATTTATAATATTTAAGAACATGAATTACTGACTTAGTTACGTTAGTTGAAAATTGGTTTATTACGCAATTTGGCCTATTAAGTACAATGATATTAGGTATATGATATTATAGCGTATATATATCAATATAAATGCATTATATGTACTAGCTCTATCTATAAATCGATCCACTTATGTAAAATCACTTTATGTATGTACCTTTCCTGAATAAACATATTTATTATTTATTTATTTATTTAAATATAAATGGAAATGGTCGTTTGTCCATAATCGCTAATTTCCGACAGTTCAAAACCGATTGCTTTGAAATTTTCGACATACATCGTTCCTTTGGCATCGGAGCGGGTTTTCATATACATACTATATAGATGTCACGTCTGTGACGGGGAAAAAAAAACATGATTTTTTGAAAAATTGTATTTTTTTGGTTTTTTCATGTGAGGAAAATCTTCGAAACCTCTTTACCGATTCCTTTGAAATTTTGACACAAGTTGTATTCAAATAGGCGCGTGTTTTTATATACCTACTATATACATGCCTCACCTGTGATAGGAAAAAAAAATGATTTTTGTTTTAAAAACAGCGCCATCTGTTGGACGTAAGNAAATACCCTTCAAAGAACCGTAAATTACCTATTCATGATTTTGAAATGAAACAGGGCGTCCTGTATTACGTAAATAACCAGATGATAGGGCAGTATACAGCTAGTAATTCCGGACGCGTTGCGATCATCGGCGTTAAAGCTTGCACATACATCTAAGTTGCAGGACATCCGGGGGTCTTTAAAACTCACTTAAAGGCAAAGTCTCTATTTCCCAGGGTTACTTTTGAGGTAATCAATTATGTGCAGTCATGTCCTCATTGCCAGAGGAGGAAGGTACCCTTAAGATAAAAGCCCCACTTCAGGAATTTACCGAAATTCGTGAACCATTAGATCGTGTGGGGGCCGATTTGACGATTTACACCAGTCATTAATAGATACGTGTTGGTGCTTGTTGACCATCTATCTAGGTACACTACACTAGTTGCATTACCTCAGAAGGATTCTCATACGGTTGCAGATGCGTTCTTGCGTAGGTTCGTTACTGTATTTAGACCTAAAGTTTTAGTTTCTGACCGGGTCAAGAATTCAATGGGAATATATTTAGGGAAGTTTGTAGAATTTTGGAGACAACTTCGGCTTTTACGACAGCCTACCACCCACAAGCAAACGGCATGACGGAACGTACTAATCGTTCAGTCAAGGATATGCTTGCAATCCTTGATGAACATGATGCAAACTCTTGGGATGAACACCTACCCAACGTTCAATTAGCCTTGAATACTGCCATCCATCAATCATTTAACACCCAACCCCTTCATTTGTTTACTGGTCATTCATGCAATTTCCCCTCAGGTCTGCTTAACAGACATAATATTACGTACGGTGAGGACTATCCTTCAGAGGTCCTTGGAAAAATAAGAAATGCTTGGAATATTGCGGCTGAAGCGTCCAAGAAAGCATGGAACCGTTATGCACATTTTTATGACAAGTAATTATCAATAGAAGGCACCAAACAGGGAAGGCTATGTAGCACCATCAAATGTGCGGAATAATCAGAGGGCGCTAAATATCACCAAGGATGCCAATACGAGAACAAAAACGCATAAGGCGAACGATATCAAAAGTATCCGAATCACCAAGAATTCTACTGAGGGACAAGTGACCGCGAGGGACGGTCGGAAAGCAAGAGACACGCTCGTCCCGGAAGTCAGCACATTCAAGAAGGATATGCACGACCGTAAGAGGGACAATGCAATTAGGACAATAAGGAGCAGGGCGACACTCCATCAAGTGACCATGGGTTAAGCGAGTATGGCCAATACGCAACCTCGCCAGAGCAGTTTCCCATCGCCGGTTACGGTGGCAGGAGGACGGCCACGAGGAAACAACATTTAAGAGTACGTAGTTTGTTAAGTGTAACAGACGACCAAGAAGCCAGCCAACGGGTAAGGATGGAGGAATGGATAACCGGGTAAAAGTCGGAATATGGAATACCTTTACAAGAGATGGGACAAGAGCGGACAGCCTCCCTGGCAGCAGCATCCGCACGCTCATTTTAAGACACCAATATGGCTGGGAACCCAACAAAACTTAACAGACTTAAACTTACTGTGAACAAGAAACAGCCAATGCTGGATCTCGACAACTACTGGATGAACCGGATTAAAGGACCCGAGAGCCATGAGGGCACTACGGGAGTCGTCAACAACCACAAAGGAAGACTGACAACGAGAAAGCAGGAGACGAAGAGCAGAGAGAATAGCATAAAGCTCCGCTGTAAAGATGCTAGTCTCCGGAGGTAAGCGACACACATAAGTGCGATCAGGAAAAACAACAGAGCAGCCAACACCATCCGCAGACTTAAACCCATCAAAGAAGATGGAAACGGAGTGGGAGCGAGAAGAAAAATGCTCAAGGAAAAGGCGTTTGAGAACCGTAGGAGGGGTAAAAGCTTTAGGGATGCGGTTCAAGGACGTACAAAACTACGGAAGGGGGACTCTCCACGGGGGCAAAGAAGGAACTAACGAGAAATATTAAAAATACAAACGGAAAGAGAATCCTGTAAGCGAGATAACCGGACAGAAAGAGGGAGGCAGTGAAGAGGAACAGGAACCGCAGGAGGGGTAAAAGTTAAAGCATGATAGAGGCGAGAGGATGGATGTTGCAAGGACCACGAAAGATAGCGAAGACAGTAGCGATCACGGCGGTCCTGGAGAGATAGGAAGCCAGCATCAACATACAAGCTGAAGACGGGAGTCGAACGAAAGGCACCAGAACTGAGGCGCAACCCAGTATGGTGCAAAGCATCAAGATGGCGAAGAGTGGATGGAGAAGTAAGCAAGCAAGCAGGGCAACCATAATCAAGTTTAGACAGGACAAGAGAGGAATGTAAAGCAAGGAGTGCGCGCCTATCCACTCCCCAAGAAGTATGGGACAATACCCGAAGGAGGGTAAGGGCCTTAGAGCATTCAACACGGAGGTAAGAGATATGGGGAGACCAAGACAAACAAGTGTCAAAGAATAACCCCAAAAGCTTCGCGGAATCTTTGTACTCAAGGGGATGACCATAAAGTGACAAAGAGGGACGAAGAACGAAACGTTTCCGAGTAAAAGTCATGGCACAAGTCTTGGTAGTAAAGAACTTGAAGCCATGATCAGTGGCCCAAGACGACACGGCATCAATCGCAAGTTGAAGCCGGCGTTGAAGGAGAGGTGAATCATCACCCTGACAGCAAAGGGTAAGATCATCGACAGAGCGGAAAAGACGCCTGAAGGAAGAGAGGAAAGAAGACCATTGAAAGCAACCAGAAAAAGTAGTGCTCAGAACACTACCCTGGGGCATACCTTCGTATTGCTGAAAAGAGGCAGAGAGCAGTACCAAGCCGCACCCGAAAGGAACGACGAGAGGGGAAGCTGCGGAGAAAGAGGAAGATGACCACGAAGGCCAAAAGAATGAAGCTGGGATAGAATATGATATCGCCAAGTGGTGTCATAAGCCTTTTCCAGGTCAAAAAGGACGGCAACAACGGAGGTCCTCACAGCAAAAGCAGTACCAATATAGACCTCCAAGTTCACCAGGACATCTGTCGTACTGCGGCACTTGCGGAAACCAAATTGAGAAGGGGAGAGGTGGTGATGGTGTTCCAGGAACCACATCAGACGAACGTTAACCATACATTCAAAGAGTTTGCAGACAACTTGTGAGGGCAATTGGGCGAAAGTCCTTAGGGGATGTTCCCAGAGACCCTGGTTTGCGAACAGGGAGGACAACAGCATTGAGCCAGTCCTCAGGGACTGACGACTCCCAGATCCGATTATACAGACTCAGTAAATACCGAGACGTGCACGGAGGGAGATGGAGAAGCATCTGATAATGAATACCATCGGAGCCCGCCGCCGTAGAACCGCAGAGGGCCAGGGCAGAACGAAGTTCAGAGAGAGAGAAGGGATCGTTATAGGAAAGTCGAAGACGAGTGCAGAAATCTAAAGGATGAGACTAGAGGACAGGTTTACGAAGAAGGAAAGATTGGGGAAGACGAAGATCAGAGCTAACAGAAGAAAAGGGGGAGAGAAAGGAATAGCCACGAAAGCGACCAGGACGAGCACCAAGCATCTGCTCCTGGAGACACACAAAGGGGCGAAAATCACGAAATCAGAAGTTGGAGTTCAAGGAAATTGGCGTAATAACCCTGAACGTTCCATTGAAGAATAACATCGACGAGAAGAGAAAGGACAACAACAGAGAACAAGGAAGAAACAAAGGCGAAAGAGCAACATAGCACGTTAAAGATCAGGATCGTTATCAGGGTCAGCAAAGTTAGGGTTAGGGGGCATGGGTAAACTGAGCAAAGACGGAGGGAAGGAAGCGGGAGAACAGACCAGAGGTGGACAGGCGGGGTCCGGAGGAGGAGGAGGAGGCAACCGAGAGTAGTCAAGGACAGCAGCAGGAAGAGGGGAAGTAGAAAGAGGGGAACGCACCTCAGCAAGGGCAGCAACCGAGAGGGAAGCGGGGACCAAAGAAACCTCCATAGCAGGAACAGGGGGCACAACCACTGAAATGGGAGGGGAAGGGGCGATAGAGTCAGAAGTAGGGGCAGAGGAAGAAAGCGAAGCCTTCTTACCCGCCGGTGTCCCAGCAACTACGTACTGGTCAACGGATTCCAGCATCTCGACAGAAGCTGAACGAGAGCACACACGACGGCCGTTAGGAGAGCGATGGACATCAGCCCGCACTGACAACAAAGCTAACGAAAATCATAACAAATGCAGTGTTTCCACAGGGCTACTATGTAGTGAGGAAAGAGAGAGAAGGGAGAGGAGGAGGTGGTGTGGCTTTGCTACTAAGAGAAGGTTGGAGTTTCGAAGAGATGGTAATTCAGAACTGTGAAGGTTTCAGGGACTACATATCAGGCACCATTGCAACTGGAGGACAGAAAATTATAATAGTAGTCATATATAACCCCCCACCGAATGACAGAAGACCCAGACAGGAATATGATAGAAACAACATGGCCACCATCAATATAATAGAGAGAGCAGCTTCTGTGGCTAGCAGGAACGGATCCAGACTTCTAATCATGGGAGACTTCAACCATGGGAAGATAGATTGGGGGAACAGAGACCCACACGGAGGCCCAGACACATGGAGAGCTAAGCTGCTGGATGTGGCAACAAGAAACTTTCTAAGTCAACACGTCAAGGGACCGACAAGAATGAGAGGAGGGGATGAACCAGCCTTGCTTGATTTGATATTTACCCTAAATGAGTCGGATATAAGGGAAGTTAAGTTGGAAGCCCCCTTGGGAATGAGTGATCATAGTGTATTGAGCTTTGAGTACCTGGTTGAGCTAGGAATTATCACCCCCAAAAAAGAACTGGGAACCAAAGGGCTGGCGTACAGAAAGGGAAACTATGAGGAGATGAATAAATTCCTATGGGATATACATTGGGACACAGAACTCGGAACCAAGTCCGTACAAGACATGATGGACTATGTCACCCAAAAATGTCAGGAGGCTGTAAGCAGGTTTGTCCCAGCCCAACAGGAAAAAACAGAGAAGCAAAGGAAGAATCCGTGGTTTAATAGGGAATGTATGAAAGCAAAGGAGCTGAACAAAAGGGCATGGAGGAACTTCCGTAATAACAGAACACCAGAAAGTAGAGAGAGATACCAGAGAACCAGGAACGAGTATGTCAGTGTGAGAAGAGCAGCTGAGAAAAGGTATGAAAATGATATAGCTAACAAAGCCAAGACTGAACCAAAGCTACTACACAGTCACATCAGGAGGAAGACAACAGTGAAGGAACAGGTGATTAAACTTAGGGTGGGCGAGGACAGGTACACAGAGAATGACAAAGAGGTGTGTGAAGAACTCAACAAAAGGTTCCAGGAGGTCTTTACAATAGAACAGGGAGATATCACGGCGCTGGGAGAGGTGGCAGCAAACCAGGTGACCTTGGATAGGTTCGAAATTACAAGAGATGAGGTCAAAAAGCACCTATTGGAGCTGGATGTGAGAAAAGCTGTTGGGCCGGATGGAATCTCGCCATGGGTATTGAAAGAGTGTGCAGGAGCACTTTGCTTACCACTCTCCATAGTGTATAGTAAGTCACTGGAAACGGGGGACCTACCAGAAATATGGAAGACTGCTAATGTAGTACCAATATACAAAAAGGGTGACAGACAAGAGGCACTGAACTACAGGCCAGTGTCCTTAACTTGTATACCATGCAAGGTGATGGAGAAGATTGTGAGAAAAAACCTAGTAACACATCTGGAGAGAAGAGACTTCGTGACAACCCATCAACATGGGTTCAGGGAGGGTAAATCTTGCCTTACAGGCTTGATAGAATTCTACGATCAGGTGACAAGAATTAAGCAAGAAAGAGAAGGGTGGGCGGACTGCATTTTTTGGACTGTCGGAAAGCCTTTGACACAGTACCCCATAAAAGGTTGATGCATAAGCTGGAGAAACAGGCAGGAGTAACAGGTAGGGCGCTCCAGTGGATAAGGGAGTACCTAAGCAATAGGAAGCAGAGAGTTACAGTGAGGGGTGAGACCTCAGACTGGCGTGAAGTCACCAGTGGAGTCCCACAGGGCTCTGTACTTGGACCTATCCTGTTTCTGATATACGTAAATGATCTCCCAGAGGGTATAGACTCATTCCTCTCAATGTTTGCTGACGACGCCAAAATTATGAGAAGGATTAAGACAGAGGAGGACAGCTTGAGACTTCAAGAAGACCTGGACAAGCTGCAGGAATGGTCGAACAAATGGCTGTTAGAGTTTAACCCAAGCAAATGTAATGTAATGAAGATAGGGGTAGGAAGCAGGAGACCAGATACAAGGTATCATTTGGGAGATGAAATACTTCAAGAGTCAGAGAGAGAGAAAGACCTGGGGGTTGATATCACGCCAGACCTGTCCCCTGAAGCTCATATCAAGAGGATAACATCAGCAGCATATGCCAGGTTGGCTAACATAAGAACGGCCTTTAGAAACTTGTGTAAGGAATCTTTCAGAACATTATATACCACATATGTCAGACCAATCCTGGAGTATGCGGCTCCAGCATGGAGTCCCTATCTAGTCAAGCATAAGACTAAACTGGAAAAGGTTCAAAGGTTTGCCACCAGACTAGTACCCGAGCTGAGAGGTATGAGCTACGAGGAGCGACTGCAGGAATTAAACCTCACTTCGTTGGAAGACAGAAGAGTTAGGGGGGACATGATCACCACATTCAAGATTCTCAGGGGAATCGACAGGGTTGATAAAGACAGGCTGTTTAACACAAGGGGCACACGCACTAGGGGACACAGGTGGAAACTGAGTGCCCAAATGAGCCACAGAGATATTAGAAAGAACTTTTTAGTGTCAGAGTGGTTGACAAATGGAATGCATTAGGAAGCGATGTGGTGGAGGCTGACTCCATACACAGTTTCAAATGTAGATATGATAGAGCCCATTAGGCTCAGGAAACTGTACACCTGTTGATTGACGGTTGAGAGGCGGGACCAAAGAGCCAGAGCTCAACCCCCGCAAGCACAACTAGGTGAGTACAACTAGGTGGTGAGTACAGGTGGCGGGGAGAGTCAATAGATGGAGAAGGACGGGAAGGAGGCTCGGAGGGAGATGAGGAAGAAGACACAGCAGGAGACATGACAGACCGGGCAGAAAGAAGGGGAAAGCCGGGCAGAAGACCAGGAGGGGGGACCCTTCAGGACAACTCAAAGGAACGGAGGAGAGGGCAGTGGACGTATCAGGGTCCAAGGCCCGGAAACGGTTGTGGGTCTGAAGAAGGTGGGAAGGGCGAGGAGAGGAAGAGCGTAACACGCAAGCATAAGGTGGGAGCCAGCGAACCTGACGCCTCGCCTCAGGAAAGTGCACTCCAACTTAAGAGTGACCTTCGCCCCCACACAAAGGACAGACACACAGTCCCAGAGCAGCGGAGGGCACCATGCCCAAACCTCCAGCACTTGTTATAAAGCCTAGAAGGAATGTACTCCTGGACAGAGCACCTGGCACCAGCAAGAATGATAGAGGGCAGAAGGGTCCTACCATAAAAAATAATCTTCACAACCCGAAGGGGCTGACTGCGACGACCACGAGGGAGAGGAGTAAACGTGTATCTGGAGGACAGAATGGCCTGGGCCTCAAGGATGTGCTGAATATCATCCTGGCAGTCCTGCAGATTCCGAACACCGGTTGCAACATGGGGCGGAAGGAGAATAGTGTCAACACTGGCATTCAACAGAGCGTTCTTGGAGACCCGAACAGGGGTCTCGCCAAGGCAGGATAAAGCAGCCAAGCGAGAGGCCGCATCCTGAGAAGGAGCAGCAACGACACGTGTACCGAGACAGGTGGGGTGGAAGGTGACACAGGCATCCACGGAATCAACAAGGTGCCTATGAAGGGAGAAATCGTCAGGAGGAGCAGAATCAAGAGGGAGGAGATAAAGTATTTGGCCCACGAGGCGGGACCAAACAAGGCCTGATAGGCATCAGAACGGGAAGGAGTCGAGCAAGTGCGGCCGTGTCGAGGATGGCGTTAGAGAACCCCCAGAGAGGGGTTAAAAGGCACAGTAGTCACAACTAGAGACTGAGCCGTGCCAGGGGACGAGGTAGTCACCACTGGGGGCTTGGGGCTCGACCCAACCACAAAGGAGGGAGGGGAGACGAGGGCAGTAGTCAGAGGCCAAAGGAGGAGCAAGGTCGGGGCCCCAACGCAGCAGGGGCTACAGAGCCTGGTCTTGCAATACAGTCCGAATTGGGGGCTTGGTTGCCCACCCCACGAGCCTGAAAGGGTACAAGAGGGACATTCAACAAGACACGAAAAGAAACTTTTTCACTCACAAATGTGCCCCCATACCCACCATGGAGCCACAATTTGAAATAGGACACTCAACAAGAAGCTATCGCCGATCAAGCCGGGGCCTCCGAGGGGTTCGTCGTGAGTATACGCCCCACAACCACCACCTTGAGAACCGTCAGTCCGTCGAGATCGGGTTCAGTGACGAAAGGGGGATTGACAATAAAAGGTTCCCCTCGCTCGAGACGTTGGGTACTACAGTTTATGGGTGCAAGAGTATGCCTCCTCAAGCACCCGGGCGTCAAAATAGAACAAGTCCAAAGGAATAACCAAAACAAGCAAAAGGTCGGCAGGAAACGACAAGCAGATAGGAGAAGAGGGGGGAGAAAAACAAAACAGAAGGAAAAAGAAAAGTTATTCAACACAATTAGAGAGGACAGCAGCAGGAGCACAAGGCTACAAAAGGACAGAGGACTGTCCCAAGGAGCATCACACCCCGGCAGCCATCCACGAAGCCCCCCTCACGGCATCAACAGGCTGAACAGGGAGGGGGGTAGCTCTATTAAACTGAGCTCTACTTAGATCTGGGGAAAAAAAAAATACCTGGCAAACATTACCTAATAGGAAGACTAAATATTTGTGGGATTACTCCCAAACCCCCAATGACTAGTGTAGGACAAGAATAATTCTAGTTAATACTGGCTCTACCACACCCTTACCAGTCAAGGCCCAAACATCCCAACTCCTGCACAACTTCTATACTTGCTCTTTTGTCTCCAAACAATTACTCTGCAGCCAAAATTAAGTAGGAAAATAACATTTAGATCAACTCTTAATAGAGTTAATTGTAATTCCTAAATTCATATAGCATGTTATGAAGTATGATTACACGTTTAAAGGCGAGAAAATCCACAGGAGCTGTGATGAGGATTCAAACCTATGTGGCGGGTAGTTCGAGGCGCACACTCCAGACAATCAGGCCACAACTTGACCATGTTGTGGCACCTGTCTGGGGCGTGTCTGGAACTACCTACTGCATAGCTTTCAAGCCTCATCACTGTTCCTATGGATTTTCTCTGATACATCACATTGTTATTACTCTGTTTACAAGGTATTACCAAAATGAGATTTCCCAGCCATGTACAAATTCCAAGAATTAATGGAATGAATTAATTTATTATCTAACATTCCTTTAAAATAAACTCAATTTAATTCTACTTTTATGACCAATATCTTCAGGTACATGCTATTACTAGCGAACTTCTCGTGGTATTAAAAACAATTTCATAATCTTCAAATTGTACCTGATGAACTCTTTTTGGATTCGTGTGTGGCTGCCAACAGCTGCGTGTAACAGCCTGGTTGATGAGGCCACCAACCTAGAGACCTGGTAAAAGATCAGGTCATGGGGAAGTTGATCCCCAGAACCACCACAAGGTATCCATGAGGCTGACGTAGTTACATCTACAGTACTGCACTGCATTAACAACGACAATGTGTGCTTTAGATATTTCACAGCAGTTTCGGATCTCTAGCAATAAAACTACGACACTGGAGTTAAAATCTTTATTGCTCAACAGAACAATTTGTTAAAATCCACTTTCCAAGATGGACCCCCAATTTATTTTTTAAGTTATTCTGCCACCCAGCGAGTCAGATGCTACTTAGGCAACTAGGTAATACAATCGGCAGCCATGCCCAGTATATACGAGGTTTTGGCTTGGCGTCATGAATCTAGCTAAATGACCACGTATGCATCGGCGACACGCTGGGCAGCAGGTGCTCAGTCGATTGCACGAAATATAATTTCTCCATAAAAGACTATTTACATTAAATCAAACCAAGGAATTGCAACAGGACTACTATGTAGTTAAGTTCTCTACGTACTGCACACAGCAGGATTAATTACAGTTACACAAAATTACACAATAATAACCATTAACAATCTTGAAAATTTTTAATACACTCCGTTTGGTCACAAAACGGAAATTACGATACAGTACATCAGTACTACGACATTACCAGTGTTGCCTCAAGGAGCAGGAACAGTAATGCACCATTTTACACCTTCACAACAATAACAATTTACAACAACTTTATATAGCACAAATTATAATTTAATAAAAAAAAAACACTGTTCCTTGAGTAGGTATTTAAAGTTCAGCCCCGGCTGGTGGAGTGAAGTTACTAGTCCTTCATCAACTCGAAGTGGACTAGACCAAGACGATCCTGTCGATCGTGCTTTATATTCTTGGCCCATGCACGACATTCTATGTTGATGAGAACATAGGCTGCAAGGAAAGCATTTTAATTAAGAAAATTATCTAAATTTTGTTTGGTTGTTTTAGAAGCACATGTACAGTATCCCATCACCAGCAGTACAAATGCCACTATTAGGTGCAACATGTATTCATAGAAATACTTTTCAACAAAATTGGGAGTGGGTGCTGAGCTAATGTATGCCTCAGGTTTTAAGATCTATTCCCTTTTGGAATATTGCAACTGATGCACCCATTGTACTGAACTGGTAAGGGTGTTCTCCCTTCCTAAAGCTTATTACAATATTTTAACACATTTTATATTGTTAGCCATTTGTCTCCATTCCTGGCAGCCTGTCCCAATGGTCCTGTAGCATCATTGTGTATCCCTCACTAGGTCTTAACCTTTTAACAAGTAAGGCATCTAAACATTCACATGTACAATACTAACTACTCTGAAACATCATCAAGAAATAAGAAACGGTGGTGGTTAAAACAAAGCTTTGCAGAATCCCATACAGAACCATCATATCACCCGATTACAGTAAGGAAAAACATGGAATATAAAATACCCTAGGAAACGAACAGATCCACAAGGGCCATGATGAGGGTTCAAATCTACGTTCGGGATAATCCCAGACGCGCCTTAGTTGATTGCACCACGACATGATAGAAAAATTTCAACCGGGAGTGCTATTGCCCTCATACGGATCCCGCAGCATCTCCTAGACAAACCGGGGTTTTACACAACTCCCCCATGCACCCAGCCTCTCTCAACAAACTGTTCGCCCTTACTTAAATACACAGAAATCACAATAGCGCAATACATCAAATGAACAAATCCACAAGGGCCGTAATGAAGGCTCGAACCTCCTGGTTGAAATTATTTTACCATGTCGTGGCACAATCGACTAAGGCACGTCTGGGATCACCCCGGACGTAGGTTCGAACCCTCGTCACGGTCCTTGAGGACTTGTTCATTTGATGTATCACGCCATTGTGATATCTGTGTGTATTCCCTAGGAAAGTTACTGATAGCCTTTTAATATACAACTACAAACCATAGGAAGCAAGAAAACTGGTTTAAGATATGATATATATGATATATGATATATATGATATATATGATATATGATATATATGATATATGGTTTAAGATATGATATTACACGGAACGCCAGGCTCTCGCCTGGCGTTCCGCGAGCGCTATGTCATGGGTTCGTATCCTGGCCGGGGAAGATTTACTGGGCGCAATTCCTTAACTGTAGCCTCTGTTTAACACAACAGTAAAATGTGTACTTGGATGAAAAAACGATTCTTCGCGGCTGGGGATCGTATTCCAGGGACCTGCCCGAAACGCTACGCGTACTAGTGGCTGTACAAGAATGTAACAACTCTTGTATATATATATATATAAAAAAAAAAAAAAAAAAAAAAAAAATATATAACTTGCTACAAAGTGGATTATTAGGTCTCAAGCAGCAACATGTGGCTATAGTAAAAGGAAGACTAGGTATAAAATGAGATGCAAGATAATCAAGAGGCAAACTTGCAACCAAAGCTTTTGTACAGCCACATACCTAAAGAGGGACTCACTAAGAGGATGTAGCTTCACAATGACTAGGATGGTTAAAGACTAGTACAAATAACCTAGTAGTAATGTACTAAACTTCAGGAACTGGGTACGAAGAAAGCTTTTGGCTCCAACTCAATCTTGCCATGAATTTTTTACAGCATTATTCTAGGCAGCGAGTTTTCCCCCTTTGCAGCAAGCTTTAATTCCACAATGCAAATTAACAAATTATCATATATGGAAATTGCTAATGTGATCACCCTTATACAAAAAAACTAATGTCACTAAACTAGACCAATGTCAAAGTTCTTGGCCTTTAATGCATTGGAAGAACTGAAAAGTTTGAGCATGAAATTGGTAGGCTTACCATTCCTTTACTGTCAGGAAATGTTTACACTGCCCCACATGAAATACTAATGCAACCTTGAGAAAGGTGGTGTAGTTTGGAGTAACCTGGGATTTGTCACCACCTGTCTAGCAATAAACGGATTAACATAACTGTGGTGAGAGATCACACACACGAGGTGCAGTGGAAATCAATGCTGTGATCCATTATGATGTGTAAATTTGCGGAATTCAAAAACTAAGTTATGACTGCTGCAGCTACTAATACAATGATGGAAGTAAAGATGGCTACTTGGCTAATGCCCATCAAAAAAGCAATAAGGATGAGAGCACAAAAGATGATCCAGGAACATTACAGACAAGGGTAGATGGCTCCTACAGGCCATTATAACTAATGTAATTAAACACGGCATCTGTGCAATAACACCAAAATATCCTATGACAAATTTATTAAAGTTTGACTAAACTTCAGAAAACTACACAGCTTAAATCAGATCAACTCTCACGTCTCAATGTCAAAAGATCAAGAACTTAACAATTACAGAAGTACGGAACAAGACCCGAGGGGATTGTAAAAGCAGAAAGTTGAAGCCAAGTCTTGCAATGTTGGAAGAAAAACTGGAGATACATGTATTGAGGGGAAATCTATAGTGGGAAAAAGTTAATGAACATTAGAAGCCGAATACAGACATGGGGGAATGACCAAGATCAGTTTAGACTAATGTCAAACATTTAAGGAGTTTCAAGTGGAATCGTCTTTACGCGATTTTTTTTGTGTCAATTAGCAACTCCAAAAATTAAGAACACAAACATTAGGAATGAAAGCCTCAGCACTTATAACTAAACAAGCATATGCAGCAAATGCTCCAAATACATTAAATAGTTCAGAAAATACACAGCATGCATCAGACTAACCCTAAAATATGCAGCACCTGCAATGAATACTTTAAGGCCAAAATATTTTGGGTTTCACAAAGTCCATATATCTGGTATTAGGATAGTAACAGTGATCAAGTTAAGCTATAACTATGCCAAGCAACACTGTCTTCCAGATATGGCAGAATGAGAGGTCATATGGAAACAAAATACTAGTCAGACTTGGCAATAACTATATAGTGTACAGGTATGGTAACTATCAGGAGAAAGTGCCAAGTCATTACAACTATATGGCACTTGGAAGGGATAAAAATATAAGGATTTGGGACAGGACAAAGGAAAGGAGTGGTGCCCAACCACTTTGATGGTGAATTTAACGCCAACCTGCAAGAAATGTGACCATCCAGGCACAAGTGGTTGTACAGCCACTTAGTGTAGAGGGTTGTTACTACCCTAAGGTTGTCCTACCTCATCACACAAGTTTAACCACCATGCACTATACTACTACTATTCATACTATACATATTAACACTATCGGTCACTTTGGACCGGACTCGCGTCCATTATTTTTCTCCCGAGTCCTAACTTTGGACCGGACTTGCATCCACTACAAAAATATTAGCATAAAATTCATTTTTTATCCAATCGACCTAGGGATAGTATCAAAATAAGCGCCTTTAGAATGTGCACAATTTGATACCAAAATGATAGATGTAACATGAAACTTTATGTCCGAACACTTACATATTATAAATAGGTTTTTGGTCAAAATTTTAAATTATTTGTTAAAATTCTATTTATTGTGCTATTATGTTGGGACTAGTTTTAAAATGCACGCCTTTATGTTGCGAACAATTTGATACCAAAATGAAAGATGCAACAAAAATTTATGTCAGAACACTGGAAAGATATAAATAATTGTGATGATTAGCATCCAGAATTATAATATTTGTTAAAATTCCAGTTATTGCTCTATTATTATGGGACTAGTTTTAAAATACTCGCCTTTTTATTACGAACAATTTCATACCAAAATGAAAGACGTAACACGAAAATTAATGTTATCAAACTGAACGAGTATACACATTAGGCTGCAATGTACAAATTGGTGCTCGTTCACAGGTAACTTTAAAGCTTTTCTGCAGGGAGGCACTCCAAACTTTTGTACATTATATACATATACATCTGTAGGTAATTTAATTGCGAACACAATGATACCAAAACGAGCGACGTAGCACGAGAATTAAGGTGAGAAAGCCGAGACGAGTATACACATTTAACTGTCACCGCGCGCTTACCCGCACGTCGGGTGCATGACCCCTAAGTTTACCGCGCGCCTGTCCGGTGACCGATAGTGTTAATTTTAGTCTAACTGGGCTGTAACTAAGCAATCCCTTTTAATTTTTTACAGGTATCCTTTATGTAGCTTTTCTTTAAATGCAACCAATTGTAAAGCAAAAGACTAAGATACCTACAGCTACAGATTGGAAAAACAAATCTATAAATTGGAAAACTGTTCCAATAACAAAAAACAATCTAAGAATTAAATTTTTGTACAAAATCATGAAAAATTTACTTTTAAATTTGACTGTGCACCATTAATAACTAGCATCTATCTGCACTAAGATGTGAAAATGCCATATTCTTCACCAAACATTGACCAAAACCCCTACAATACTTACAAGCTGGAGCGTTAAACTGGACTGCAACTATCGGCGAGAGGTAGCCTGGATGGTGCATGTAGGGAAAGTAGTAGGCAGGGAACCCTTGCCAGGGAGAGTAAGTGATGGGTCCTATGTACTCCTGGTCGGCAGGATTCTCTCCCTCGCACGACACCCAGATCATCTGACCGGTGCAAGAGGGAAACATTAGTCCAACAACGTTTAATGAGAATTGTTCAATAAGATTTGTTTCCTAACACTGAAATAAATTCAGATGCTAATTCTGTGACTGACATTATTACATTTTATCCACCTGAAGTACACAAACTAATATATAAAATATTGAAGTTTCCAGCAACAAGCACGGTTTAGATTTATTTCCTTATTTGCTCAACTTTGACACAGCCTGTCTAATTGACATTAAGATTTTAATTAGAGAAAAATGCCCACAATTTGTGCAGTCTACCTATACAATAATTGGTAATTAAAAATATTCCATACTATGCCATATGTATAAATGGCTTTATACTTTTAGAATTTAGTTTTATAAAGATTTCCGTAAAAAGTACATCAAGACAAATGGGAATAAGGATACCAAAGTAATTCGACAAAAGCCATACCTTCGGAATTTTGCCCTGGTTCTCTTCCATGCTCGTCTTAATGTGATCTTTCAGCGACTGTGGCATCGCATCGGGTAATTCATCCAGCGACTCGTAAACTTCTGGCACCCACCTGATCATCTGCAAAATTTTAACAAGCACATTAAATAGTTCAAGAAGCTTGCCATCAAGTAAAATTCTGACTAGTACTAATAATTACACATTTTACAATTCCTTTAGACACCATACATCCTTTGGTAACTGCCCTTGACCGAGCAAATGGTGTAAGGACCATGAATATTTTCAAGAATGAAAAATAATTACAAATTAGATTAGAACAAATGTGTTGTCCAGTGAAAGCTAGAGCGGGGGAGCATGCCAACATACCGTGCCACAGGAGTTGTTGCTTAAGGCTAACATACTGTATATCCTATTCACAGTCCATTATTTGTGATTTTTACAGATTTGTTAAACAGGAAAAATATATTACATTAAGATAACTTATGTACAATTAGTTCTTTACGAGTGATAGTCACCTTATTGAGCTTCAGAAGAATACAGGGAGATTCACGCATATAGCCCCAGCTCTCTCCCTTCTGACATCTGTCAGTAAGCCAAGTGTCCTGGAACTTGCATACTTCTCCTTCCTTTGGTGGGTTATCTTCAGAACAGTCTGTTATGTGCTGGCCAGAGATCTGATCGCTTGTCCCTTCATAAGCTAAAGGGTGGTTAAATAGTTATTGAAGCTGTTAAAAAAGAGAGAGAGACTATTGCACATGTCAACATTGTTGCATTTTTAAAGACGTTCAGTAACTTACGCCTGATGAATTTGTTAAGAGAGTCTACCCAATGCTTAATGTTGTCATTATCACCATTCTTGTACCAAATTAACGTCGATTCTACGTTTTCATGACGAGGCAGTGGACGGAAACCCATAGCTGAAAAAAAGTACTTTTTAAATCGCTTGTTACACACAATTTGATGAACAAGTTAAATCAAGGAAGGTGGAAGCCTTATTCACATATAAGGGAGCAAGTTATCATAACACTAAGCTAGTACTGTTTAGCTGTCATGTATAGAAATAATGAAAAAAAAAATCATTTATTCTGAACCCACGAATCCAAGACCTCAATTTAGTACCTGAATACTTTTGACACGAGAACAGTTTTCAGGAATTTTTGTTTAACCACTGAACTGCACAGCGTGCCTGCAAGTGCTCGACAGGGGGAGCAACGCACCTCCGGGATCTTATAGGTATAGCGTATGATTCAAAACTCCCACAGCTACATGGGGTTCACATCAGTTTCTTCAGGGCTTTTGTAAACAGACGCCATTTTCTTTTAAAAATCGTGGACCACATTCCCGGGTGTGACAGCCTCAGTACTACGTGAGCAACTAAGGCTGGTGCACGCAGCACGAGCTCACAGCACTGCTGTTCAGCTTGTGACCACAGCATTGCCTAATAATTTCAAAATATATATGTAACTGGTATTAGCCATGATAGTATTACAGAAGGGTCTGAGTGTGATAATGACGGTGTACAATGTTCAAATATCAGTGAATCAATGCTGTTCACGATGTTCACAGCAATAGCCACAGCAATATTTCGTCCATCTAGGAATCTTCAAACAACTTCTTACGCTCCTTTACAAAATAAACTTGGTCAATTATTCATTTACAGTATTTAGTGACCAGAATTGTGATAATACATTAGCAGATTGTGGTGATAATTAGTGCTAGGTGTAGTATTGTGGGAGGAGGAAGTTTAGTGAGGGAATCGAGGTAGCATCACTGTGTGGCAGCCACTCTTTGTTCACCATACTAGCTTAGTGGTTCGCTATGGTGAACACACATGTACATGGGTATAAGCAGTGTGTGTATATAGTGTAATAAAAAGTATGTTGGGAGGAGCCATTTTGGCGAGGGAGGTGGCGTCGTACCCATAGTATCGTCTGCTGGCTGCTGTGTGATTTGTCATGAAGTGTATGGTGGCCACTGTGCTGTTTGGACAATACCAGCTTAGTTGAATAGTTATTGAGAATAAAACCCGTAGATACATATACATAATGTGTGTAAATAGTGTAATAAAAACAGTATGGTGGGAGGAGGAATGTTGGCGAGTAAGATAGATGTTAGAGGAGGGAGGGAGGGAGGGCTGGTTGGGTGTGGCAGCTCACACTCGCAGACTTCTGAGCGTGTTGATGGTGAATGTACAGTGTGAGATAGTGTGTAAATTTGTAAATATACATAACATGAAACATTGGATATATGAGCAATATATGTGGACACATTTGTGATGCATGTAACACTGTCTTGAGACAGTACGGATGTTCTACTGCCATAATATTGTGTGTGTGTTCATTATACATAGGATTGATAAGAAAAAACAAATGTATTTGGAAATGTATGCAAAAAATGAACAAAAAAATATTTGTGGGAACTCGCGCATGTTGAAGCTGGCGTGCGACTACCTTCGGGAGTCTATGTCATGGGCAACCAAATCGTGATGTCACGCCATTTTCTGGACCCCATTGTCGGAAAACCCGACACCATTTACTAATATTAATGCAATATGCAGAAAATATTGCTGCTGTTGTATACACAAGTTAACCCATAGAAAATGTAGCTTGTAGTGGAATTTTCTGTCAATAGAAAACAGGATATCATTGCCACATAGTACTGTACTATAAATTCACCAGCTATTCTGTTGGGAATTATTCTTAAATACAGTAGTCTTTGGACTTATTACATCATAAAAACATCTCATTTGAATTAACTTAATTATCAGTATTATAATAAAGTAAATGTGACTTCTATCAGTTACTGACATCTGGACAAGGAGAGCAAGGCGTCAGTGGTTGAGAGAGGTCAGCCATTGTTAAGACCAGAGTTGTTGGAGCAAATTCCGCTCCTATAATTTTCTTGGACGAAGTGTTATGGAGATCAAATTAATGCTCTACCATCAACACGCAGTCAACCACAAGGGAAGTGTCTTTCCAAAATCTTATCCAAGTCATTATTGGCCAGTAATGTTATGTTAGCTAGGATTATTTCCGGTTAGAACACGAACGATCGACTCAACACAGGTAATTAAGCCTTGGTCCTTATCTTATATAATATACAGTGTTTTCTCTGATATAGCTGTCATGTTGGGATTCCGGCTTTACAGCTAGTGCCCTTTGACAGGAACAAGAGGAATCAAGAATTAATCTTGATACATCAGTTACTTGGGTGATGGAAACTAGCCTCTCACGAGGATAATTTGGTGTCTACATCCCAGTTATACCTGGGGGACTAAGCCTACCATACAATAAGATAAGGCACCTCCTCAAATTTATTCACTAATATATGTAGTTTAACACTTCCGCTCGGTAACGACGCAGCATTGCGTTGTTTCCAGTGGCAAATTGGCGGCAGCTTCAGGAGGGGGCACGCAGCAGTTTTGGGCATTATATGCATATATTCCTGTTGGGAATTCTATTCCAAACACATTGAGACCAAAATGAAAGACCTAGGACGAGAATTGAGGTGACCAAAGTGAAAGGAGTGTACACATTTTATCGGTCCTGCGGGCTCCCGGGTAACACACACTCACTTTCTCTGTTGCGGATAGTACGCTGGGCATTTGGACTTAATACACCTTTAGTCCTGTAGAGAATTCTATTGCGAACACAATGATACCAAATTGAAAAACCTAGGATGAGAATTGAGGTAAAGTTGAAAAGATTATACACTTCTCAGAATTTGCCGCGCGCTCCCACGGTATGCCCAAACCCACCCGGGGTAGTGTAGCGCATGTGCGCCCAGAGCATCAGTGTTAATACTGTAGTTTGATTGGCTGTATATATATAATTTTAACATAAACCCCCCTTATGTGTAAGGATCGATTTGCGAGAAATATTGCAGAAATACAGTCCACATAACATCATACAAATTTTTATCGAAATACAATGGGGCCTCGACTTACGATGCTAATCCATTCCCAGAGACGGATCGTAAGTCAAAATATCGTAAGCCGAAGCGATTTTTCCCATAAGAAATAAAGGGAATTGAATTAATCCGTTCCCCACCCTCCAAAATATTAACATATAAATACATTTATACTGAATACAATGTTTTTTTCTAACTACAATACAGTACCTAAGTTTATCTTACCTTTATGGAGGACTCTTGATGGCGTATGGAAGATGGTGATGAGGGGGGGAGGGGGAGAGTTGTTACTGTTTGGAAGGGAGTCTCCTTCCATTATCACATCAGGCAGTGATGTTTCTCTGGGGTACTCTCTCTCTCTCCTATGTTTTGCCTGAATACCACTAGAACCTGGTGTGGTTCAGTGCTTGTTTGTCTCACTACAAATTTGTCGAGATTTGTTTTTCCCTTCATTTGTCTGCAATGATGCATCACTTTAGCACTCATACGTCCTTTTTCTTAGCCAGTATGGTGGATATCGTTGACAAGAGATTTGTTGTACTGCCTAGCCAGTTCAACAACCCGCACACCATCTTCATATTTACGAATGATCTCTTGTTTCTGCTCTATGGTCATTTTTACATGGGATCTCATATGTTGAGCCTTACCACTGACTTTCCTGGGACTCATGGTGTGATACATAATTACATTAATGTTCAAAATGCAAAAAAATCACCACAAACGCGGAATTTCTTATAGGCACGATCGTTACTAAGCGGGCAGCTGTAGTAAACTGAGGCAGGTTGGACCGCGTGACCGTGAACCACGCGCTCGGTCGACCCGAATGTGTACCAACAAATATTGCAAGTCGACAACACCATCGGATGTAGAGTCGCACTTTTCGTAAGAACATAAGAACAAGGTAACTGCTGAAGGCCTATTTGCCCTTACGAGGCAGCTAGTATCTATAACCACCCAATCCCACTCAAACATGTCCAACCCACGCTTGAAACAATCGAGGGACCCCACCACCACGTTACGCGGTAATTGGTTCCACAAATCAACAACCCCTGTTACCGGACAAGTATTTACCCAAGTCTTTCCTAAATGTAAACTTATCCAATTTATACCCATTGTTTCGTGTTCTGTCTTGTGATGATACTTTTAATACCCTATTAATATCCCCTTTGTTATGTCCATTCATCCACTTGTAAACCTCTATCCTGTCACCCTTAACTTTTCGCCTTTCCAGTTAATGCAAGTTAAGCTTTGTTAATCTTCCTTCATATGAAAGATTTCTAATTTGGGGAATTAACTTAGTCATCCTACGCTGGACACATTCAAGTGAATTTATATCCATTCTATAGTATGCGACCAAAACTGCATAATCTAAATGGGGCCTAACCAGAGCAAGATATAGCTGAAGAACAACACCAGGTGTCTTGTTACTAACGCTTCGATTAATAAATCCCAGTGTCCTATTTGCCTTATTATGAACATTCAGGCATTGATCCTTGTTTCAAATTCTTACTAATCATAACTCCCAGATCCCTTTCACAATCCGACTTCGCAATCTCAACACCATCAAGCTCGTATCTTGTAACTATCATCATTACCTAGCCTCAGAACTTTACATTTATTAGCATTAAACTGCATCTGCCAATCTTTTGACCATTTCAAAACCCTATTTAGATCAACTTGAAGTGATAGTAGTCTTCCGTGTTAATTTCCCTACCGATTTTTGTATCTGCAAATTTGCAGATGTTGCTACTCAAACCTGAATCTGAATCATTTATACATTATAAACAACAGAGGTCCCAGGACAGAGCCTTGAGGCACTCCACTAACAACATTATCCCACTCTGACTTAACCCCATTTATACTAACTGTTTCCTTTGGAATAGCCATGCCCTAATCCAACTTGATATAGCACCCCCAATACCATGAGCCTCTATTTTTGTAATCAGTCTCATGTGGCACTGTATCAAAAGCTTTGCTAAAGTCAAGGTACACAACATCACAATCCTTACCACTATCAACTGCCTCAACTATGCTGGAATAAAAAGAACTGTCTTTCCAGTTTTTCACACAAGTAATTTTCATGCCAATTTTTGTATTTTTACAAAGAATGAGATAAAGCTGTGACATGTTTTTACATCTATACCTGACACTAGTGATACAATGTAGTGGTGCAATGACTGCCTTGAGGTCATTGTCTCTTCAGTGCTAGGACTTAGTTTTGACATACATATGCATTCTGAATATAAATTATCATGCGAGGTTACCCACTTTGGTTCTTGAGTGGACAATTTATGACACCAGCTTAAAACTATGCCCAAGTTTTCATTTCCTGAAAACAATTCCCTTCCCCTCCCAAACACACTGACATCTCACCTGGGTTCCGAAGAAGGGATCCTCCACCACCGGGGGTGTACTTGGGAAGATGGTTGGTGTCTAACGTTTGGTAGAACACCGCCATCATAATGGCGAAGAAGCCAGCCAGGCATGCGTAGAAAATTACGTAGAACACGCCGATCTTAACTGGAAGATAAAAACAAAATTTGTAAGTATTTAGCTAACAATGGTGTTTCAGTAGATATACAGTACTTAACCGAGCAAAATTATGAACCGAGGAAGTGGCAAAAAAGTAAAAAGCTCTACTTATGAATTCTTGAAAGCACCAAGGACAGATGTCTAGTCTATATAAATAAAAATGGAAATGTTCGTTTGTTCAAAATCGGTAATCTCCAAAAGTTCTTCACTGATGGCTTTGAAATTTTCACACAATGTTCCATTCGCATACGAGCAGGTTTTTATATACATATTATATTGCTGTCACGTCTGTGAAGGAAAAAAAATTTCTTAAAAAAACTTTTTCACATGTTTTTCATGTGAGAAACCTTCAAAACCTCTTTACTGATTGCTCTGAAATTTTGACACGTTGCATTCGAATAGGCGCGTATTTCTATATACCTACTATATACATGCCTTACCTGTGACCGGAGAAAACGTGCTTTTTTGGAAAAACATCTCCATCTGTTGGATGTAAGAGCAACACACGCTGTAATCTCCCAAAGTTCTTCAACAATTGCTTTGAAATTCTGACAACGTTCCATTCGAATATGCATGTCTTTTTATATACCTACAGTATAGATGCCATCCTTGTGGCAGGTAAAAACATACGTTTTTGAAAAACAGCACCATCTGTTGCACATAATAGCAACATGCACGCTATACTAAATGTGTCACGAATTCTATTTCAATTTTTCCGATTGCATTGATAAATTTTATTTTCGTAGGTTTCAATTTTTTTTTTTT
>WNGS01087021.1:6388867-6429560 GCA_020271785.1 Procambarus virginalis
ACCCCTCAACACACACGACTACGCGACACCCCCCCCCCCCCACACAATACTCTACGATCACCACCAACTTTCACCCGTCACTGGACAGCTCCCAGCACAAAGGTAGCAATACCCAACAAGAGTGACACATTAGCAACACTACCAGAGGCACAATACTCACGCCAGGACCCCGCCGTCCGCCCCAGAAACTGACTCGTCTCAGAATTCCAAATGAACTTCTTAAAAACTACTCTTCTGGCCGGCATAGAGCCGCTGCCTGTCCTGGTCGCCCTCCATTGTGACAAGAGCTGCCTGCTAGAGCTGCCGTGACCTGGCCCCTCACACCGCCCCCCTCCTGCGGCACCTCCCTCCCCCCCTGCGGCACCTCCCTCCCCCCACCTGCGGCACCACTGGCCACCCACCAGCGCATGCCTCGCCCCTCAGGTAATAACACCACCTGCATCACGCCATCCCTGCCCAGTCTGGGCCCCGCCGCCACACCTCTGGCCCTCCCTCGCCTCAGGCGGCTCTCGCCACCATTAACCTAAATCGATACAAACTCCCGCTCAATACTCACACCATGAGGTCCCCGTGCGGCCCAGGAACTCTTTCTTTTCAGAGTTCCATAAATACTTCTTGAAGCTGTCATCACGCTCGGCAATGTTTCTGTAGAGAGTGTTGTTGTCCGCCATCCTGGCTGGCCTCTTCCTCACTGCCGACTCCTGCCGCACTGATCAATACTGGGGCCGCTCCTGCCCGGCCAGGCCCGAGGCTCGCCTGCTAGCTACGCATCCTAATGCTAGAATTATCTTCCACAATTGACTTTACTTCTACATAATCTTTCAAATCCCTTTGTTTCTTGTTTGTCTTTACATGTAAACTTTATAGGTATATTATTTTAACATTTCAGATTTATATTATTATTGTCGTTATTGCGTTTCTATGCTCGGATAGACTATACTTTTTTAGGGTACTTTTGTACATGTTTACAGCCGACAGTATTTGAGCAAACGAGACACTGGTTTGAGTAACTATCCTAGCCTTTATTTATGCAATATTTCTCAAGTCCTGATTACTGCTCAACACGTTTCACCAAACACTTAACCCACCCTCACCATAACTTATATTCAGAATACCAACTGTGAGTATTTTACTTCCCTGTAATTCTCAAACAAATAGTGTCATATATTGGTTAGGCAACGCGACCATCATGTCGGCCTGTGACCCCTAACAAACTCTAATTTAAATAATAATAATCTCATCATTATTATAATCATAATAATAAAATATATTCACAAGACGGTACGATGGGTTGGTGAGATTACATGAGATAGTATTTATACATTCAAGCAACGTAGCCACTATAACACACATAGGTCCGTAGTCTTTTTAAAAATATATTTTAAATATTTTAAATATTAAATTACTATTTAAAATAAAAAAAAACTTAATTAAACAATATCAGGTAAGATTGATTTTTAATAACAATATTAGGTATATACAGCAATGTGCTGCTACCCTATTCTACATAAGATATTACCCAGTATAGATCAAGAACTAGCTAAAGGTTCAACTAGCTTAATTTAGAACCTGTACTTGAGGTCGATCTCGAACCCATTGTTGATGTGACGACTTATATTAAATTTTGTAACTAGCTCATCAAGATTGTAACTTGCTTAGCTAAATGAATTGTGGGATTCAGTCCCTGAGCACAAATCAACTATGACTAAAAATCAATTGAGAACATAAAATGTGAGGGTGATATATGCCCCCACTAGCAAAGTCTGTGTACAGCATATATCAGGCGAGATGAAAAGGCACATTGTAGCAAGGTTTTATATCAAGAAATAACTACAATAAAACTTGACCGCGGTGATTACACTGGTAAAGATTAATGTCTTAATTATTAATATCGGAGAAGTGGGTAGTACAAGATACAGTGTGAGTTTGAACTATGAGGATGAAGTTAGGTACTTTTTGGTCTTATTTTTGAATAGGGCATTAGTGGGACAATTGTTTAATTCACCAGGAAGTGAGTACCAAAGACTGGGTCCTTTTATTTGCTTGGAGTGTTTTCACAGGTTTAGTCTGACTCTGGGGATATTAAAGATATATTTATTCCTGGTGTGGTGCTCATGGGTTCTATTACAACTATCAAGAAAAGTTTCAAATTAAGATTAGCATTTAGGAACAAGGTTTTATATATGTAAACAACACATACAAATATGTGGAATGGGTGTATGCTTAGTATGTTAAGAGACTTAAACACAGAGACTGTGTTGTCTGAAGACAGAGTTGTCTGAAGACAGAGTTTGTTATTGTTCTGAGAGCAGATTTTTGCTGGGTGATGATAGGCTTGAGGTAAGTTGCAGTGGCTGAACCCCATGCTCAGATACCGTATAGATATAGATTATATATTATAGATTATAGATATAGATAGGGATAGATTATCGCGGAGTATAATGAGATGAGAGCACAGTGAGGAACATAATATCTGATTTTAGAAGTATACCGACAATTTTGAGACTTTCTTGGCTGTGTGTTGTATGTGGGTGCTGAAGTTGAGTCTCTTGTCTATGAATAGGTCAAGGAACTTTCCCATAGTTTTATTGGTAATGTTAACATTGTCTATCAGAACCTGAATTTCATTTGATGCTTTACTTCGAAATATAATGTAGCAGGTCTTTGCTATGTTTAGTGTGAGTTTGTTGGTTGACATCCACGAGTGGACTTATTTTTAATTCATTATTGATATTATTATTATTTAGTGTGTGGAGGTTGGAGTCAGAATAGATGAAGGTAGTTATTACAAAAACATTAAATATATTAATATTAACATCCAAGCTATTGTAATGATCTGGTGCTCAGATCATTGGTTCTCCCTTCCCCCTCTCCCCTCCTCCTTCTCCCTCCTTCCTTCTTCCCTTCCCCCTTTCTCCCCTCCCCTTACCCGTCATTCGTCTTCCCCCTTCACCCCCCCCCCTGTCGCCCTTTGTCAAGGTCCAAGGAGTTGACCTGAGGCCGACCTCTGTGATACCTTGCGTCCCCACGCAATCCTCCCCACTCGTTTCCCCTCTCCATCCCCCTCTCATCCCCTCTCATTCCCTCTCTTTCCCCTCTCAACGGTCCCTTACCCATACCAGGCGAGTCAAATGTCCCTACCCTTTATCTTGCTGGAGACGGGCTTGAACATAAATTATCAGTTTTGGTAAACATTGCTGGGAGGTGCACTAGTTGCGGGAATCCAATACAGTGGTACCTTGTTCCCATCGCACAGCCGGGGAGTACTGACTCAATCTTCAGGAATTCATGTAGCCTTCCACGGCACCTCAGGGAAGATGATTGGCGGGAGATAAGGGCCAAGTCCTTATTGGCCCTAGAGAGCCAGACCTCAGGCCTAAGTGTAAAATGGTTGGCCATTGCCAAAATAATGGGTGGAGCCCTGGGGCTGTATTAGATGGTGGGAGGTGTAATCCTTCCCAGCAATAAGCTGGTAAAACAAAATTCATTTAGTGTGTCTGGGGAGTTTTTCGGGACTGGAGGGCAAGCCAGCCCGCATCCGAAGGGGCTGAGGGCCGCCATCAACATCTGGGCCACAGGGTGCGATTGAAGGTAGTGTGCTCCTACGTTATTGCATATTGGTGCTTGCATTTCCATTGCCTCTTTTATTTTGGTAGATGTTATTAGAGTAGGCTATATGTCAATTGTGATTTAAATATACAGTTACAATAATAAAATTGTTAATTTCATCTTGGTGAGTTATCTGTCCCCTGGTGTTAATATATGGTATTCATGCGATTTTCATGTGCTGTGTTAGAACTTCCCTGTGTTTCTCCATTCTTAGGAATAATAAAGTAAAGCGAGAGCCTCCCCGTTCAGTTCAATAAGACTAAAGTAATCCATTCAATTTCAATCACTGGTCCGTTGAGTTCCCTGATTATCGAGTCCCTTCCTTCCTGGGGACCGATAATTATAGACACATTCATTCATTTGGAAGGTGGTGGCAGTGTATAAGGTAAGAAGATTAATAGTCCCTTTCCTTGTGATATTCCTCATTTATATTCAGCTTATATTCGTGACAGTCCAGCGAGGGGTCATACTGGTCCGTTATTAGTGTTTGCTGGTTATTAAGTGTGGACAGAGATATTACAATAAATGATTTAATAATATTTCAAGTAGGGTATATTACCATTACTATGGTAGACATTACAATGGTAGCAGACATTACACTATGGCGCAAATGTGAGAATTGTCAAAATGATGTATCTCTCATATATTAGGTTACTGATTGATTATGCTGCACCCATGCTTGCTCTAGTGCCTGAGAGAATGCTTGGAGGGGCTGGAAAGATGCAAAACGAAGCTATGAGGATTATCCTCGTCTGCCCCCGTACAACTAAATTACTAAACATGAGGAAGGAATTGAATATTTCATGTGTAAGTGATTGTATCACTGAAATTAATGCTTAATTGGTATCAAGAAGCTTAGGCTAACCCACCTAACCCCTGCACTGAAGCCCTCCAAGCCTTCTTCCTTGAAGGTCAGCATCCCTCCAAATGGATTACCAAGACTGCCACTGTGCTCAGAATGTATAATAATCATCACCCCTACCAAGAGAGACAACAACAACACTTTCCTGCCCCATGGGAGATCACTCCTTTCCAAATTACTGTTCCCCCTTTCCNCACAATCCAGGACCACACTAATGCTAAAGTAGCCAAACAGCAACCACAAAGCAAAATACAAGAAAATATGGTTGACGACAAGCAAGGAGGGAACTGTGTAGCCGGCATCTTGGTGTTTAGAGAGAGCGTGGCCAGAGGGGTGGTGGCCAGCGACACCAACCAAGCTAACTACAGCAACATTCACACGCATGCACCACCCCTACACCTGGGTCTGGCCCCACACCCCCTCCCTGCCACACCTTGTGACATCACACATCACCCTTGAGAAAATACATTGCAACGCTCGTCAATAATATTCTGTACATCGTCTGGCCTTAATAACTCAACCAAATTTAAAATTACTAACAAAAAAAGGCCAGCCTACAAGATCAGCTTCTACAAATGTCTAAATTGTAATTCCTCCACAAGCAAGCAGTTTACTAACCTGGCCATTGTGTATGAAACAGTTTCTTAAGCCAGGGGAACCATGGCAGTAAACACTTGCTAGCTTCCCACTGTACGCTGGCACAACTACTCCCAACCCTTGCACTACATCCACCTATACGTGCAAGCTGTGCACCCACACTTGTAGCAAGGCTGCTCATCTATGCTTCTTGCAAGCTCAACGACAAACTAGTACAAAATCTTAAGATTAAATTATTACACGTTATGCTGGCAAGTGAAGAGCCTTAAGAGAGGTTCTATCACAACCTAAAAGTTTGGTCACCACCTGCTTTAGTTCATCTTTTAACGTCTTCAACGCGTAAGAAACGTGTGCATATTTTCCACGTCAATTTTAAAATAGAAAGGCTGCTTCCATCTTAAAACAAGTTCTAGCCCTCAGATTATATGACGGTTGGTGTAGTCAATCACAGGTTATCTTAAGATGATTTCGAGGCTTAGCGTCCCCGCGGCCCGGTCCTCTACCAGGCCTTTTTTGCTACCCCCCCCCCCCCCCAGGAAGCAGCCCGTAGCAGCTAACTCCCAGGTACCTATTTACTGCTAGGTGAACAGGAGCATCAGGGTAAACTGCCCATTTCTTTCCGCCTCAACTGGGGATTGAACCCGGAACCTCAGGACTACGAATCCGAAGCGGTGTCCCCTCAGCTGTCAGGTGCCGCTACAGGCTGTGCCTGTGTAGGCCCATGACCCTCCCAGAGCGCGGCAGTGCCCGTTCTCTGCAGTAGGCCGCGGTAATCTCACGGACCTTGGGCAGGGTGGACCTCGGTTGTGCTGGACCTTATATCATAAACAATAAAGCCTTGACGCTGCGACAGTGTGCAGTCTCCAGTCCCCAAGCAAGTTCCCACCAACCACCACACGTCAGTCAATACAATCAATGGTCACTTTCACCTCACTTCCCCCCCCCCCCCACACCACACCACAATGTCGCTAGTTGCAGTCTGGCTCTTGCCCCCCTCCCCGCAACCCCACATGGTGGCCAGTTGTACTCTTGCCCCCCCCCCACAACAAGGTGGCCAGTTACTCTTGCCCCCCCCCCACAAGGTGGCCAGTTGTACTCTTGCCCCCCCCCACAAGGTGGCCAGTTGTACTCTTAACCCCTCCCCAACAAGGTGGCCAGCTGTACTCTTGCCCCCCCCCCTACAAGGTGGCCAGCTGTACTCTTGCCCCCCCCCCCCAACAAGGTGGCCAGTAGTGTGGGTGTTACAGGAGGAGGTTGAGAGTGGAGGTGTAGTGACGCCAACACTCCCACCTGGGCGTCGTCAGTTACGGGGCGAGCAGACGGCCCCGCACCAGAACGCATCCCGGTTATTTGTGGCCTTAGTAGTATTTCCGTCGCTGGCGGCTACACACCAAAGCTACGGCAGCAACCGCCGATCAATAACACCGTCCATGTGTAAACTGGAGTGTTTTTGTCCAATGTCAGTTTGGCTATTCGATATTGTTCCCTGCACAATGTTGTTATAGATTCAGCTACTCGGAACAAGTTCCAAGTAGCACGGGCTATGGTGAGCCCATAACTTGCCTGGCACAGGAGCTGGGCAAGAAGCACGGGCTATGGTTAGCCTCTCCCTGCACAAGCTGCAGGAACATTTACATTACCACAGACATCCACCCCACCCCCAACCCTAGGCTTACAAGACTGGCCCAGCACAGACTTCACATCGGATTTCCCCATCTTGCTCATCTCTCTATCAAAAACTCGAGACAAGCCATGTTCCTCCCAATTGTTTACGTATAGACTGGATTATATCGTATTCAACCCTTCATGTTTATCACAGTTTACCAAGAGATTCCTGGACCAAAATCAGGAACTTTAACAGCCGAGAAGCCATAGGTATGGTAACCTGGCCCCAGGCCCCGCCCCCCTGGACCAAGCATGCTTGCCAACAGTGGCCCGTGTACAGGTACCAGGCCCCCCTCGAGCACCACTGCTGGCATGACTAATAACACTAGTTCCATCCAACCCTACCACACCAAACCCGTATAACTGTCAATACAGCAACTGTGCCAGAACATCTGAAGCCTCTACTAATTATTGTATACATCTCTCCCACTATTGCTGTTCCAGCTGCGAGAGAGGAGAGGAAGAGGATACGGGGCTAGGATGGAGTAGAAGATCAGAGACGGGTAATGACGGAGGTAGGAATAGAATACATACATGGGGGGATGAGACAGGGGGGGGATGACAGGGGGGATGAGACAGGGGGGGATGAGACAGGGGGGATGATCCACTCGTGCGACAATCCCCCCCCCCAACCCCTCCCCGGAGACAACCAACGCTACTAGTCTCAAGGCTAGCCAAGAAACCTTCCCCAACTTTCCTTCCTTTGACAAAATTATGTACATTAACTAAAATTATATTTTAACCGCCAGTAAAATGCATTTGAATCATTCAACCTGTAAATAATATCAACTCAAAATATAACAAACTGATTTGAAAAAATAACGCTCAAGACCGGTTGTTTGCAAAGCCCTTAACGCGAAATAGTAAACAATTACAGTAGGAAAATATAAACGGGTTGAGGGCTGGAGTGAAGTTGTGAGCCAATACGGACACCGACCTTTGTTGGTCGGTCAGTGAAAGTACCCCCCCCCCCCCACACACCCTCCCGCCACCTTAACATTACAAAGGTCAACATTATGTACTTCACCAATGTAAACACCACAAGTAAACAACTGCTACCATTTGTGACTGCTTAAGAGCAAATTTAAAACACTGTGCAAACTAAGTAAGATTTGAAGGTTACTCAAATTTCGACGTTTGATACACGACGATATAAACTACAAATGTTGAAACCTTCAATGAAAACTTGCAAGTCACAGAAGCAACATTACTCATACCAGAGTTGCACAAACACACACTGAAGCACCAGCCTCCCGTCAACATGTTCACAGTATGCATACCACCACAACACCCTTGATCAGTACTCCCGAGGTCATCACAACCACTCATCCCAACCATCAAACATTCATACATATCCAAAATGTACCTAAATTATATATTGCAATATATTCAGTATTTCCCCAAATAGCCAGAGGAAATTTCAACACTTGAGTGAATGAAGACCACAACAGTCGCATAGAACACCAAGCTGGAATAGATGACCATGGCTAGCTTTCAAGGCACAAAGCAGACCTAAGAATTAAGGTCAAATAATTGAAGCTACTATGACGAGCTTTCCGAGTGAGAAAATTGCCGCCATTTTACTGTAGTTCAGTGCCCGTCACTGACGGCTCATCCAATGACACCACTATGTTAATCATCTTGTTTAAGGAGCTGTGCATTTGAGACAGTTAAGTCCCAACTGCGTCTGGGTACAAGTGACAGGATGAACCCAGCGGGGTTTCTTCCTATTGGGGAGTGTTGTACATGATGCTATGGCGGTGTGTCTACTCATAGGATGAGTGACGAGCCAAGTAAACTAGCCCCTCGGAGCAAAACTTAAAAATTAAAACCATTTCAGTTAAGTGACAACCACACGAGTGCCAGCCACCTGCAGTCTAAAATTGTCTGTCTACTGTGATAAAGTACGTTGGATTAGTACTTAATCACATAAATCTTTACAGGTGAGCCAATTAGAAATGTAAATGTAATGTTAAAAAGTTACTCAAATTTTACTCGCTTTTATTTAGTTCAGTGTTGTGATACTGTTGTGTATGAGGATCTTTCTTTGGACGCCACATACAAACAGCAGTCATTTATGCCACTTATGTATTGTTTAACATTTCCATCATGTTAGGTAAAGTTGTTCGCTTTATTTTTTTTTTTTAATTTTCTTAAAAAAGCGGAAAAGGAATTTAAATGTAGGCATAGCTCTGACCTCCCCCCACCATGATGGACACGGGGAGAGCGCATACAATAACGCTGGCCATAGGAGGAGGGATGGACAAGTCTTATTCCAACTCGCTCACACTGGCACAATTTAATGTGGTTCCACGTCTGAGTGGAGGGGGTGGGAGGAAGCAAGGGGGGGGGGGGTCACTACAGGGGAGGGGGGCCAGCCGCAGGAGGCGCCCACTGTGGATTCATCAATATGGTGACCCAGAGCCGGTAACCTAAGCAGCCGGAGCAGCCCCACCCTTGGTATACACCTCACACGGCTTCTCTTGTATTGTTGTACCTTATACCAAGGTATAATGGGTGCACAATAGCCACAACTGAAACCTTCCCCCTAATTGTAATAGGCATTAACGCAAGTCCTCCTCCTCTAATCTTACCTTACTTTGCCAGGATTTCGGGGCTTTGACAAACTTATTTCACTACATACCTGGTTGATACCTGGTTGATGGGGTTCTGGGAGTTCTTCTACTCCCCAAGCCCGGCCCGAGGCCAGGCACTACAGCTTTTAGATTTTGATGCTACAAAACTCCCCAAATAAGCCAGCATTTACAAATTAGCCTACTATTTAAAGCATTTAATTTCTTGTGTTAAATGATTTCTACAGTATTTTAATTTTATTACAGAGCCCTGCCAATGTGCCACGTAACTTGGGTCAATTTGGCCCCCCGTAGTACAGTTAGGTTCATTCTCTACACAATCGAGAATTTCGGGTTCGAATCCCCAGCAGGACCTAGGTGATAGGAAATGCGCTCAATTATTTAAGTACTCAGGAGTACTTAGGTGATTACTGACTACTCAGGCGTTAGCTTATGGGGTTGCATCCTGGGCGGGGTCAGTAATTTGACCTACGGCGGGAGGGGGGGGGAGGAGACGCCTCGACATAAGCCTAAGTGTATAAATACACACTGGCTTTCTGTCCCTAGGCACAATGACAACTTACTAAAGACAATTACACAACTTACCGCTGTACCAGCTCATTAATCCGAGGTAATGTTTAATCAAATACGTTAAAATTAATTTAAACAAAATTGCCAGTAAAATATATTACCCCGACCTGTCCCCCTCGCTAGATGTACACCAACTTCAATGCTATCAGCCTCGTCGATATTAGAGTTTTAATGAAATATTTACATTTCTAAAATGCATCAGCCATTATACATTAATGTGCCGCCTGCTTGACGGGGTTCTCTGAGTAGTTCTACTCCCCAAGCCCGGCCCGAGGCCAGGCTTGACTCCTGGTTGGTTGATACCTGGTTGATGGGGTTCTGGGAGTTCTTCTACTCCCCAAGCCCGGCCCGAGGCCAGGCTTGACTTGTGAGAGTTTGGTCCACTAGGCTGTTGCTTGGAGCGACCCGCAGGCCCACATACCCACCACAGCCCGGCTGGTCCGGAACTCCTTGGAGGAATAAATCTAGTTTCCTCTTGAAGATGTCCACGGTTGTTCCGGCAATATTTCTTATGCTTGCTGGGAGGGTGTTGAACAACCGCGGACCTCTGATGTTTATACAGTGTTCTCTGATTGTGCCTATGGCACCCCTGCTCTTCACTGGTTCTATTCTGCATTTTCTTCCATATCGTTCACTCCAGTACGTTGTTATTTTACTGTGTAGATTTGGGACCTGGCCCTCCAGTATCTTCCAGGTGTATATTATTTGATATCTCTCTCGTCTTCTTTCTAGTGAGTACATTTGGAGAGCTTTGAGACGATCCCAATAATTTAGGTGCTTTATCGCGTCTATACTCGACTCGACTTGTGAAGAGTTTGGTCCACCAGGCTGTTGCTTAGAGCGGCCCGCAGGCCCACATACCCACCACAGCCCGGTTGGTCCGGCACTTTTAGATGCCTACAGTTGTACACTTCGGGTGAGAAAACCACTACAAATTCGGCACTTCAAATCTTCAGTGGGTTAGCTGGCTATAATCCAGCTTAATCATACCCATCCATTAACCCTAAATTTAAATTTATACGCTTTCACTAATGCAAATATTTTGTACAACCCTTCAGTATATATGAAGTCCAAGTTTGTAATATAACTTAGCACCTGGACACAAACCAGAGCAGCGTATATGTAAAATGCCAAAAATACTTATTGCAACGACAAATGGTAACAAGTCCAAGAGTAGCACTATCAGGTACAGAGGAATCTGACCACCCTTCTTGGTAGCAAATGTTAATACTAAAGACCATAATCCTTAACACTGGCACAGCACACCAATATCAAGACAACTCACCATATACTGTATAGAATGATACAGGAATGAAAAGGTCCCCCCCCCCATCCCTGCACTGCGGCCGGGGTCCCCCTGCACTGCGGCCGGGTCCCCCCCTGCACTGCGACCGGGTCCCCCCCTGCACTGCGGCCGGGTCCCCCCCTGCACTGCGGCCGGGTCCCCCCCTGCACTGCGGCCGGGTCCCCCCCTGCACTGCGGCCGGGTCCCCCCCTGCACTGCGGCCGGGTCCCCCCCTGCACTGCGGCCGGGTCCCCCCCTGCACTGCGGCCGGGTCCCCCCCTGCACTGCGGCCGGGTCCCCCCCTGCACTGCGGCCGGGTCCCCCCCTGCACTGCGGCCGGGTCCCCCCCTGCACTGCGGCCGGGTCCCCCCCTGCACTGCGGCCGGGTCCCCCCCTGCACTGCGGCCGGGTCCCCCCCTGCACTGCGGCCGGGTCCCCCCCTGCACTGCGGCCGGGTCCCCCCCTGCACTGCGGCCGGGTCCCCCCCTGCACTGCGGCCGGGTCCCCCCCTGCACTGCGGCCGGGTCCCCCCCCTGCACTGCGGCCGGGTCCCCCCCTGCACTGCGGCCGGGTCCCCCCCTGCACTGCGGCCGGGTCCCCCCTGCACTGTGGCCGGGTCCCCCCTGCACTGTGGCCGGGTCCCCCCTGCACTGTGGCTGGGTCCCCCCTGCACTGTGGCTGGGTCCCCCTACACTGTGGCTGGGTCCCCCTGCACTGCGGCTGGGTCCCCCCCCATCCCTGCACTGCGGCCGGTCCCCCCATCCCTGCACTGCGGCCGGGTCCCCCATCCCTGCACTGCGGCCGGGTCCCCCCATCCCTGCACTGTGGCCGGGTCCCCCCCATCCCTGCACTGCGGCTGGGCCCCCCCCATCCCTGCACTGCGGCTGGGTCCCCCCATCCCTGCACTGCGGCTGGGTCCTCCCCATCCCTGCACTGCGGCCGGGTCCCCCTATCCCTGCACTGCGGCCGGGTCCCCCCATCCCTGCACTGCGGCCGGGTCCCCCCATCCCTGCACTGCGGCTGGTCCCCCCCATCCCTGCACTGCGGCTGGGTCCCCCCATCCCTGCACTGCGGCTGGGTCCTCCCATCCCTGCACTGCGCTGGGTCCCCCCATCCCTGCACTGCGGCTGGGTCCCCCCATCCCTGCACTGCGGCTGGTCCTCCCCATCCCTGCACTGCGGCCGGTCCCCCCATCCCTGCACTGCGGCGGGTCCCCCCATCCCTGCACTGCGGCTGGGTCCCCCCATCCCTGCACTGCGGCCGGGTCCCCCCATCCCTGCACTGCGGCTGGGTCCTCCCCATCCCTGCACTGCGGCCGGGTCCCCCCCTCCCTGCACTGCGCTGGGTCCTCCCCATCCCTGCACTGCGGCTGGGTCCTCCCCATCCCTGCACTGCGGCTGGTCCTCCCCATCCCTGCACTGCGGCTGGTTCCTCCCCATCCCTGCACTGCGGCTGGGTCCCCCCATCCCTGCACTGCGGCTGGGTCCTCCCCATCCCTGCACTGCGGCTGGGTCCCCCCATCCCTGCACTGCGGCTGGGTCCCCCCATCCCTGCACTGCGGCTGGGTCCCCCCATCCCTGCACTGCGGCTGGGTCCTCCCATCCCTGCACTGCGGCTGGGTCCCCCCATCCCTGCACTGCGGCCGGGTCCCCCCATCCCTGCACTGCGGCTGGGTCCTCCCCATCCCTGCACTGCGCTGGGTCCCCCATCCCTGCACTGCGGCTGGGTCCTCCCCATCCCTGCACTGCGGCTGGGTCCTCCCCATCCCTGCACTGCGGCTGGGCCCCCCATCCCTGCACTGCGGCTGGGTCCTCCCCATCCCTGCACTGCGGCTGGGTCCCCCCATCCCTGCACTGCGGCTGGGTCCCCCCCATCCCTGCACTGCGGCTGGTCCCCCCATCCCTGCACTGCGGCTGGGTCCCCCCATCCCTGCACTGCGGCTGGGTCCCCCATCCCTGCACTGTCCTGTCATCCGTTTTAAGCCCCTATATAATCGTAACAGCTTAACTCTCCGACTGCTTTATTTACTATAATCACAAACACTGCACAGTTCACTCTACACACAGTAAGTGGTNGCGGCATGACTCACAACGTCTTCTACACGTCAAGTTATGTCTTGAGCAACACTTCTTTGGAAGTAGATGAGTTGGGGGGACACGAACCTCCACGGGTGTGTGGGGGGAGGGGGACACGAACCTCCACGGGTGTGGTGGGGGGGGGGGACACGAACCTCCACGGGGTTGGGGGCCACACGAACCTCTTCGGGTGTGGGGGGGGGGGGGGTGGTCGCAAACCTCCACGGGGAGGGGACGCGAACTCGCAGAATAATTCGCAAGCACGTACACGAGCGCGAACACACACGCATCTAGTTTGAACCGGAGGAGAGCAGCGTGGCGGCAGTCCCAAGGTGCATGTTCAAGAGGCAGCCAGCCAGCCGGGTGGAGAAAGGCAGAGGTAGAGCTGGGGGATACTACTCTCCTAGCCTCTCTACCGCACTAACTTTACTCAACTGTCATAATATTGGCTAGGCAGGTCTACGGCAGTCTAAATCTCCCCGCACAGAACCATTTATCTTATTTGAAAAGTAATAAAGTATTTAAATAAAGTAATAAACATTGAGGGAAAAATGTTTACCAATGTTAACATTGACAAATCCCTAACTTTGCGTCAACATCCAAGACACAGGCGACTCTTATGATGGACATGGAGTCAATAAATAAATAAATTAAGACATGTAGGCTATTAAACGTTCGCATTAAGATTAAGATGTTTTAGCAGGGAGGAAGGACCAGAAAGCACAGTATTTTAAAGTGTTTTTCCAATATGTTGATAAAGTACATACGATTAAAAGTATAAAAAAATAACTTCTAATTATATAAAGGTCAAGTCTAGTTTTTCCCTATATTACTACAAATACTATAATAACTATCTAAATCTAACACAATCAAATGTGAACGATGCAATATCTTGCACACATGCTCTGCCCACCTATAGCAGTCTAGCCCCAACAAAAAGCTTAGATCTGCCAAACATTTTGCACAAAAAATGCCAACTCGAAAATGGGAGTTCAACAATTCTTGAACTTTTCCATGCATAAAACAGAGTGCCGTCCCTGGCAACACTGCGCCAACAGCTGAGCCAGACGAAGCCTCGCGCCAACCACAGTAGCGCCAACCACAGTAGCGCCCATCCGTGATGTCACAATCTGCTAAACCCAGTGTGGCCCAAATCTTTGACGTCAGGAGACGAGCACCAACCAGAGCGCAGCCCCCGTGACGTCATCAAGACACGTCAACCACAGTTCTGAGCAAATGTGATGTCATAACTAACAGACGAGCACCAATAAGTTGTTCATTATGCAAGACAAATTTCTTTGCCTTATCTAACTTAAAATTATTCAACGTTTCAGGGCTGTCTTTAGTCATACAAATGGAGAAATTCTTTTATCAAAGTTTCGTTACTCAATCTCGACAAATTCTTACGTCAAGCCGAAACGAGTTTTCAACCCAGGCGAATTTAAAGTTTTCAATAGGGCTTAAAAGTCGTACAGTAATGTGGACAATGCAACATTTACAATTATAAAGTATATCTTTGAGTCTTTCAACAGCCTAGATATTAAACCGTACAGAACAAACTGGCACACTTCAATACAAGGCACAGGATATTGCTGTTTAAGTCCATCTAACTCTTCCTGCAGCAAGGGACTGCAGCTGCCACCACTCTTGCAGTAATATGAAGTAGAGAACATGCCACTATTACCATGATGGGGACATACAACTGAACAACCTCCACCAAAAGTACTCTACGTCTCGTCTATTCACAAAATATTTTCAAATGGTAATTAACAAAAATCATCCAAATTAAACGTGCACTCATCTGGCTGGGAGATTAACTACTAAAGGCTTTACGCGGCACATTAAGGGCATGTCCATACAGCGCACTAGGTTCAAAGATGGAAATCTACTCCAATGGAATTGGCCTCAGACGAGAGCAACGCGACTACTCGAGAGGCGGGGCAGAAATGTATTGATTATGCCGCAGTCGATGACAAATGGTAGACCATCCTCCTCTCACATTGTATACATTATCGGGTAGTTTAGAGAGCATGCGCACACCAGCTTAATTAACCAAAATACCTATCAATTTCTTCCACCCTGTCATTTCACATAAAATGCGTTCAAAAGGAATTACCGAAAAAATAGGCAGATGGATCTACAATTTCCTGACTAATAGAACCCAATGTGTAGTCAAAAATAAAATCCGGTCCATCAACCGTGAAGAGCTCAGTCCCCCAGGGTACTGTGCTTGCTCCAGTACTTTTTTTCATCCTCATATCGGACATAGACAAGGACAACCTATAGTACTGTATCATCCTTTGCAGAGACAGGATTTTTTGACGCAGCAAACCTCCAATCAGACGTAAATCAGGTCTTTTTATGGGCTACAGAAAATAATATGGCGTTTAACGAAGATAAGTTGCAGCTCATGCGCTACGGAAAATTAAAAATAAAAACACTGAAACCACGTCAAAACTCAGTCAAATCATAACATAGAACGAAAGACAATGAAAAGGATTTGGGTGTACTCGTGTCTGAAGACATTACATTTAAAGAACACAATAAGTAGCAGTCACAACTGCAAGAAAAATGACAGGTTGGATAAGAACCTTTCACACTAGAGATGCTATAACGATGATACTTTTCAGACGCTAGTGCTCTTAAGAGAAATACTACAGCCCCTTTCAAAGCTGGAGAAATTGCTGACCTGAAGAGCATGCCGAGATCCTTTACTGCTAGAATCTACTCTGTAAAACATCTAAACTATTAGGACCGACTAATAGCCTAAATTTGTATCTCTTGAGCGCAGGCGGGAGAGACTAATTTCCACATGGAAAATAGTCGAGGGGCTGGTCCAAAACCTGCACAGAAAAAAAACATCACGAGACCAGAAGGCATGGCAGAATGTGCAGAATACCCGTTGAAGAGCAGAGGTGCAACAGGTACAGAACTAGCATATCAGAGGTCCTAGACGGTCAACATGTTTCCACTTCACATAAGGGTCATAACTGGCCGACCCCTCACAGTGTTCAAGAGAACTTGCCAAACGCCTCTCAAGGTTACCTATCAACCAGGCTGTGACTCGTACGTCAGGCTGCGAGCAGCCGCGTCCAACAGCTGGTTGACCAGTCCAGCAACGACGGGAGACCAGGTCGGGCACGGGGTCGCTAAACCCCGAGATCACCTCAAGGTAACCCTCCCCCAATCGATACCACAATACATCCAAGCCCATCAACCACCCCGTTCACGAGAACGTCTGTACCGTTACACGCGCAACAACATCAAACATCCGAAACCTATTAAGATAGGCCCAAGTGTCTTAAAGTGTAGACTGTTGAGCAACAGTTACAATCTCTCCCTCCCCCCCCCCCCAATCTACGCTAGCATGCCACTGACCTAACCAAGTAGTGATGAGTGCAGGCGATGAGTCACAATAACGTGGCTAAAGTATGTTGACCAGACCACACTAGAAGGTGAAGAGACGACGACGTTCCGGTCCGTCCTGGACCATTCTCAAGTCGATTGTGACTTGAGAATGGTCCAGGACGGACCGAAACGTCGTCGTCTCTTCACCTTCTAGTGTGTGGTCTGGTCAACATAGTGACGAGTGATCGGGTGCAGCAATACTAGCATGCGCCAACTGCACGAATTTTAAGTGTGCATTTGTAGGAAAAATTCAGGTTGTGTATGCTAATGTCGAGTAACATTCCTGTGGTTCCTTGGTGACGAACACATTAACAAGTCTCATTACCACAGAGTACCCCGAGGGCCCAGATTTTAATTACAGATGCTGCCTCTAAGTGATCATACCCTAGCACCTACTTTACCCCTAACACCTGGGAGGCCAATTATCGGGGAAAGCACCAAGCCATGGCGACTATATAGCACCCTGAAGGGGTCAGGATAAGGATTTGGGATGGGGACTGTGTCCAACCACTTGAACGCCGACCTGCATGAGGCGGACCGTCGCTCTACCGTCCAGTCCAAGTGGTTGGACCACTTGGGAAGAGGAAGAGTCTGGGGCGTGTGCCAGGGAATACTCAGCACATAGTTCGAATCCTCGTCACGGATTGTACTGATTTTCTCATGGCTGCATCACGTTAGTGTGACTATAGCAAGATGAGGCTGCACGCACACGACATTCTCCTGGTGGTGACGGGCGTCATAACTAGGCTCAGCACGCCTGGCCAAGGCAACAACTCGTCCCATGTGACAGCCTCTGACTACACATACGGGCTCACCATAGCCCGTGCTACTTGGAACTTTGTTCCAGGTAGCGAATCTTTACAACAACAACGACTACAGCGGTCACGGACTACTGCACCATTTTATGCACTTCAATTATAACGTAATACTTAGAATGTTACTTATAAATTCTATCTGATAGTACACATAGTGAGGTAGGGCAAATAATTTATGCCGTAAATAACTACTGACGCCGTCAAAATATACAATTCATCCGAGTTCGCTGTACTTAATGTCAGGCAGTCGGAACGCATTGACCACCATTACGTTACTGAAATACATTCCGAATGGCTTCCAAAAAACCAAATGTGTACTATTTTGTTTAACAAAAATGAAAGGGAATTAAACCATATCTGACCTAATTGGTCTCCAGAACGACCTTTATCATGGTCGGAAGAGCCCAGTCAAACACAACCCCGCCATTTTACAGTGGAAATTGACCTTCAATAAAGTGCAACACGGCAAGAAGCAAGTACAACTGTTGCTGCTGAAGAACAGCACCTCTCTCAAAGACGGTGAAAGTCGACAACCTAAATGCGATCAAGTTCTTGGGCCTTCAAGAAATTTTACCTCGAACTTCAAGTCGTGATCCCAAATCTTTATCCGGTTATACGACGCTAACTTTTTTACAAATATTATGGGTAACCTTCCAATAATTAACATTAGAACGCTACTAATATAAACCTACGAATACCAGTAACTTTGTTTGGCTCAGACGCTCGGGGACACTGCCCCCCCCCACGCCCCCACCTCACGTCCTCTGACGCCTAAGACACCGCCCCCCCCCCCCCACCCGTCGCGACGGTAAAGAAAGCTCCCCCAAACTCCGACGCCCAAGATCGCTTCAAGATACGTCACGTCCTGTGACTAGCCCAAGGTAACAACTGGGTTCCCAAGTTGTATCCGCCTTGTGGAACACCCAGCAAGGTGTCCCAGTTATACCACAACTGGTTATGAAAACGCCGTATTCTTTACCTAAAACTAGACCGCCAAGCAAACGTCGATGACGTCCTTTGAAACTAAAGTATTTAAGCTAGCCACTAAAGAGCCGAAGACAGGATAAGAGGTGACAAAGCAATTTTCACTACCTCATTAGCAGCAAAAATATACAACTCATAGTTGAGACAACAAGCTCAACAATTGCAGCAACACGTTTATTATACAAGCGGTTAATTGTTGTATACACAATTCCAAGGACTAAGGAGACGTCACAGGTAGAAAGCTACTATCCTTTGTCGTTCTCCTTCTAGGCCTGCTGCTAGCTCCTACTCCCAAAGAGCAACCATATTCAAGTAGTAGAGCCCAATTCCGAGTCTGGGAGATTGAGTGCTTGACTGTGGGGGGAGGGGGAGGGGTAGGGAAGACCTTACCTGAACTTGAGGGATCAAGGCCCCACATGCAATAGTGTAAAGGTTAGTAGCCAAGAAGCCAGGCAGCTGGCACTGCTCTGCTGTCCGCAACACCACTACCTGCCTGACTGTGGACAGAACAACACACACAAACACACACACACAAAACAACACACACACACACACACACACACACACACACACACACACAACACACACACACACACACACCACACACAGGGGGCCAGGTAGCCTTGTGGATAGCGTGCAGGATTCGTAATTCTGTGGCGCGGGTTCGATTCCCGCACCGGCAGAAACAAATGGGCAAAGTTTCTTTCACCCTGAATGCCCGTTACCTAGCAGTAAATAGGTACCTGGGAGTTAGTCAGCTGTCACGGGCTGCTTCCTGGGGTGTGTGTGTGGTGTGGGAAAAAAAAAAGTAGTTAGTGTAGTAGTAAACAGTTGATTGACAGTTGAGAGGCGGGCCGAAAGAGCAAAGCTCAACCCCGTAAAATACAACTAAGTGAATACACACACACACACACACACACACACAACACACACACACACAAACACACACACACCACACACACACACTGGACGGTCACATCACAAGTGAGGAAATGGGAGGAAGAGAAGGAGGATATTAAAAAGATTGTTAGGGATGGAAGGAAATAGAAAGATAGGTGAAGCAGGAGTCAACTTTGTATGCAATTCCAACGACTGAATAATTATTTTTAAGTCCCAACTATGGACAGTCCCCCGTACATGTTCCACACATAATAAGCCACTGTTAATGGTAATATGACAAGAAACTACAGGGATGGGCAATCTACTCCCCACCAACCAGCCACTTAGCATGCAACATTACAACAAAATCTACATTTAAAGTTGCCAGCCATCGACAACAGCCGCCAGATACAGTAAGAGATGTGAGCCTAGGAGGGACGGGAGGGACGATAACAGTGTCGAGCCAACCCAAGCCTTACGGAGATGGAGGGCCCTCGACAACCATCAACCAACCACACGGCCAGAATACACAAGCACCCATTAACACGGTTACTCCAGACAAAACTTCAGTAAATACTTTTACCGTAACCGACAAACCCCAAAAAAAAACTTACGAAAAAAATTGATAAATCGCTAAATCTTAAAGGATATAAGAGTGAGACTTACTTAGTAAAAACCTAAAGCATCGGTGACTTAATGACTAATGCCAGTAGGTTGTTTTTTAATGCCAGTACGGTAATTAGCAATATATCTAGCTAACAGTATGAATACTGAGCAGACATCAATGTGAATACTGAGCAGCAGTAGTAGTATGAATACTAACCATCTGCCATTGTCGTAAACAATCAATCAGCCTTGTGCTAGCGAGTCCATTTGAATTACAATATGTAGTTAACAAAAACAAGTAGTAAATACTGTACGAGTTCAACAATTTAAGAAGCAGAATTAACAACTAGTGTGAATGCACGACTGGCGGTGATAGCAGTGATAGCAGCCAAACGGAAATAATATTCAGTGAGAAGCCGAATACAACCGGCAGCGCCAGCTACCCTTGCAAGGCCAGGGACATCAGCCCTGGGGAATAGCGCAGGTGCACGCACACCCCCACCCCATCCACGCCGCGGAGGGAGCTGCCAGGTGGGCAAGGGAGTGGATGATGGACTATAGGAAGCAACTCAAGGAAACTGGGATATAAAGATACGGGGAGAGTAAAGGTTCTAGGGACTAGTGAAGGCCATATCGTGTAGGCTAGCCTGAGGAGCGTGACCAGGGATACAATGAAGGTCTGGTGCGTGCTGCCAGTCTTCCCGTCAGAGCAGCTGGAACAAGGCAAGGCGGGACCACAAGTAAAGGCAGACACGCAAGGAACCCCCACCACAAATCTTACCTTTAGACCAAACTTTAACATCCTCTTAAGAGACCGAGGTTTTATGGCCAATTATTCCACTAACACCACGGATTAATCAAGTAAAAAATGGTATATTTTCACCGTGGTCAGCCTTAGGCCTGCGAGATACTGTTCTGGCACCCCCACCATACGACCAAAACTATCTGAAATACACACCAAGTTTATTTCCAACACAATCACCGAGTAGTCGGCACTGAGGTGGCACCAAGTGTCAACAACATACCACTTGACTATTTAAATTAACCGGCAGAAATACAGGGAGTAGAGAACACAAGTAGTTTAATAGATTTAAGAGAAACTTAGTTAATTTGATGTTAATATTTGTGGTACTGAAGTAGTTATAAACTGATAGAATATCTGAGAATTTACATGAATTTACCCGAGGGCCACTATCTCAAGTGGCCTTTGTGAACAGGAAGCCGGTGGCTTGTAAAAGGTGACCCCCCCCCATTTGTCCTGACGATTCTATAGAGCTTTGGCTTTAATTGCAGCAGCAGTTTTGCCATACACGGCCATGGGCTTATGGGTGGACAAGCATCTTCTGTTTTCTGTACCACTGTGGCTTGTTGAGTTTGAAACCATTGTTCCTTCTCAACAATGGTTTTGAACCATTTGACGTTTTAAAGTGGTCTGGGATCAATACCTACGAAATTGTTCAGTATTTTAAAGTTTTGATCAGATGAGCCAAGTTATGTGACTGCAGTGTTGCTAGTCCTGTGGCCCTCAACTGTTCCTACCGTAAGAGTACTTAGTTCAAGAATGATTTTCTAGCCCGGTATTAAATTTTCTCCAAAGCAGGTGTGTATGAAGACACCTGCTTTATGAGGTTTGATTGATAATTCCACCAAGGGTTTGCTTTGCCTTTTTTTAACTGCAGTTCCTACGTGTTTTGAAACTTTCAGTGATAGGTGGATTCTGACTTCAAGGTCCTTTTTCTTCACTGCTTCAAGGATATGTTTGGTAGTTGTGATGTGCACTTATGCAAGATCTTGCATTTCTCGACATTAAGAAGCATTTCCGCGTCTACTGACCATTTCTAGAGTTCATGTAGATACCTATGAAAATTTATAGACCAGGTAAACCAAACAAATATGGTTATACACAAGAGGCTTTTACAGCATTGTGCGCCGACGGCGTACTCTGCCAGCCCCACAACACCAACCTCCACCCCGGTCTCTTAAACAAGTTACATTATTTTGATCACTATTCTAAGACATTGTCTGGGAAATTCCACAGTAATGCGGTAAATATTGTGACGGATAACGCGAGCCTCTTAACCCTTCCAAGTGTTACATGTAGTTCAAGTATGTTTATTGAGATAAGCAAGAAATACATCTCAAAGGGATAGAGTAGCTTAGGCTATTTCTACCCCCCCCCCTACATGTAGTCTAGGCTCGGCACTCCTAATTCCCTTATCTTTGACCCTTTGAAGAACTTTGATATCAAAGTTGGTGTGACTTATTGAGGTGGGTGGTAGTGCTACCAAGTAGGCCTAGCTACTGGAACTTAGCAAGTGTTCCGGGGCAAGTGACAAGAGTGCCTCAAGCCGGGTTAGTGATATCACTCAGATTGTGTAAGAGTTGATCCAAGATAATTTATGCTGGTGGATGTCCTGATAAGAATTCCCTAGGGGGTGGGGGCATCCCTTATCAATGCTACAGCATAAGAGATTAAAAAGGATTAACAATATTACATAGTAAAGCTAGAACTAACAGCTTGCCACAACCAATATCCATAGCCACATGAAATCCACACACCAGCAGAACCTGTTCAACAATAAATAGAGCACAATCCAGGACCACACTAATGCTAAAGTAGCCAAACAGCAACCACAAAGCAAAATACAAGAAAATATGGTTGACGACAAGCAAGGAGGGAACTGTGTAGCCGGCATCTTGGTGTTTAGAGAGAGCGTGGCCAGAGGGGTGGTGGCCAGCGACACCAACCCAGCTAACTACAGCAACATTCACACGCATGCACCACCCCTACACCTGGGTCTGGCCCCACACCCCCTCCCTGCCACACCTTGTGACATCACACATCACCCTTGAGAAAATACATTGCAACGCTCGTCAATAATATTCTGTACATCGTCTGGCCTTAATAACTCAACCAAATTAAAAAATTACTAACAAAAAAAGGCCAGCCTACAAGATCAGCTTCTACAAATGTCTAAATTGTAATTCCTCCACAAGCAAGCAGTTTACTAACCTGGCCATTGTGTATGAAACAGTTTCTTAAGCCAGGGGAACCATGGCAGTAAACACTTGCTAGCTTCCCACTGTACGCTGGCACAACTACTCCCAACCCTTGCACTACATCCACCTATACGTGCAAGCTGTGCACCCACACTTGTAGCAAGGCTGCTCATCTATGCTTCTTGCAAGCTCAACGACAAACTAGTACAAAATCTTAAGATTAAATTATTACACGTTATGCTGGCAAGTGAAGAGCCTTAAGAGAGGTTCTATCACAACCTAAAAGTTTGGTCACCACCTGCTTTAGTTCATCTTTTAACGTCTTCAACGCGTAAGAAACGTGTGCATATTTTCCACGTCAATTTTAAAATAGAAAGGCTGCTTCCATCTTAAAACAAGTTCTAGCCCTCAGATTATATGACGGTTGGTGTAGTCAATCACAGGTTATCTTAAGATGATTTCGAGGCTTAGCGTCCCCGCGGCCCGGTCCTCTACCAGGCCTTTTTTGCTACACCACCCCCCCCCCCAGGAAGCAGCCCGTAGCAGCTAACTCCCAGGTACCTATTTACTGCTAGGTGAACAGGAGCATCAGGGTAAACTGCCCATTTCTTTCCGCCTCAACTGGGGATTGAACCCGGAACCTCAGGACTACGAATCCGAAGCGGTGTCCCCTCAGCTGTCAGGTGCCGCTACAGGCTGTGCCTGTGTAGGCCCATGACCCTCCCAGAGCGCGGCAGTGCCCGTTCTCTGCAGTAGGCCGCGGTAATCTCACGGACCTTGGGCAGGGTGGACCTCGGTTGTGCTGGACCTTATATCATAAACAATAAAGCCTTGACGCTGCGACAGTGTGCAGTCTCCAGTCCCCAAGCAAGTTCCCACCAACCACCACACGTCAGTCAATACAATCAATGGTCACTTTCACCTCACTTCCCCCCCCCCCACACCCACACCACAATGTCGCTAGTTGCAGTCTGGCTCTTGCCCCCCTCCCCGCAACCACACACATGGTGGCCAGTTGTACTCTTGCCCCCCCCCCCCACAAGGTGGCCAGTTGTACTCTTAACCCCTCCCCAACAAGGTGGCCAGCTGTACTCTTCCACCCCCCCCCTACAAGGTGGCCAGCTGTACTCTTGCCCCCCCCCCCCAACAAGGTGGCCAGTAGTGTGGGTGTTACAGCAGGAGGTTGAGAGTGGAGGTGTAGTGACGCCAACACTCCCACCTGGGCGTCGTCAGTTACGGGGCGAGCAGACGGCCCCGCACCAGAACGCATCCCGGTTATTTGTGGCCTTAGTAGTATTTCCGTCGCTGGCGGCTACACACCAAAGCTACGGCAGCAACCGCCGATCAATAACACCGTCCATGTGTAAACTGGAGTGTTTTTGTCCAATGTCAGTTTGGCTATTCGATATTGTTCCCTGCACAATGTTGTTATAGATTCAGCTACTCGGAACAAGTTCCAAGTAGCACGGGCTATGGTGAGCCCATAACTTGCCTGGCACAGGAGCTGGGCAAGAAGCACGGGCTATGGTTAGCCTCTCCCTGCACAAGCTGCAGGAAACATTTACATTACCACAGACATCCACCCCACCCCCAACCCTAGGCTTACAAGACTGGCCCAGCACAGACTTCACATCGGATTTCCCCATCTTGCTCATCTCTCTATCAAAAACTCGAGACAAGCCATGTTCCTCCCAATTGTTTACGTATAGACTGGATTATATCGTATTCAACCCTTCATGTTTATCACAGTTTACCAAGAGATTCCTGGACCAAAATCAGGAACTTTAACAGCCGAGAAGCCATAGGTATGGTAACCTGGCCCCAGGCCCCGCCCCCCTGGACCAAGCATGCTTGCCAACAGTGGCCCGTGTACAGGTACCAGGCCCCCCTCGAGCACCACTGCTGGCATGACTAATAACACTAGTTCCATCCAACCCTACCACACCAAACCCGTATAACTGTCAATACAGCAACTGTGCCAGAACATCTGAAGCCTCTACTAATTATTGTATACATCTCTCCCACTATTGCTGTTCCAGCTGCGAGAGAGGAGAGGAAGAGGATACGGGGCTAGGATGGAGTAGAAGATCAGAGACGGGTAATGACGGAGGTAGGAATAAAGAATACATGAGGGGATGAGACAGGGGGGGGGGATGAGACAGGGGGGGGATGAGACAGGGAGGGATGATCCACTCGTGCGACAACCCCCCCCCCCCAACCCCTCCCCGGAGACAACCAACGCTACCAGTCTCAAGGCTAGCCAAGAAACCTTCCCCAACTTTCCTTCCTTTGACAAAATTATGTACATTAAATAAAATTATATTTTAACCGCCAGTAAAATGCATTTGAATCATTCAACCTGTAAATAATATCAACTCAAAATACAACAAACTGATTTGAAAAAATAACGCTCAAGACCGGTTGTTTGCAAAGCCCTTAACGCGAAATAGTAAACAATTACAGTAGGAAAATGTAAACGGGTTGAGGGCTGGAGTGAAGTTGTGAGCCAATACGGACACCGACCTTTGTTGGTCGGTCAGTGAAAGTACACCCTCCCCCCCCCCCCACACCACCTTAACATTACAAAGGTCAACATTATGTACTTCACCAATGTAAACACCACAAGTAAACAACTGCTACCATTTGTGACTGCTTAAGAGCAAATTTAAAACACTGTGCAAACTAAGTAAGATTTGAAGGTTACTCAAATTTCGACGTTTGATACACGACGATATAAACTACAAATGTTGAAACCTTCAATGAAAACTTGCAAGTCACAGAAGCAACATTACTCATACCAGAGTTGCACAAACACACACTGAAGCACCAGCCTCCCGTCAACATGTTCACAGTATGCATACCACCACAACACCCTTGATCAGTACTCCCGAGGTCATCACAACCACTCATCCCAACCATCAAACATTCATACATATCCAAAATGTACCTAAATTATATATTGCAATATATTCAGTATTCCCCAAATAGCCAGAGGAAATTTCAACACTTGAGTGAATGAAGACCACAACAGTCGCATAGAACACCAAGCTGGAATAGATGACCATGGCTAGCTTTCAAGGCACAAAGCAGACCTAAGAATTAAGGTCAAATAATTGAAGCTACTATGACGAGCTTTCCGAGTGAGAAAATTGCCGCCATTTTACTGTAGTTCAGTGCCCGTCACTGACGGCTCATCCAATGACAACACTATGTTAATCATCTTGTTTAAGCTGTGCATTTGAGACAGTTAAGTCCCAACTGCGTCTGGGTACAAGTGACAGGATGAACAACCCAGCGGGGTTTCTTCCTATTGGGGAGTGTTGTACATGCTGCTATGGCGGTGTCTACTCACAGGATGAGTGACGAGCCAAGTAAACTAGCCCCTCGGAGCAAACTTAAAAATTAAAACCATTTCAGTTAAGTGACAACCACACGAGTGCCAGCCACCTGCAGTCTAAAATTGTCTGTCTACTGTGATAAAGTACGTGGATTAGTACTTAATCACTTAAATCTTTACAGGTGAGCCAATTAGAAATGTAAATGTAATGTTAAAAAGTTACTCAAATTTACTCGCTTTTATTTAGTTCAGTGTTGTGATACTGTTGTGTATGAGGATCTTTCTTTGGCCGCCACATACAAAAGCAGTCATTTATGCCACTTATGTATTGTTTAACATTTCCATCTGTGTTAGGTAAAGTTGTTCGCTTTATTTTTTTAAAATTTTCTTAAAAAAAGCGGAAAAGAAATTTAAATGTAGGCATAGCTCTGACCTCCCCCCACCATGATGGACACGGGGAGAGCGCATACATAACGCTGGCCATAGGAGGAGGGATGGACAAGTCTTATTCCAACTCGCTCACACTGGCACAATTTAATGTGGTTCCACGTCTGAGTGGAGGGGGTGGGAGGAAGCAAGGGGGGGGGGGGGGTCACTACAGGGGAGGGGGGGAGGGGGGGGGCCAGCCGCAGGAGGCGCCTACTGTGGATTCATCAATATGGTGACCCAGAGCCGGTACCTAAGCAGCCGGAGCAGCCCCACCCTTGGTACACACCTCACACGGCTTCTCTTGTATTGTTGTACCTTATAATGGGTGCACAATAGCCACGACGGAAACCTTCCCCATAGTTGTAATGGACATTAACCCAAGTCCTCCTCCTCTAATCTTACCTTACTTTGCAGGATTTCGGGGCTTTGACAAACTTATTTCACTACAGCTTTTAGATTTTGATGCTACAAAAACTCTCCAAATAAGCCAGCATTTACAAATTAGCCTACTATTTAAAGCATTTAATTTCTTGGTTAAATGATTTCTACAGTATTTTATTACAGAGCCCTGCCAATGTGCCAGGTAACTTGGTCAATTTGGCCCCCCGTAGTACAGTTAGGTTCATTCTCTACACAATCGAGAATTTCGGGTTCGAATCCCCAGCAGGACAGAGGTGATAGGAAATGCGCTCAATTATTTAAGTACTCAGGAGTACTTAGATGATTACTGACTAACTACAGGCGTTAGCTTATGGGGTTGCATCCTGGGCGGGGTCAGTAATTGACCTACGGCGGGAGGGGGGGGGGAGACGCATCGACATAAGCCTAAGTGTATAAATACACACTGGCTTTCTGTCCCTAGGCACAATGACAACTTACCAAAGACAATTACAAACTTACCGCTGTACCAGCTCATTAATCGAGGTAATGTTTAATCAAATACGTTAAATTAATTTAAACAAAATTGCCAGTAAAATATATTACCCCGACCTGTCCCCCTCGCTAGATGTACACCAACTTCAATGCTATCAGCCTCGTCGATATTAGAGTTTTAATGAAATATTTACACTTCTAAAATGCATCAGCCATTATACATTAATGTGCTGCCTGCTTGACGGGGTTCTCAGAGTAGTTCTACTCCCCAAGCTACTCCCCAAGCCCGGCCCGAGGCCAGGCTTGACTTGACTTGTGAGAGTTTGGTCACCAGGCTGTTGCTTAGAGCGGCCCGCAGGCCCACATACCCACCACAGCCCGTTGGTCCGGCACTTTTAGATGTCTACAGTTGTACACTTCGGGTGAGAAAACCACTACAAATTCGGAACTCCAAATCTTCAGTGGGTTAGCTGGTTTATAATCCAGCTTAAATCATACCCATCATTAACCCTAAATTTAAATTTATATGCTTTCACTAATGCAATATTTTGTACAACCCTTCAGTATATATGAGTCCAAGTTTGTAATATAACTTAGCACCTGGACACAAACCAGAGCAGTGTATATGTAAAATGCCAAAAATACTTATTGCAACGACAAATGGTAACAAGTCCAGAGTAGCACTATCAGGTACAGGGGAATCTGACCACCCTTCTNGTGGGGTCCTGTCCAACCCGTCCTCTTACAAATTACGTGATTTTCGCTTGTATGCGCGCCTCGGACAAATATCTACGCAATTCAAAATACAATTATTTTCCAATTAAATTTTGGATTGTTTTTCTTCCAAAACAACAAGTTAAAGATCCTCTGGTAGGTTAGGAAAGCAGGACGTATTCCCAAGTTATACTGACTTAGGGCCAGCACGTCGTACTTACGACGTACAGATGTACGTCATCCATACGTCAAGAAAACCGTCAATTTAAAATGCCCTCTCCTCGGCCCGTCCCCTCCTTAGGTTTCAAAACGTCGTAAAAACTATTTAAAGTGTCGTCGTCCTCTTACCCAACAGATTAAGCCAAAGGACCCAAAACTGAAAACGGGACAGTAAGTCACTTCCACCAGTCGCTTCCATTTTCTAGTACAGTACGACAATTTTTGGCCTTGACTAACGCATACGAACGAAAAGCGACGTTCGTTATAGCACCGGTTGATAGGATTCTTGCATGCTAGCATAATAGGCTAGTCGATTTCACTGGTAAATGAATTTAGGTTATCTGGCAGGCTATTAGCAAGCCAAAGTTATAACTTGCTTCATCCGGGTATGCATGGACAGTCATTAGATATAATGTTGGGCGAGTGCAACATACATGAAACATTAAATTCAATCTTCATTTTTTTAACTATTTTAAATAGCAATGTTGTGTAGCTGCTAGTGCAAAATAGATCCACTTCTAAACCTTTATCAAAAGACTCCAATCACCTTGTTTCCACAAACAAATCGGCATTTCAGCAGCTGAAAGTGACTTGACAACCAAGAGTGACAAAACTTGTACAAGTGTGCACAGTAAGGCAAAGAGTGTTCAACAAGACATTAAGCAAGCAGTTGCCACACAAGGCGGCATTTACTGGGCTGCATCACTGGTCATGAGGGTCAAGCTAGACTAACAAGCACAACACATGCTACAATATTTACAACACTGCTCCACCAAGAGACAAATGTTTCCCGCAGTTTAGCGTTAAATCTCCTTATGCACCAAGTTTAAACTGTATATTATACTCCAGGGTTATTGTGGGGGGGGGGGGTAAACGCGCTCATCTGGAAAATTTACACTATAAAATAATGTGATTATCCGACAATTGAGGGACAAAACAAAAAGCTGCCGGTCAATACGCTTGTCGCAACATTGATCTTTACCTCGTGTCCCCGCCCGGTCCAGCAGGCCGCCCACCCCCAACCTCCCCCCCACACCGTCAGCCTGCACCACTACCAACGCCACCATCACTGGAACACCTCGCACCCCCTATTATCCCTTATCATGAAATGCACACTTCAAGATAACCAAGGTGACCACAACCGCAATGCTGCTACTAATGCAGCTGGCTGTATGAAGGGTGGGTGGGGGGCTGTTTGTACCCTTGTCACCGGCGCCGCACTCCACATCTAACTTTACGGTTAATTCTTCTCCAGTGTCTGCCACCACCATCACCCTCCCCCTCCCGACCCACGGCCGTCCTCCCCCCACCTCCCCATCCACAACATCCCCCCCCCCCACAGCCTCGGCCGTCTCAACGCTGCAGCAGACTTCCAAACAAGTGTTATGACATGTAACTCTGCCGTTCTGGGAAGTGCTCGCCTCTATCCTGCCGGCTTCTCAACCTCCTCTAAAGCAACCCAACCACAAACCATTTACCATAAGTACCAAACAGGTGCCAGAAATAGATGGCTTGGAGAGCTGCGCGTGTACTGTATACGGAGGCGTCCGCACTGACCTCATTCACTTGCCCAAGAGACTTAGCCTGCGCCAAGCTATGACCTGACCTCCCACCCTCTCTCTCTCTCTCTCTCTCTCTCTCTCTCTCTCTCTCTCTCTCTCTCTCTGGATGGTGTCACCACCATTGAAGTCAAAACCTCTTGTGACTACTAGCCAATTACTGAACGTCAGAAATGGTTTGCATGTATACTTTTAAAGACGCTTGACCAAATCTCATCCGTGCCTTAAGCACAGCTCCAAGTCAAGGTAGGCTTGCATTATGTGATGGGTAAGTTATGAACGGCATTGATGCACATAACGGATCTGCACATCTTACTTTTATATACGCCGATTGGTCAGTTTCAAGTTTATTAATTTATCCCAGACTGTAAACGTCAGACTATCACAGGACGTCAACTAGGAAAATGTTGCAGCGCCCGCGGCATGACTCACAACGTCTTCTACACGTCAAGTTATGTCTTGAGCAACACTTCTTTGGAAGTAGATGAGTTGGGGGGGACACGAACCTCCACGGGTGTGTGGGGGGAGGGGGACACGAACCTCCACAGGTGTGTGGGGGGACACGAACCTCCACGGGTGTGGTGGGGGGGGGACACGAACCTCCACGGGGTTGGGGGCCACACGAACCTCTTCGGGTGTGGGGGGGGGGTGGTCGCAAACCTCCACGGGGAGGGGACGCGAACTCGCAGAATAATTCGCAAGCATGTACACGAGCGCGAACACACGCATCTAGTTTGAACCGGAGGAGAGCAGCGTGGCGGCAGTCCAAGGTGCATGTGAAGAGGCAGCCAGCCAGCCGGCCGGGAGGGTGGAGAAAGGCAGAGGTAGAGCTGGGGGATACTACTCTCCTAGCCTCTCTACCGCACTAACTTTACTCAACTGTCATAATATTGGCTAGGCAGGTCTACGGCAGTCTAAATCTCCCCGCACAGAACCATTTATCTTATTTGAAAAGTAATAAAGTATTTAAATAAAGTAATAAACATTGAGGGAAAAATGTTTACCAATGTTAACATTCCACAAATCCCTAACTTTGCGTCAACATCCAAGACACACGCGACTCGTATGATGGACATGGAGTCAATAAATAAATAAATTAGACATGTAGGCTATTAAACGTTCGCATTAAGATTAAGATGTTTTAGCAGGGAGGAAGGACCAGAAAGCACAGTATTTTAAAGTGTTTTTCCAATATGTTGATAAAGTACATACGATTAAAAGTATAAAAAAATAACTTCTAATTATATAAAGGTCAAGTCTAGTTTTTCCCTATATTACTACAAATACTATAATACCTATCTAAATCTAACAGAATCAAATGTGAACGATGCAATATCTTGCACACATGCTCTGCCCACCTATAGCAGTCTAGCCCCAACAAAAAGCTTAGATCTGCCAAACATTTTGCACAAAAAATGCCAACTCGAAAATGGGAGTTCAACAATTCTTGAACTTTTCCATGCATAAAACAGAGTGCCGTCCCTGGCAACACTGCGCCAACAGCTGAGCCAGACGAAGCCTCGCGCCAACCACAGTAGCGCCAACCACAGTAGCGCCCATCCGTGATGTCACAATCTGCTAAACCCAGTGTGGCCCAAATCTTTGACGTCAGGAGACGAGCACCAACCAGAGCGCAGCCCCCGTGACGTCATCAAGACACGTCAACCACAGTTCTGAGCAAATGTGATGTCATAACTAACAGACGAGCACCAATAAGTTGTTCATTATGCAAGACAAATTTCTTTGCCTTATCTAACTTAAAATTATTCAACGTTTCAGGGCTGTCTTTAGTCATACAAATGGAGAAATTCTTTTATTAAAGTTTCGTTACTCAATCTCGACAAATTCTTACGTCAAGCCGAAACGAGTTTTCAACCCAGGCGAATTTAAAGTTTTCAATAGGGCTTAAAAGTCGTACAGTAATGTGGACAATGCAACATTTACAATTATAAAGTCCATCTTTGAGTCTTTCAACAGCCTAGATATTAAACCGTACAGAACAAACTGGCACACTTCAATACAAGGCACAGGATATTGCTGTTTAAGTCCATCTAACTCTTCCTGCAGCAAGGGACTGCAGCTGCCACCACTCTTGCAGTAATATGAAGTAGACAACATGCCACTATTACCATGATGGGGACATACAACTGAACAACCTCCACCAAAAGTACTCTACGTCTCGTCTATTCACAAAAATTTTCAAATGGTAATTAACAAAAATCATCCAAATTAAACGTGCACTCATCTGGCTGGGAGATTAACCACTAAAGGCTTTACACGGCACATTAAGGGCATGTCCATACAGCGCACTAGGTTCAAAGATGGAAATCTACTCCAATGGAATTGGCCTCAGACGAGAGCAACGCGACTACTCGAGAGGCGGGGCAGAAATGTATTGATTATGCCGCAGTCGATGACAAATGGTAGACCATCCTCCTCTCACATTGTATACATTATCGGGTAGTTTAGAGAGCATGCGCACACCAGCTTAATTAACCAAAATACCTATCAATTTCTTCCACCCTGTCATTTCACATAAAATGCGTTCAAAAGGAATTACCGAAAAAATAGGCAGATGGATCTACAATTTCCTGACTAATAGAACCCAATGTGTAGTCAAAAATAAAATCCGGTCCATCAACCGTGAAGAGCTCAGTCCCCCAGAGTACTGTGCTTGCTCCAGTACTTTTTTTCATCCTCATATCGGACAGACAAGGACAACCTATAGTACTGTATCATCCTTTGCTGACACGGTTTTTTTAGAACAGAGGACACAGCAAACCTCCAATCAGACGTAAATCAGGTTTTTTTATGGGCTACAGAAAATATATGGTGTTTAACGAAGATAAGTTCCAGCTCATGCGCTACGGAAAAATTAAAATTAAACACAAACTACGTTCAAAACGCAGTCAAATCATAACATAGAACGAACAGGCAATGTAAAGGATCTGGGTGTACTCGTGTCTGAAGATCTTACATTTAAAGAACACAATAAGTAGCCGTCACAACTGCAAGAAAATAACAGGTTGGATAAGAACCTCCTTTCACACTAGAGATGCTATACCGATGATACTTGTCAAGACGCTAGTGCTCTTAAAGAGAAATACTACAGCCCCTTTCAAAGCTGGAGAAATTGCTGACCTGAAGAGCATGCCGAGATCCTTTATTGCTAGAATCTACTCAGTAAAACATCTAAACTATTAGGACCGACTAATAGCCTAAATTTGTATTCTCTTGAGCACAGGCGGGAGACTAATTTCCCATGGAAAATAGTAAAGGGGCTGGTTCAAAAACTGCACAGAAGAAAAATCACACGAGACCAGAAGGCATGGCAGGGTGTGCAGAATACCCCCCGTTGAAGAGCAGAGGTGCAACAGGTATTCAGACTAACATCAGAGGTCCTAGACGGTCAACACGCTTCCACTACACATAAGGGGTCATAACTGGCCGACCCGTCAGTGTTCAAGAGAACTTGACAAACGCCTCTCAGGTTACCTATCAACCAGGCTGTGACTCGTACGGCAGGCTGCGAGCAGCCGTGTCCAAAGCCTGGTTGACCAGTCCAGCAACGAACGAAGAGACCAGGTCGGGCCACGGGGTCGCTAAACCCCGAAATCATCTCAAGGTAACCCTCCCCCAATCGATACCACAATACCTCCAAGCCCATCAACCACCCCGATCACGAGAATAACGTCTGTACCGTTACACGCGCTACCAACATCAAACATCCGAACCTACTAAGATGGCCAAGTGTCTTAAAGTGTAGACTGTTGAGCAACAGTTACAATGTCTCCCTCCACCCCCCTCAATCTACGCTAGCATGCCACTGACCTAACCAAGTAGTGATGAGTGCAGGCGATGAGTCACAATAACGTGGCTAAAGTATGTTGACCAGACCACACACTAGAAGGTGAAGAGACGACGTTTCGGTCCGTCCTGGACCATTCTCAAGTCGATTGTGACTTGAGAATGGTCCAGGACGTACCGAACCGTCGTCGTCTCTTCACCTAGTGTGTGGTCTGGTCAACATAGTGATGAGTGATCGGGTGCAGCAATACTAGCATGCGCCAACTGCACGAATTTTAAGTGTGCATTTGTAGGAAAAATTCAGGTTGTGTATGCTAATGTCGAGTTAACATTCCTGTGGTTCCTTGGTGACGAACACATTAACAAGTCTCATTACCACAGAGTACCCCGAGGGCCCAGATTTTAATTACAGATGCCTGCCTCTAAGTGATCATACCCTAGCACCTACTTTACCCCTAACACCTGGGAGGCAATTATCGGGGGAAAGCACCAAGCCATGGCGACTATATAGCACCCTGAAGGGGTCAGGATAAGGATTTGGGATGGGACCGTGTCCAACCACTTGAACGCCGACCTGCATGAAGCGAGACCGTCGCTCTACCGTCCAGTCCAAGTGGTTGGACCACTTGGGAAGAGGAAGAGTCTGGGGCGTGTGCCAGGGAATACTCAGCACATAGGTTCGAATCCTCGTCACGGATTGTACTGATTTTCTCATGGCTGCATCACGTTAGTGTGACTATAGCAAGATGAGGCTGCACGCACACGACATTCTCCTGGTGGTGACGGGCGTCATAACTAGGCTCAGCACGCCTGGCCAAGGCAACAACTCGTCCCATGTGACAGCCTCTGACTACACACTACGGGCTCACCATAGCCCGTGCTACTTGGAATTTTGTTCCAGGTAGGGAATCTTTAACAACAACGACTACAGCGGTCACGGACTACTGCATCATTTTATGCACTTCAATTATAACGTAATACTTAGAATGTTACTTATAAATTCTATCTGATAGTACACATTAGTGAGGTAGGGCAAATAATTTATGCCGTAAATAACTACTGACGCCGTCAAAATATACAATTCATCCGAGTTCGCTGTACCTTAATGTCAGGCAGTCGGAACGCATTGACCACCATTACGTTACTGAAATACATTCCGAATGGCTTCCAAAAAACCAAATGTGTACTATTTTGTTTAACAAAAATGAAAGGGAATTAAACCATATCTGTCCTAATTGGTCTCCAGAACGACCTTTATCATGGTCGGAAGAGCCCAGTCAACACAACCCCCGCCATTTTACAGTGAAAATTGACCTTCAATAAAGTGCAACACGGCAAGAAGCAAGTACAACTGTTGCTGCTGAAGAACAGCACCTCTCCTCAAAGACGGTGAAAGTCGACAAACCTAAATGCGATCAAGTTCTTTTGGGCCTTCAAGAAATTTTACCTCGAACTTCAAGTCGTGATCCCAAATCTTTATCCGGTTATACGACGCTAACTTCTTTACAAATATTATGGGTAACCTTTCCAATAATTAACATTAGAACGCTACTAATATAAACCTACGAATACCAGTAACTTTGTTCTGGCTCAGACGCTCGGGGACACTGCCCCCCCGCCCCCCCCACCTCACGTCCTCTGACGCCTAAGACACCGCCCCCCCAACCCGTCGCGACGGTCAAGAAAGCTCCCCAAACCTCCCGACGCCCAAGATCGCTTCAAGATACGTCACGTCCTGTGACTAGCCCAAGGTAACAACTGGGTTCCCAAGTTGTATCCGCCTTGTGGAACACCCAGCAAGGTGTCCCAGTTATACCACAACTGGTTATGAAAACGCCGTATTCTTTACCTAAAACTAGACCGCCAAGCAAACGTCGATGACGTCCTTTGAACTGAAGTATTTAAGCTAGCCACTAAAGAGCCGAAGACAGGATAAGAGGACGACAAAGCAATTTTCACTACCTCATTAGCAGCAAAAATATACAACTCATAGTTGAGACAACAAGCTCAACAATTGCAGCAACACGTTTATTATACAAGCGGTTAATTGTTGTATACACAATTCCAAGGACTAAGGAGACGTCACAGTAGAAAGCTACTATCCTTTGTCGTTCTCCTTCTAGGCCTGCTGCTAGCTCCTACTCCCAAAGAGCAACCATATTCAAGTAGTAGAGCCCAATTCCGAGTCTGGGAGATTGAGTGCTTGACTGTGGGGGAGGGGCGGGGGATAGGGAAGACCTTTACCTGAACTTGAGGGATCAAGGCCCCACATGCAATAGTGTAAAGGTTAGTAGCCAAGACGCCAGGCAGCTGGCACTGCTCTGTTGTCCGCACCACCACTACCTGCCCTGACTGACACACACACCACACACCACACACACACACACACACACACACCACACACACACACAGTAGTGTAGTGGAAAAGAGAGAGTAGTGGGAAAATGGAATGCACTTAAGGAACAGGTGTGGAAGCCAATACTATTCATAATTTTAAAAACCAGGTATGATAGGGAAATGGGATAGGAGTCATTGCTGTAAACAACTGATGCTCGAAAGGCGGGATCCAAGAGTCAATGCTCGATCCTGCAGAACATATAGGTGAGTACATAGGTGAGTAACACACACACAAACACACACACACACACACACAAACAGGGCCAGGTAGCCTGGTGGATAGCGTGCAGGATTCGTAATTCTGTGGCGCGGGTCGATTCCCGCACCCGGCAGAAACAAATGGGCAAAGTTTCTTTCACCCTGAATGCCCCTGTTACTAGCAGTAAATAGGTACCTGGGAGTTAGTCAGCTGTCACGGGCTGCTTCCTGGGGTGTGTGTGGTGTGTGTGTGTGTGGTGTGGGGGAAAAAAAAAAAAAAAAAAGTAGTTAGTAAACAGTTGATTGACAGTGAGAGGGCGGGCCGAAAGAGCAAAGCTCAACCCCGTAAAATACAAGTGAATATACACAACACCACACACACCACACACACACACACACACCACACACCACACACACACACCACACACACACACTGGACGGTCACATCACAACTGGAGGAAATGGGAGGAAGAGAAGGAGGATATTAAAAAGATTGTTAGGGATGGAAGGAAATAGAAGATAGGTGAAGCAGGAGTCAACTTTGTATGCAATTCCAACGACTGAATAATATTTTTAAGTCCCAACTATGGACATCCCCCGTACATGTTCCACACATAATAAGCCACTGTTAATGGTAATGACAAGAAACTACAGGGATGGCAATCTACTCCACCAACCAGCCAACTTAGCATGCAATATTACAACAAAAATCTACATTTAAAGTTGCCAGCCATCGACAAACAGCCGCCAGATACAGTAAGAGATGTGAGCCTAGGAGGGACGGGNTGCGGTGGCCCGTAGGACCATCCGTGCGGCTAAACGTGCTTGCTGGGCGACTTATGTCTCTACCGTTACTTCCGAAACTCCTCTTCCGCTGGTCTGGAAGCGTATCCGCAAGATTGCGGGTAAGTTCGTTCCCGATGTCTCCCCGGTCCTTCGCCTCCATGGTGCTCTTGTGGCGGACCCGTTGCAGGTTGCGACCGAACTGAGTTCCCATTTCTCCTCTGTTAGTTCTGGTTCTCATCTCCCCCAATCCTTCCTTCTTCGTAAGCCTCTCCTTGAGTCTCGTCCTTTAAATTTCTGTACTTTTCTCCACCTTCCCTATAATGATCCCTTCTCTCTCTCTGAACTTCAATCTGCCCTAGCCCTTTGTGGTTCTACGGCAGCGGGCTCTGATGGCATTCATTATGAAATGCTCCGCCATCTCCCTCCGTGCACGTCTCAGTATTTACTGAGTCTGTACAATCGGGTCTGGGAGTCGTCGTCAGTCCCTGAAGACTGGCTCGATGCTGTTGTCCTCCCTGTTCGGAAACCAGGGTCTCTCGGGTCATCCCCCAAGGACTTCCGCCCTATTGCCCTCACGAGTTGTGTCTGCAAGCTCTTTGAACGTATGGTTAACGTTCGTTTGATGTGGTTCTTAGAACACTATAACCACCTCTCTCCTTCTCAATTTGGTTTTCGCAAGTGCCGCAGCACAACGGATGTCCTGGTAAACTTGGAGGTCTATATTCGTACTGCTTTTGCTGCGAAGACTTCCGTTGTTGCCGTCCTTTTTGACCTAGAAAAGGCTTACGACACTACCTGGCGGTATCACATTCTGTCTCAACTTCATTCTTTTGGCCTTCGTGGGAACCTCCCTCTCTTCCTCCAGAGCTTCCTCTCTCGTCGTTCCTTTCGTGTGCGGCTTGGTACTGCTCTCTCTGCCCCTTTTCGGCAGTATGAGGGTGTACCCCAGGGTAGTGTTCTGAGCACTACTCTTTTTCTAGTTGCCCTCAACGGTCTTCTTTCTTCTCTTCCTTCTGGTGTCTTCTCTGCTCTGTATGTTGATGATCTTACCCTTTGCTGTCAGGGTGATGATTCACCTCTCCTTCAACGGCGGCTTCAACTTGCGATTGATGCCGTGTCGTCGTGGGCCACCGATCATGGCTTCAAGTTCTCTGCATCTAAGACTTGTGCTATGACCTTTACTCGGAAGCATGTTGTTCTTCGTCCCTCTTTGTCGCTTTATGGTCATCCCATTGTGTACAGGGATTCCGCAAAGCTCTTGGGGTTAGTCTTTGACACTCGTTTGTCTTGGTCAGCCCATATCTCTTGCCTCCGAGTTGAGTGCTCTAAGGCCCTTAACCTCCTTAAGGTTTTGTCCCATACTTCTTGGGGAGCGGATAGACGCACGCTCCTATATTTGCACTCCTCTCTCGTCCTGTCTAAACTCGATTATGGTTGCCCTGCTTACTCTTCTGCTTCTCCTTCTACTCTTCGCCGTCTTGATGCTTTGCACCATACTGGGTTGCGTCTCAGCTCTGGTGCCTTTCGTTCGACTCCCGCCCTCAGTTTGTATGTTGACACTGGCTTTCTCTCTCTCCAGGACCGCCGTGACCGCTACTGTCTTCGCTATCTTGCGCGGTCCTTACAGCATCCTTCCTCTCGCCTCTGTCGTGCTTTGACTTTTCCTCCTCCTGTAGCTCCTGTTCCTCTTCATTGTCTCCCACTTTCTGTCCGGTTATCTCGCTTGCAGGATTCTCTTTCTGTTCATCTTTCTAATGTTTCTCCTCGTATTGTTCCTTCCTTGCCTCCGTGGAGAGTCCCCCTTCCCAAGTTTTGTACGTCCTTGACTTGTATTACTAAAGCCTTTACCCCTCCTACAGTTCTGAAAAGCCTCTTCCTTGAGCACTTTTCTTCGCACTCCCGCTCTATTTCCATCTTTACCGATGGGTCTAAGTCTGCGGACGGTGTGGGCTACTCTGTTGTTTTTCCTGACCGTACTTATATGTGTCGCCTCCCTTCGGAGGCTAGCGTCTTTACGGCGGAACTTTATGCTATTCTCTATGCTCTCCGTCTCTTGCTTTCTCATTCTCATTCCTCCTTTGTGGTTGTCGTTGACTCTCGTAGTGCCCTAATGGCTCTTGGGTCCTTTAATCCTGTCCACCCAGTGGTCATCGAGATTCAGCAATGGCTGTTTCTTATTTCTAGTAAGTTTAAATCGGTAGAGTTTTGCTGGGTTCCCAGCCATATTGGTGTTTCTTTGAATGAGCGTGCAGATGCTGCCGCTAAGGAAGCCATCCGTTCTTGTCCCATCTCCCGTAAGGGTCTTCCTTATTCTGACTTTTATCCGGTTATTCATTCCTCTATCCTTGCCCGTTGGCAGAGTTGTTGGTCCTCTGTGGTTAGTAACAAACTGCGTACTCTCAAACGTAGTGTGTCCCCGTGGCCTTCCTCCTACCACCGTAACCGGCGGTGGGAAACTGCTTTAGCACGGCTGAGGGTTGGCCATACTCGCTTAACCCATGGTCACTTAATGGAGCGCCGCCCTGCTCCTTGTTGTCCGAATTGCGTTGTCCCTCTTACGGTTATGCATATCCTTGTTGAATGTCCTGCCTTCCAGGACGAGCGTGTGTCTTGCTTTCCGACCGTCCCTCGCGGTCACTTGTCCCTCGATAGAATTCTAGGTGAATCGGATACTTTTGATATCGTTCGCCTTGTGCGTTTTTGTTCTCGTATTGGCTTTCTCGGTAATATTTAGCGCCCTCTGATTATTTCGCACTTTGATGGTGCTACATAGCCTTCCCGGTTTGGTGCCTTCTTTTGATAATTACCTTACCTTACATCATCTTATTATTCAGGTAAGCATTGATGTGTATCTCTTAATTATGTCTTTTGTAACTAGGCCATTCCTATGTTATATTTTATATTAATGTTTCTTGTAAATTGCTTTGAGTATGCCACTTGTGAGAGCCAGGGTTGCTTAATCTTTTGGCAGTTACTTGCTTGGTGAGAAGAGGACTGTGTGTTATGGAGGCTCAGAACTTTGATGAGGATAATGTCAGCTAAGGAATTTGTGTATTATTGAATTCAGAATTTCAATTTATTTGTGCATTTATGAGGATTGCCTATTGCTGCTTTCCTGTGTAGCTCCTGGTTAATTTCTTTGTATCCGATGGCATTATGTCTGTTTAGGTAGGACAGTAGTCAGTTGTTCTGGCAGTGATTATACCAAAAGCAAGAGCAGCAGTTATGTTAGTCCAATATGGTCTGATGATGTAGGGGATGTTTGTGATTCAGATGGGATTGGTGATTGTGAAATTAGTAAACAGGAGTTCATGCAGTTAAGTAGTCGATTTGGAGGCTCTCTTGCTGAAAATATCAATATTGAAGTCACCTCCTAAAATTGCCAGTTTTTTCACTGCCAGGTTAATTTGACTGTAGTGAGGTAT
>WNGS01087021.1:6512203-6523177 GCA_020271785.1 Procambarus virginalis
GTTTGATACCAAAATGAAAGATGTAACACGAAACTTGATGTCAGAACACTTGAAAGATTATAAATACATTTCTGGGGGGAGCCCCGTCGGCTCCCCGGAGCTATCCCAGGCTGATATGCTAATGTCAGACTTTGGCATCAGTCATGTGTATGGAGTTCTTAGGCCTACCGGGGACCACGGCCAGAACCGGGCCCCCTCAGAGAGGCACGGGGAGCAATGGCCTATAGAAGCCCCCGTGTGATTGGAAGCATTCTATGTCTGCCATCGACCGGGACAGGCACCCAGAAAGGTAAGCGCCCCAAAACAAACCCCTATTCTGGTTAAAATTGCTACCAAAAGCCAAACTAGTGGATAGAACTCCCCAACAGAAAAACAAGCAAACTAGTATGACGTCACACGTCACCGCGCCGCTGTCTGCGCAGCTCCCCCCTCCCCGGGAGGGGGAAGGGGGAGCCCCAGACCTCCCACGCCGGCTATCCACCCATCAGTTCTTCGGCTGATGCTATAGGCACCGGTTATGTGCTCCGGCTCCAGTGGTTGTTTCAGCACTGTACCTAGAGTGTGGTGTCTGTTTTTCTAGGTGGTGCGTGAGCCGGGAGTGATTCTCCAGTACTCGGGCTGCATGCGCCTAGGGTTCCCATCCCTAGGTGCCCTGTAAGTACTGCCCTTGGGACTTGGGGCCACCTTCCACAAGTTCCTTGGGGTCTGCCCCTGCTAGGCCGTTTACTGCTTGGTTTTCGGCCGCTCTTTGTGTGCTCGGGTGTTCTGTCTCCCTTGTTCGCCTTAGAGTAAGGGGCAGTTTTGCACTGGTGGGGCGCAGGGTACTGTGCAGCTTGTCTTTCCCAATCATAGCGGCCGGCTCTGTTCCGCTTGGGTACGCTGTCCTCTTGCGGGGTTTTCTTTTTCTTTTTGTTTATCTACCTGGTGGGGGGGTCTGCCTTCGTTCTTGCCCCTGGTGTCCCTTGTGTTCTGAGTTTTCTGGTGGTACCCCCTGCTTGGTCCCCGTGAGTGTACACGTCCCGGGGGTTCAGCTCTTAGAAAGTTGTTTGGTAGTTTTGGGTGCCGGTTAGCAGTACCCTGCCTGGGATTACCTGAGCGCGAGTTCTCTTATAGTAAACGCTCGGGACCCTGGGAAACCCCTGGGGGCGCGAGGGTCCGATGGATGTGACCCCAGAGCCCCCCCCTCGCTTCCAGCGAGTTTGAGGGTTGCTCACCCCTTGTCTCTGGGTGACTCTCTGTTTTGCCTCCGTCTGCTGCCTGTGGGGTCGGTGACACCTTCGACCCAGAGTCCTGCGAGTTTGTTGCTCGTTGTGGCTCGCTTACCCAGTTGTGCACAGCTGGTGCGGGCAGCAGGGGCGTTGCACTTGAGCCTTGGTGGTGGCAACGCTCTCGTGGTAACTCCCCGGGAGCCCCGGGGCTGCCCCGTTTTGGTTCTTGTTTTTCCCCTGGATTCCCCTTCCTGCCTGCATCCGGTTCCTTACCGTCTGTAGGTTCAGGGCGGGGTTTGTTGGTGTTGAGACTCGGGCAGTCTCGGGGAAATCCCCTTCCGGGGTAGTGACGGGGGCATTTGAGCCTGTTCCTCCAGCCGTGTTGTAAGAGTCTGCCAGTGGGCTCCCTTCCTTCGTGTTTTCACGGCTGCCCCGGTTTTCTGGTACGGCCGGGGCTTTGGGGGGACGGCTCGGCCCCGGGGCCTGTCGTGTGGGTTCCCGGGGCTGGGGAGGGGCTGACTTGGGAGGCCTTAATGGCCCCGTTGGACCCCGTGGGGGTTTTTCTCCCCCTCTAGGCGGGGCTTGTGGTTACGCGGAGTAGGGTTTTCCTCCCCATTCGTGCTGTTGGGTGTCAGCCCCTCCCCGGGCTCGGTTCCTTGGCCTTTGAGTCGGTTGGTTCCGTCCTGTGGGTGGATGTTTCCCCCCACCCCCTTTTGGGACGGTGTTTTCGTCATGTTAACCCGTTTTGGGGGTTCTACGTGACTCCTGGTCTCGGGTGCACCTGCGCCTTTGTGTGCCTTCGGGACTGGTTTTGGCTTCCGTGTTCTCGAGGGTTCGGGAAGGTGTTTCGCTACTTCCCGCGTTATTAGAACGTCTGTCGGCTCCTCGTCCTTGTCGCCGAGTTGGGCTACTTGTAGCCCTGTTGGGCTACTTGTAGCCCTGTTGGGCTACTTGTAGCCTTGTTGGGCTGCTTGTGGACCGGCTGCGTGCTTTATTTTGGGCTCTGTCTTCGCTTCTTTGGCCGGTTTTATTGTTCCTGCTCACTCTTTTGGCTTCTTTTTAGTGCAGTAGTCCTGGTTGCCGCCTTCCCGCAGAGACTGTTGCGCGTTTTCGGCCAGCGTGTCATGCGCGTGCGCCGCGGAGTTTGTTTTGGTTTGGGCGGTGTGTAGTGCTGGTGTTAGACGCCTTCTTGCTCCAGTGCTTCGCCTCTCGCTCTTCTCCCTTGGCGCGGTGTGTGCCCCTTCGCTCCGGGGGTGTCCTGGGTTCCAGTTGTGGGGAGGCCGCAGAGGTTTTCTGTCATGGGTGTGGGCCGCCTTCTTCGCCTCTCCCCTGCTCTCCTGCAGGTCCGGCTCTGGCGTCTTCACCTGTCAGTGCTCCCAGGTTCTTCTGGGCTCGGTTGAGTCGTGTCACTTCGTGCTACCGTTAGCCAGGTGAGTTTCTGCGGTCTGGCGTCTTTTGCAGGGTGCTGGATGCGGTGTTATATACCTGTCTTTATTTGGGTATCTTTTTGTACGACTGAGACCGTTCGCACACCAGTGTCTGTCCCCCTTTTCACCCCTTCCTGTCCCACTCTTGTGCATGTCCAACCCATGCTAGGGTCATTCAGGGGTTCCACCTTTGTTAGTGTTATGAGGTGTGGGGGTTGTGGTGTTGGTTTCTGTACTCGCCTGGTAGGGCTCCTGGCTGTGCTTGCAAGGTTTTGCACTCTGGTTTTTGGGTCCCGCTTATCTGGTAGAACTTGCGGGATAGTACCAGTGGAGTGCAGTGGTGCTATGGGCACCATCGGGGAACACTGTATATCCTTCAGAGGTCTGCAGTTGTTCAAAGACCTACGTGCGAGCATACGCCTTCTTGCTGGAAAATTACCTTGGGGTTTTCCTTGAGGTGCTTCCGGGGCTTAGCGTCCCTGCGGCCCGGTCGTCGACCAGGCCTCCTGGACTGCTCATCCTGGCTGTTGGACGTGGCTGCTCGCTGCCTCACGTACGAGTCACAGCCTGGTTGATCGGGTATCCTTTGGAGGTGCTTCTCCAGTTCTCTCTTGAACCACCCCGTCCTCGCAACATTTAATAAGTCGTTCTTGCCTTATTAGTTACGTGCATGGGTGACATGCTAAACATCATCGTTTTCCTTTTCGGAACTTCATGGAAAACACCGACCTTCCTTACCCTACTTAGTATGTTGAAATGAGCGTCTTATGGTTTCGTAATTACAATTGTTACTTACCCTATTATAGGTGTAACAACGCTGAACACTGTGGGGGATTGCCAGTTATGCCCCTTATGGTCCATCCGTGGACTTCCGGGGCTCGCTAGCTTGCTTTCGAATTAGTTATGGCCGTCCTGGTTGTGGGAGTCTGTGGGCCTGCAGGCCGCTCCATGTGGCTGCCTGGTGGGCCTCCCTCTGGCCGGTCTAGCCTGGCCTCGGGCCAGGCTTGGGGTGTACGTGAGCTCCCAGTTCCTTATCCTGCCGATTTTGAGCGGGGTTTCTCCGCCTTGGTCGCCTGGTATGCGGGTTCCTGGGCCTGCTGGGTTCTGTCGTGTCTCCGTGGGCCCTGTCTGGGGTCTGTCTGCTCCGTTCTCTGCCTTTGCAGAAGCGAGTTGCTCTTTACCTGTGGCATGTTGCGGTGGTGCCTGTTGCTACTACTGCGCGTGTGCTTTAGTACCGTGTTTTGCGGTGGCGTGTCCTTATTCCTGGGGTTTTTATGCTTCTGCTCTTTCGTACTGTCTCACCCCTGTCGTTTTTCCTGGCATCTCCTTTTGTCTGTTTTGCCTGCACTTGCTATGTTGGGGGGCGTGGTCGGTTTCCACCACTTCCTTGCTTGTGCGTTCCCTTGTTTTCCTCCTCTGCCGCAGGGGTGTTCTATGTGTGTTCCTTGGCTTCTTGGGCTTTTTTCGGCCTGGGTCCTGTGGTGTGCTTCTTTGTCTCTGTCTGTTGCAGTTGCTCGTACCTCTTGGTTCGGGTACGGTTCTGGCGGCAACCCGTCCGCCTTCTTTGGTTTCCTTGCTTGCCCTGCCAATTGGGTTTTTCGGGGTCTGGCGATGTCCCGCGTCGGACCCGTCATTTCTGAACTCCTGGCAGGTTTGCTTGCTTGGAGTTCTTCTGTTCGGCAGTTAGTTTCGTTCATTTATTATGCACCCCATACCCATCTTGTGGGCGGTAGTGGAAAGGGTTAGAGGCACATAATGGGCTCAGGGACTGAACCCCACACTTCATTTAGCTCAGCAAGTTACAATCTTGATGAGCTAGTTACAAATTCAATATAAGTAGTCACATCAACAATGGGTTCGAGATCGACCTCGAGTACAGGTTCTAAATTAAGCAACTGACATGTGAAGTGCTGGTGTCAAAATTTATATGTTTGTCCTGCACACCGCCCCCCATCCAGTGGGCAGCGGTGGATAGGTTACAATCACTCAGTTGCTACCTACTGTTAGCAAACTGGGGATGTTTGGCTACAATTTCTGGTGGCAGATCCTTTTGAATGAAAGCTTTGCACATCGCTGGAACATTGGTTATAGAATTCTCTAACTTCACGTATCTTTTCGCACTCCATCACATAGTGACGGAGGGTGTGCGAATAATTTTGTTGACCCAGTTTACATTTGGTCAGGTCTCCATCGACAGATGATGAGACTTCCCGGAGATACTTTGGGATGCTGGTCGGCAGACGTTCCATCTTGTGCCACCTGCGTTCGGTGGTCGCGCCCGAGATCTTCTTGCGGCTCCGCCTTTTCCTGGGCTTGGAGGGGCCTTGTCGGGGCTGTTTCCGTCTGCCTCGTGGTCTCGCCTCCAGCTGGTGGTCGGTGTCCCACCTGCGTGTTTCTCTTGGCGGCAGTATGGGGTGTTTTGGCGGTCCTTCCTTTTCCTGTCCCTTCTTAGGTGGTTCCTCTTGTTAGCGTCGGCTTGGTTTTTGGTGGGGGTTGGGGGCCGTCGTCGTGCCACATACTGTCGCCTCTCTTTTGTGCGGCGCTGGCGGGGCCGCTTTGGCTTGCTTTCGGTCTTGGTGTTGCTTCTACACCGTTAGTACGCTGTCTTGTGCGTCGTTTCCCCTCCGGCCTGTTCGTGCGCCGCTTGCACCATCCTGGTCTCCGCTGTGTGCCATGGCGTCTGTGTCCGGAGCGCGTTTTGCGTTGATCCGGTTCTGTTCTTCCCGGTTCGCCTGTGATGGTGTCCTGGGTTGTCAGCCGTGTTCTTGCGGCTCGGCTGCCTGTGTTCTTAACTCCTGCCCGTGATGTTCGTGGCTTTGCTGCTCTCGCTGCCGTCTGGATGACGTGTTCGAGCAGTCTTTCGGGCATGGATCTTTGGTGTTCGTTCAGGGGCCTTGCTGCTCGTTGTTCTTGTGTTGTTCCCAGTACTTTCCGGGGCTGTGGCGCCTTGGGTTGGCGTTGCTGCCGGTTGTATCGCTTCCAGGGGGAGGGGTGCGTGGTGTCCGCCTCCCGGTTCCGTCCCTTTTGATCTTCCTCTGTGGGTAGTTAGCTCCGGGGAGCCGACGGGGCTCCCCCCAGAAAACCAGCGTTGAATGTAATGAAACGCCATTTTCTGGGTGAGTCCCGGAGGCTCCCCGGCAACCCTCCCTCCCTCCGGTCGGCGTTTTTTTTTCGCGTGTCTTGACATCCAGCCTCAGAACTGATGGGTGGATAGCCGGCGTGGGAGGTCTGGGGCTCCCCCTTCCCCTCCCGGGAGGGGGGAGCTGCGCAGACAGCGGCGCGGTGACGTGTGACGTCATACTAGTTTGCTTGTTTTTCTGTTGGGGAGTTCTATCCACTAGTTTGGCTTTTGGTAGCAATTTTAACCAGAATAGGGGTTTGTTTTGGGCGCTTACCTTTCTGGGTGCCTGTCCCGGTCGATGGCAGACATAGAATGCTTCCAATCACACGGGGGCTTCTATAGGCCATTGCTCCCCGTGCCTCTCTGAGGGGCCCGGTTCTGGCCGTGGTCCCCGGTAGGCCTAAGAACTCCATACACATGACTGATGCCAAAGTCTGACATTAGCATATCAGCCTGGGATAGCTCCGGGAGCCTCCGGGACTCACCCAAAAATGGCGTTTCATTACATTCAACGCTGGTTTTTNGGACGGTGTTTCGTCATGTTTCCCCGTTTGGGGTTCTACGTGACTCCTGTCTCTCGGGTGCACCTGCGCCTTGTGTGCCTTCGGGACTGGTTTTGGCTTCCGTGTTTCCGAGGGTTCGGGAAGGTGTCGCTACTTCCCGCGTTATTGGAACGTCTGTCGGCTCCTCGTCCTTGTCGCCGAGTTGGGCTACTTGTAGCCCTGTTGGCTACTTGTAGCCTTGTTGGGCTGCTTGTGACCGCGCTGCGTGCTTTATTTGGGCTCTGTCTTCGCTTCTTTGGCCGGTTTTATTGTTCCTGCTCACTCTTTTGGCTTCTTTTTAGTGCAGTAGTCCTGGTTGCCGCCTTCCCGCAGAGACTGTTGCGCGTTTTCGGCCAGCGTGTCATGCGCGTGCGCCGCGGATTTGTTTTGTTTGGGCGGGTGTAGTGCTGGTGTTAGACGCCTTCTTGCTCCAGTGCTTCGCCTCTCGCTCTTCTCCCTTGGCGCGGTGTGTGCCCCTTCGCTCCGGGGGTGTCCTGGGTTCCAGTTGTGGGAGGCCGCAGAGGTTTCTCTGTGTCATGGGTGTGGGCCGCCTTCTTCGCCTCTCCCCTGCTCTCCTGCAGGTCCGGCTCTGGCGTCTTCACCTGTCACCTGTCGCTCCCAGGTTCTTCTGGGCTCGGTTGAGTCGTGTCACTTCGTGCTACCGTTAGCCAGGTGAGTTTCTGCGGTCTGGCGTCTTTTGCAGGGTGCTGGATGCGGTGTTATATACCTGTCTTTATTTGGGTATCTTTTTGTACGACTGAGACCGTTCGCACACCAGTGTCTGTCCCCCTTTTCACCCCTTCCTGTCCCACTCTTGTGCATGTCCAACCCATGCTAGGGTCATTCAGGGGTTCCACCTTTGTTAGTGTTATGAGGTGTGGGGGTTGTGGTGTTGGTTTCTGTACTCGCCTGGTAGGGCTCCTGGCTGTGCTTGCAAGGTTTTTGCACTCTGGTTTTTGGGTCCCGCTTATCTGGTAGAACTTGCGGGATAGTACCAGTGGAGTGCAGTGTGCTATGGGCACCATCGGGGAACACTGTATCCTTCAGAGGTCTGCAGTTGTTCAAAGACCTACGTGCGAGCATACGCCTTCTTGCTGGAAATTACCTTGGGGTTTTCTTGAGGTGCTTCCGGGGCTTAGCGTCCCTGCGGCCCGGTCGTCGACCAGGCCTCCTGGACTGCTCATCCTGGCTGTTGGAGTGGCTGCTCGCTGCCTAACGTACGAGTCACAGCCTGGTTGATCGGGTATCCTTTGGAGGTGCTTCTCCAGTTCTCTCTTGAACCACCCCGTCCTCGCAACATTTAATAAGTCGTTCTTGCCTTTAGTTACGTGCATGGGTGACATGCTAAACATCATCGTTTTCCTTTTCGGAACTTCATGGAAACACCGACCTTCCTTACCCTACTTAGTATGTTGAAATGAGCGTCTTATGGTTTCGTAATTACATTGTTATTAACTTACCCTATTATAGGTGTAACAACGCTGAACACTGTGGGGGATTGCCAGTTATGCCCCTTATGGTCCATCCGTGGACTTCCGGGGCCGCTAGCTTGCTTTCGAATTAGTTATGGCCATCCTGGTTGTGGGGAGTCTGTGGGCCTGCAGGCCGCTCCATGTGGCTGCCTGGTGGGCCTCCCTCTGGCCGGTCTAGCCTGGCCTCGGGCCAGGCTTGGGGTGTACGTGAGCTCCCAGTTCCTTATCCTGCCGATTTTGAGCGGGTTTTCTCCGCCGTCGGTCGCCTGGTATGCGGGTTCCTGGGCCTGCTGGGTTCTGTCGTGTCTCCGTGGGCCCTGTCTGGGGTCTGTCTGCTCCATTCTCTGCCTTTGCAGAAGCGAGTTGCTCTTTACCTGTGGCATGTTGCGGTGGTGCCTGTTGCTACTACTGCGCGTGTGCTTTAGTACCGTGTTTTGCGGTGGCGTGTCCTTATTCCTGGGGTTTTTATGCTTCTGCTCTTTCGTACTGTCTCACCCCTGTCGTTTTTCCTGGCATCTCCTTTTGTCTGTTTTGCCTGCACTTGCTGCTATGTTGGGGGGCGTGGTCGGTTTCCACCACTTCCTTGCTTGTGCGTTCCCTTGTTTTCCTCCTCTGCCGCAGGGGTGTTCTATGTGTGTTCCTTGGCTTCTTGGGCTTTTTTCGGCCTGGGTCCTGTGGTGTGCTTCTTTGTCTCTGTCTGTTGCAGTTGCTCGTACCTCTTGGTTCGGGTACGGTTCTGGCGGCAACCCGTCCGCCTTCTTTGGTTTCCTTGCTTGCCCTGCCAATTGGGTTTTTCGGGGTCTGGCGATGTCCCGCGTCGGACCCGTCATTTCTGAACTCCTGGCAGGTTTGCTTGCTTGGAGTTCTTCTGTTCGGCAGTTAGTTTCGTTCATTTATTATGCACCCCATACCCATCTTGTGGGCGGTAGTGGAAAGGGTTAGAGGCACATAATGGGCTCAGGGACTGAACCCCACACTTCATTTAGCTCAGCAAGTTACAATCTTGATGAGCTAGTTACAAATTCAATATAAGTAGTCACATCAACAATGGGTTCGAGATCGACCTCGAGTACAGGTTCTAAATTAAGCAACTGACATGTGAAGTGCTGGTGTCAAAATTTATATGTTTGTCCTGCACACCGCCCCCCATCCAGTGGGCAGCGGTGGATAGGTTACAATCACTCAGTTGCTACCTACTGTTAGCAAACTGGGGATGTTTGGCTACAATTTCTGGTGGCAGATCCTTTTGAATGAAATCTTTGCACATCGCTGGAACATTGGTTATAGAATTGTCTCTAACTTCACGTATCTTTTCGCACTCCATCACATAGTGACGGAGGGTGTGCGAATAATTTTGTTGACCCAGTTTACATTTGGTCAGGTCTCCATCGACAGATGATGAGACTTCCCGGAGATACTTTGGGATGCTGGTCGGCAGACGTTCCATCTTGTGCCACCTGCGTTCGGTGGTCGCGCCCGAGATCTTCTTGCGGCTCCGCCTTTTCCTGGGCTTGGAGGGGCCTTGTCGGGCTGTTTTCCGTCTGCCTCGTGGTCTCGCCTCCAGCTGGTGGTCGGTGTCCCACCTGCGTGTTTCTCTTGGCGGCAGTATGGGGTGTTTTGGCGGTCCTTCCTTTTCCTGTCCCTTCTTAGGTGGTTCCTCTTGTTAGCGTCGGCTTGGTTTTTGTGGGTTGGGGGCCGTCGTCGTGCCACATACTGTCGCCTCTCTTTTGTGCGGCGCTGGCGGGGCCGCTTTGGCTTGCTTTCGGTCTTGGTGTTGCTTCTTCTACACCGTTAGTACGCTGTCTTGTGCGTCGTTTCCCCTCCGGCCTGTTCGTGCGCCGCTTGCACCATCCTGGTCTCCGCTGTGTGCCATGGCGTCTGTGTCCGGAGCGCGTTTTGCGTTGATCCGGTTCTGTTCTTCCCGGTTCGCCTGTGATGGTGTCCTGGGTTGTCAGCCGTGTTCTTGCGCGGCTCGGCTGCCTGTGTTCTTAACTCCTGCCCGTGATGTTCGTGGCTTTGCTGCTCTCGCTGCCGTCTGGATGACGTGTTCGAGCAGTCTTCTCGGCATGGATCTTTGGTGTTCGTTCAGGGCCTTGCTGCTCGTTGTTCTTGTGTTGTTCCCAGTACTTTCCGGGGCTGTGGCGCCTTGGGTTGGCGTTGCTGCCGGTTGTATCGCTTCCAGGGGGAGGGGTGCGTGGTGTCCGCCTCCCGGTTCCGTCCCTTTTGATCTTCCTCTGTGGGTAGTTAGCTCCGGGGAGCCGACGGGCTCCCCCCAGAAAACCAGCGTTGAATGTAATGAAACGCCATTTTCTGGGTGAGTCCCGGAGGCTCCCCGGCAACCCTCCCTCCCTCCGGTCGGCGTTTTTTTTTTTTCGCGTGTCTTGACATCCAGCCTCAGAACTGATGGGTGGATAGCCGGCGTGGGAGGTCTGGGGCTCCCCCTTCCCCCTCCCGGGGAGGGGGGAGCTGCGCAGACAGCGGCGCGCGGTGACGTGTGACGTCATACTAGTTTGCTTGTTTTTCTGTTGGGGAGTTCTATCCACTAGTTTGGCTTTTGGTAGCAATTTTAACCAGAATAGGGGTTGTTTTGGGGCGCTTACCTTTCTGGGTGCCTGTCCCGGTCGATGGCAGACATAGAATGCTTCCAATCACACGGGGCTTCTATAGGCCATTGCTCCCCGTGCCTCTCTGAGGGGGCCCGGTTCTGGCCGTGGTCCCCGGTAGGCCTAAGAACTCCATACACATGACTGATGCCAAAGTCTGACATTAGCATATCAGCCTGGGATAGCTCCGGGGAGCCTCCGGGACTCACCCAGAAAATGGCGTTTCATTACATTCAACGCTGGTTTTTTTTCTGCGTTCAACTGTTGTGTATCTGCATTGTGGCAAGTTTGTTATGAGTGAAACAACTCGCTTATCCTTCCACAAAATTATGAAAGTATTGTCCTTCCGTTTGAATACAGTTTTATCTACCGAAATTTACCCTTTGCTTGCAACTGAAGGGTTTTAGGTGCACCACGCTGCATTCTGAGGTACCACAGGTGTATATCCCTACTTCAAGCAGCGCTTCTCTCAATCTGACCGAATTATAATAGTTGTCCATATATAGATGGTAACCTTTGTTCTTCAGTGGTTCCATCAAGCCCATTACTGTTTCAATCGTCGTTTTCCCAATTCCGGCATAAATGTCAAAATCAAAGATGT
>WNGS01087021.1:6524177-6536345 GCA_020271785.1 Procambarus virginalis
CCAACCCATTCGCCGTGCTGGAAGACGAATGCTGTACAGAGACTGCAGTTTGCTCAAATGTCAGGCAATGAAGGGAGCGCAGGTCCATCAAGGTGCTCACAAAGTAAAGGAGGTGCCTAAGCAAATTTGGTGTGGGAGATTCCCCAGGTGAGGTATTAGTTATTTATTTATATACAAGAAGTTACACTGGGTTTGTGAGAATACATAGCATAGTATTTCAATCTTGTTTAAAGCCACTAGTACGTGCAGCGTTTCGGCAGTCCTTATCTAACAGATAATTTTAAGTAGGTAAATTCTATCAGAATTAATAAAATGGCATTTGGTTAGATCTTTTTGTGCCAGAGAAGGGGGAACATATTAAGGGTTTGCTGTCTGGGAGCAGGAATGGTGATATAGTAAACAACATGATGATATTATGGCTCGAAATGGGAACAAACTATTACTGTACAGTGGCACCTCGACATTGATTGCCCTACTACGATAATTTTGAGTTACGATGTAAATTTCATCGAAAAATGCGACTCGACTCCGATGGTGTCGTCGACTTCCGATATTGTTGGTACACGTTCGGGTCGACCGAGCGTGTGGTTCCCGGTACGCGGGCCGATCTTCCTCAGTTACTACAGCTGCCGCTTAGTGACACCGCGCCTATAAGAAATTCCACTTGTGGTGATTTTTTGCATTTTGAACATTAAAGTAATTATATATATCACACATGAGTCCCAGAAAGTCATGGTAAGACTCAACATATGAAACCCATGTAAGGGACCATAGAGCAGAAACAAGAGTACAGAATGTCTCTTCCTCAACAATTAAGAAAATGTGTGCAGCATGGAAGAATTTCAACCTTTGCTGAAACGACTCACTCAAATCAAGCTGCAGTAAGTCGTTGCCTAACCTATTCAATGACACTGTGATGCATCTTTACAGACAAATGTTAAACGAAGGGAAAAACAAATGCTCTTGACAAATTTGTAGTGAGACAAACAAGCACTGAACCACAACCAGGTCCTAGTGGTATTCAGGCAAAACGTAGGCGAGAGAGTACCCCAGAGAAAACATTACTGCCTGATGTGATAATGGAAGGGACTCCCCTTCCAAACAGTAACAAATCTCCTCCTCCCCCCTCATCACCATCTTCCATACGCCATCAAGAGCCCTCCATAAAGGTAAGAGAAACTTAGGTACTGTATTGTAGTTAGAAAAAACATTGAATTCAGTATAAAATGTATTTGTATGTTAATATTTTGGAGGGTGGGGAACCGATATTTCGACTTACGATCCGTCTCTGGGAACGGATTAGCATCGTAAGTCGAGGCCCCATTGTATTTGTATCAGTCCCAGTGGAAATGATTTTTTTATTGATATATATAGAGTTCTTACATTCTTTTACAACCACTAGTACGTGTAGCATTTCGAGCAAGTCCTTAAACCTATGTTCCCTGGAATACGACCCCCGCAAAGAATCTTTTTACAACCAAGTACCCATTTTACTGTTGAGTTAAACAGAGGCTACAGTTAAGGATTTGCGCCCAGTAAATCCTCCCCGGCCAGGATACGAACACAGGACACAGTGCTCGCGCAACGCCAGGTGAGCGTCTTACCACTATGCCACGGAGACTGCTAATGTAGACGAGTTAGGATTGAGGCACTCATACAGAGGTTTAAGACAGCCATTAATTAGTTAGGGCAAGGGAGGAATCCCAAACATATGTGGCAGCCTTCCAAGAAAGGGAGTTGGAAATGAATGGTTGTCGAAGGCACTTGGTGTCTATTGCGGACTGGACAAATATTGTAAATCAAATGCAATATCCTTCATTGATAACTAGGAATACATTTTTGGAATGAATGACGTGTGTCTGATCAGGATGGGGTGCATTTATCCAGGGCTGGGTTGTTGCTGTTGCCAACTCATTGGAACCTATGGCTGGAGAGTGTTTATTTGGATTTAATCTGTTAATAGATAGTGGTATGGGAATTGATGTGGAGAAAGGAGGCAATAAAAGTATGTGTTGATGGGGGAAAATTGGCAAAATAAACAGGGAAGAAGGGGCTCAAATAATAATACATTTAAGGTATATTACATGAATACTACATGTATATTACATGTAGGAAGGAGTCTTAAAAAACTAAATAAACGATTTAAATGCTCTCGTTTGAACAGAAACAATAGATATTATTGCACTTACCAAACATAAATGAATGTAAAAACAGAGAACTATTAGCTGAATATCAAATGAGTGGATTTAAACTATTTCACACAGATATATTAGACGAGGAGGGGAAGTAGTCACATATGTTGGGGAAAATTGAAATGTAGTCTCGAAGAAGGAATCAAAACTGAGCCACACACACTCAAACAATTTGGCTAGAATTAACCCTTAAACTGCACACGGCGTATATATACACCATGAGTATGTAACGTACGTTTATGTTACGTTGTTGCGTAGATTAGATACACAGTGTTTAGTGAGTTTCATATTTATTTAGTAGTCCTGGATACAGCAGTGTCGCAGACGTTGAGTCGGAGCTTGTTCGTCTGATGTGGTTCCTGGAACACCATCACCTCCTCTCCCCTTCTCAATTTGGTTTCCGCAAGTGCCGCAGCACGACAGATGTCCTGGTAAACTTGGAGGTCTATATTCGTACTGCTTTTGCTGCGAGGACCTCTGTTGTTGCCGTTCTTTTTGACCTGGAAAAGGCTTACGAACCACTTGGCGATATCATATTCTATCCCAGCTTCATTCTTTTGGCCTTCGTGGTCATCTCCCTCTCTTTCTCCGCAGTTCCTCTCTCGTCGTTCCTTTCGGGTGCGCCTTGGTACTGCTCTCTCTGCCTCTTTTCAGCAATACAAAGGTGTGCCCCAGGGTAGTGTTCTGAGCACTACTCTTTTTCTGGTTGCCCTCAATGGTCTTCTTTCCTCTCTTCCTTCAGGTGTCTTCTCCGCTCTCTATGTCGATGATCTTACCCTTTGCTGTCAGGGTGATGATTCACCTCTCCTTCAGTGCCGGCTTCAACTTGCGATTGATGCCGTGTCGTCTTGGGCCACCGATCATGGCTTCAAGTTCTCTACTTCTAAGACTTGTGCCATGTCTTTTACTCGGAAACGGGTCGTTCTTCGTCCCTCTTTGTCACTTTATGGTCATCCCCTTGAGTACAAAGATTCCGCGAAGCTTTTGGGGTTATTCCTTGACACTCGTTTGTCTTGGTCTCCCCATATCTCTTACCTCCGTGTTGAGTGCTCTAAGGCCCTTACCCTCCTTCGAGTATTGTCCCATACTTCTTGGGGAGCAGATAGGTGCACTCTCCTTGCTTTGCATTCCTCTCTTGTCCTGTCTAAGCTCGATTATGGTTGCCCTGCTTACTCTTCTGCTTCTTCTGCTCTTCGCCGTCTTGATGCTTTGCACCATACTGGGCTGCACCTCAGTTCTGGTGCCTTTCGTTCGACTCCTGTCCTTAGCTTGTATGTTGACACTGGCTTCCTGTCTCTCCAGGACCGCCGTGATCGCTACTGTCTTCGCTATCTTGCGCGGTCCTTACAACATCCTTCCTCTCGCCTCTGTCGTGCTTTAACTTTTACCCCTCCTGCGGTTCCTGTTCCTCTTCACCACCTCCCTCTTTCTGTCCGGTTATCTCGCTTGCAGGATTCTCTTTCCGTTAATGTTTCTAATGTTACTCCTCCTGTTGTTCCTTCTTTGCCCCCGTGGAGAGTCCCCCTTCTGCAGTTTTGTACATCCTTGACCCGCATCACTAAAGCTTTTATCCCTCCTACGGTTCTAAAACGCCTTTTCCTTGAGCACTTTTCTTCTCACTCCCGCTCCGTTTCTGTCTTCACCGATGGGTCTAAGTCTGCGGACGGTGTTGGCTACTCTGTTGTTTTTCCTGATCACACTTATATGTGTCGCTTACCTCCGGAGACTAGCATCTTTACAGCGGAGCTTTATGCTATTCTCTATGCTCTTCATCTCCTGCTTTCTCGTTGTCAGTCTTCCTTTGTGGTTGTTGTTGACACTCGTAGTGCCCTCATGGCTCTCGGGTCCTTTAATCCGGTTCATCCAGTAGTTGTCGAGATCCAGCATTGGCTGTTTCTTGTTCACAGTAAGTTTAAGTCGGTTGAGTTTTGTTGGGTTCCCAGCCATATTGGTGTGTCTTTAAATGAGCGTGCGGATGCTGCCGCCAAGGAAGCTGTCCACTCTTGTCCCATCTCTCATCAAGGTATTCCATATTCCGACTTTTACCCGGTTATCCATTCCTCCATCCTTACCTGTTGGCAGGCTTCTTGGTCGTCTGTTACTGGTAACAAACTCCGTACTCTTAAATGTTGTGTTTCCTCGTGGCCGTCCTCCTATCACCGTAACCGGCGATGGGAAACTGCTCTGGCAAGGTTGCGTATTGGCCATATTTGCTTAACCTATGGTCACTTGATGGAGCGCCGCCCTACTCCTTATTGTCCTAATTGCATTGTCCCTCTTACGGTCGTGCATGTCCTTCTTGAGTGTCCTGATTTCCGGGACAAGCATGTGTCTTGCTTTCCGACTGCCCCTTGCAGTCACCTGTCCCTCAGTAGAATTCTTGGTGACTCTGATACTTTTGATATCATTCGCCTTATGCGTTTTTGTTCTCGTATTGGCATCTTTGGTGATATTTAGTGCCCTCTGATTATTCCGCACATTTGATGGTGCTACATAGCCTTCCCGGTTTGGTGCCTTCTTTTGATAATTACTTACTTGAGACAGAGCTTGGAGCAGAGCAAAGAGCTGAGTGAGGCCGGAGTCGCGGAGCTCTATGTGGGAGAGCGTTGTAGCTGGATGCGGTCCTAGTCTGCTACCTGTTCTGTGTCGAAGTTGTAGCGTCTTGGAGACGATTAAAACTGCCTACGGCGAGTGCTACATCCAGCTGCACCCGTGGTGCGGTGTAGGGAACCATCAGTGTATATGATTTGAGAGAGAGAGAATGCTCTGTGGACAGGGCATCAATATGGCTTAAGGCGTTGAGCTTTGCCTCAAGACGAAGCTTGGGCTGATCTCTAATTTGCTTCTTGGGTGGAAAGGGAGGGATTAAAACTGGAAAGGGTGTAACCTCCCACGGTGCAGGAAAGTGCCGTTGTTGTTTCTCTTGGTACAAATCATGAACCTGATACATTCTGAGTTGAGTTCCAGTTTTTGTTATCCATTTGGAACAATGCTGATCTTCAATAAAGAAATTCTGGAGAGCTTCTGTGCAAGGTTTAGGATGAGTTAGCCTAAACATTTTTATACCAATTTGACAGTTAATTTCTGTAACACGATCAACAACACTTGGAATATTAAGTTCCTTTCTCATATTAAGCCCCCTCGCCATCCAGCCCGTTGGCGTCGTGAGGGGGCTTTGTAGACGGCTGCTGGAGTGTGATGCTCCGTGGGACAGTCCTCTGTCCTTTTGTGGCCTTGCACTCCTGCTGCTGTCTTCTCTAATTGTGCCGATCGCTTTTCCTTTTCATATGTTTCGTTTTTCTCCCCCTCTTTTCCTATCTGCTTGTCGTTTTCCTGCCGACCTTTTGCTTGTTTTGGATTATTCCTTTGGACTTCTTCTATTTTGACGCCCGGGTGCTTGGGGAGGCATACTCTTGCACCCGTAGAACTGTAGTACCCAACGTCTCGAGCGAGGGGAACCTTTTATTGTCAATCCCCCTTTCGTCGCTGAACCCGATCTCGACGGACTGACGGTTCTTAAGGTGGCGTTTGTGGGGCGTATACTCACGACGCACCCCTAGGGGGCCCCGGCATGATCGGCGATAGCTTCCTGTTGGGTGTCCTGCCTCTAATTGTGGCTCCATGGTGGGTATGGGGGCACTTTCGTGGATGAATTTTCTCTTCGTCTCTGTCGATAAATGTTTCTGTTGTACCCCCTCAGGCTCGTGGGGTGGGCGACCAAGCCCCCGAGTCGGCCTGTATTGGAAGACCAGGCTCTGTAGCTCCCGCTGCGTTGGGCCCCGACCTTGCTCCTCCTCTGACCATCCTGACTTCTTCCCCCAGCTCCCCTCCCTCCTCTGTGGTTGGGTCGAGCCTCCAGCCCCCAGTGGTGACCACTTCGTCCCCTGGTGCGGCTAAGTCTCTCGTTGTGACTACTGCGCCTTTTGACCCCTCTCTGGGGGTTCTCAACGCCGTTCGCGCCCCGGCCGCACTCGCTCGATTCCTTCCCGTACTGACGCGTATCAGGCCTTGTTTGGTCCCGCTTCGTGGGCCAAATACTTTGATCTCCCCTCTTGATTCTGCGCCTCCTGACGATTTCTCCCTCCATCGGCATCTTGTTGATTCCGTGGATGCGTCTGTTACCTTCAACCCCACTCGTCTCGGTACACGTGTCGTTGCTGCTCCTTCTCAGGATGCAGCTTCCCGCTTGGCTGCCTTATCTTGCCTTGGCGAGATCCCTGTTCGGGTCTCCAAGAACGTTCGGATGAATGCCAGTGTTGGCACTATTCTCCTCCCGCCCCATGTTGCAACCGGTGTTCGGAATCTGCAGGATTGCCACGATGATATTCGGCATATCCTTGATGCCCAAGGCCATTCTGTCCTCCAGGTTGACTCGTTTACTCGTCCCCCTCGTGGTCGTCGCCGTCAACCCCTTCGTGTTGTGAAGATCACCTTTGATGGTAGGACCCTTCCATCCTCTGTCATTCTTGCTGGTGCCAGGTGCTCTGTCCAGGAGTATATTCCTTCTCCTCGGCTTTGTAACAAGTGCTGGAGGTTTGGGCATGGTGCCCTCCGCTGCTCTGGGACTGTCTCTCTCTGTCCTTTGTGTGGGGGTGAAGGTCACTCTAAGTCGGAGTGCACTTCTCCCCAAGCTCGCTGCCTCAACTGCGGTGAGGCCCATCCTACCTTCTCCCGTGCCTGTATCCATTACAAGCTTGAGGCAGCCGTCCTCAACTTGAAGCACCGGGAGCGTTTATCTTTTCCTGAGGCGAGGCGCCAGGTTCGCCGGCTCCCGCCTTATGCTAACGTCTCTTATGCTCGCGTGTTGCGCTCTTCCTCTCCTCGTCCTTCCCACCTTCCTCAGACTCACAACCGTTTCCGGGCCTTGGACCCTGATACGCCCACTGCCCCCTCCTCTGTTCCTTTGAGTTCTGTCCCGAAGGGTCCCCCTCCTGGTCCTCTGTCTGGGGTTCCCCTTCTTTCTACCCGGTCTGTCGTGTCTCCTGTGTCTTCTTCCTCGTCTCCCTCCGATCCTCCTTCCCATCCTTTTCCTCCATCTATTGACTCTCCCCGCCGCCTGTCGGTGCAGGCGGATGTCCATCGCTCTCCTAACGGCCGTCGTGTGTGCTCTCGTTCAGCTTCTCCTGTTGAGACACTGGAATCCGTTGCCCGGTACGTAGTTGCTGGGACACCGGTCTCTTTAAGTCAGAAGCGTAAGCCTGGCTCCTCTCCTTCCTCCTCCCCGGCGGGTAAGAAGGCTTCGCTTTCTTCCTCAGCCCCTCCTTCTGGCTCTGTTGCTCCTTCCCCTCCCATTTCAGTGATTGCGCCCCCTGTTCCTGCTATGGAGGTTTCTTTGGCCCCTGCTTCCCTTTCGGTTGCTGCTCTTGCTGAGGTGCGCTCCCCTCTTTCTACTCCCCCTCTTCCTGCTGCTGTCCTTGACTGCTCCTCTCCGTTGTCTCCTCTCCTCCTCCTCCTCCGGACCCCGCCCGCCCACCTCTGGTCTGTTCTCCCGCTTCCTTCCCTCCGTCTTTGCTCAGTTTACCCATGCCCCCTAACCCTGACTTTGCTGACCCTGATCCCGACCCTGATATTCTTTAACGTGCTGTGTTGCTCTTTCGCCTTTGTTTCTTCCTTGTTCTCTGTTGTTGTCCTTTCTCTTCTCGTCGATGTCTATTCTTCAATGGAACGTTCGAGGTTATTACGCCAATTTCCTCGAACTCCAACTTCTGATTTCGCGGTTTTCGCCCCTTTGTGTCTGTCTCCAGGAGCCGATGCTTGGTGCTCGTCCTGGTCGTTTTCGTGGCTATTCCTTTCTCTCCCCCCCCCCCCAGTTGCTGGGGCTCCTAATTCTTCTGCTCTCTTGATTCGCGCTGATGTTCCCTTTGTTCCTTTACTTTTTCCTTTGCCTCTCCATTGTTCTGCTGCTCGTATCTTTGTGGGGAAATGGTACACAGTTTGTTCCATTTATCTCCCCCCGAGTGTCCCGCTTTCTCTTCCTGATTTGAAACACCTCTTGGACTCCTTGCCGGAGCCTGTGCTCCTGCTGGGTGACTTCAATTGTCGTCATTCTCTTTGGGGTGACGTTCTGACGAATACCCGGGGTCGCCTTCTTGAGCCGTTTCTCCTCTCTTCTTCCCTGTCTCTTCTGAATTCTGGTGAGCCCACTCATTTGGACTCTCGGACTCGCACCCTTTCCTGTCTTGATCTTTCTCTCTGCTCTTCTTCTCTTTACTTAGATTTCACGTGGCAGGTTCTTGATGACCTCCATGGCAGTGATCATTTCCCTATCCTTGTTTCCTTTTTCTCTTTTCGCCCTTCCCTCTCTTTTCCTAGGTGGCAGTTTGCTAAAGCGGACTGGAACCTATTTACCCTCAGTGCTGCTCTCTCTGACCTCTCCCTCGCGCTCTCCTCCTTTTTCATGACACTGTCTTCGACGCTGCCCTCCGCTCTATTCCTCGCTCTTCCTCTCGGGGTCCACGGAAGTGCGTTCCCTGGTGGAATGCGGACTGTGCTCGGGCTGTCCGCTGTAAGCGTGCAGCCTGGAAGAGGCACCGCCGTCGGCAGACGACCGATTCTTTTCTTTTCTTTCGGAAAGCGAGTGCGGTGGCCCGTAGGGCCATCCGTACGGCTAAACGTGAATGTTGGGCTTCTTATGTCTCCACAATTACGTCCGAAACTCCCCTGCCACAGATCTGGAAGCGTATCCGCAAGATAGCGGGTAAGTTCGTTCCCGATGTTTCCCCGGTCCTTCACCTCCGTGGTACTCTTGTGGCGGACCCGTTGCAGGTCGCTACCGAACTGGGTTCCCACTTTTCTTCTGTTAGCTCTGGTCTTCATCTTCCCCAATCTTTCCTTCTTCGTAAACCTGTCCTTGAGTCTCGTCCTTTAGATTTCTGCACTCGTCTTCGACTTTCCTATAACGATCCCTTCTCTCTCTCTGAACTTCGTTCTGCCCTGGCCCTCTGCGGTTCTACGGCGGCGGGCTCCGATGGTATTCATTATGAGATGCTTCGCCATCTCCCTCCGTGCACGTCTCAGTATTTACTGAGTCTGTATAATCGGATCTGGGAGTCGTCGTCAGTCCCTGAGGACTGGCTCGATGCCGTTGTCCTCCCTGTTCGCAAACCAGGGTCTCTGGGAACTTCCCCTAAGGACTTTCGCCCTATTGCCCTCACAAGTTGTGTCTGCAAACTCTTTGAACGTATGGTTAACGTTCGTCTGATGTGGTTCCTGGAACACCATCACCTCCTCTCCCCTTCTCAATTTGGTTTCCGCAAGTGCCGCAGCACGACAGATGTCCTGGTGAACTTGGAGGTCTATATTCGTACTGCTTTTGCTGCGAGGACCTCCGTTGTTGCCGTCCTTTTTGACCTGGAAAAGGCTTACGACACCACTTGGCGATATCATATTCTATCCCAGCTTCATTCTTTTGGCCTTCGTGGTCATCTCCCTCTCTTTCTCCGCAGCTTCCTCTCTCGTCGTTCCTTTCGGGTGCGCCTTGGTACCGCTCTCTCTGCCTCTTTTCAGCAATACGAAGGTGTGCCCCAGGGTAGTGTTCTGAGCACTACTCTTTTTCTGGTTGCCCTCAATGGTCTTCTTTCCTCTCTTCCTTCAGGTGTCTTCTCCGCTCTCTATGTCGATGATCTTACCCTTTGCTGTCAGGGTGATGATTCGCCTCTCCTTCAGCGCCGGCTTCAACTTGCGATTGATGCCGTGTCGTCTTGGGCCACCGATCATGGCTTCAAGTTCTCTACTTCTAAGACTTGTGCCATGTCTTTTACTCGGAAACGGGTCGTTCTTCGTCCCTCTTTGTCACTTTATGGTCATCCCCTTGAGTACAAAGATTCCGCGAAGCTTTTGGGGTTATTCCTTGACACTCGTTTGTCTTGGTCTCCCCATATCTCTTACCTCCGTGTTGAGTGCTCTAAGGCCCTTACCCTCCTTCGAGTATTGTCCCATACTTCTTGGGGAGCGGATAGGCGCACTCTCCTTGCTTTGCATTCCTCTCTCGTCCTGTCTAAGCTCGATTATGGTTGCCCTGCTTACTCTTCTGCTTCTCCTTCTGCTCTTCGCCGTCTTGATGCTTTGCACCATACTGGGCTGCGCCTCAGTTCTGGTGCCTTTCGTTCGACTCCCGTCCTTAGCTTGTATGTTGACACTGGCTTCCTGTCTCTCCAGGACCGCCGTGATCGCTACTGTCTTCGCTATCTTGCGCGGTCCTTGCAACATCCTTCCTCTCGCCTCTGTCGTGCTTTAACTTTTACCCCTCCTGCGGTTCCTGTTCCTCTTCACCACCTCCCTCTTTCTGTCCGGTTATCTCGCTTACAGGATTCTCTTTCCGTTCGTGTTTCTAATGTTTCTCCTCGTGTTGTTCCTTCTTTGCCCCCGTGGAGAGTCCCCCTTCCGCAGTTTTGTACGTCCTTGACCCGCGTCACTAAAGCTTTTACCCCTCCTACGGTTCTAAAACGCCTTTTCCTTGAGCACTTTTCTTCTCACTCCCGCTCCGTTTCTGTCTTCACCGATGGGTCTAAGTCTGCGGACGGTGTTGGCTACTCTGTTGTTTTTCCTGATCGCACTTATATGTGTCGCTTACCTCCGGAGACTAGCATCTTTACAGCGGAGCTTTATGCTATTCTCTATGCTCTTCGTCTCCTGCTTTCTCGTTGTCAGTCTTCCTTTGTGGTTGTTGTTGACTCTCGTAGTGCCCTCATGGCTCTCGGGTCCTTTAATCCGGTTCATCCAGTAGTTGTCGAGATCCAGCATTGGCTGTTTCTTGTTCACAGTAAGTTTAAGTCGGTTGAGTTTTGTTGGGTTCCCAGCCATATTGGTGTGTCTTTAAATGAGCGTGCGGATGCTGCCGCCAAGGAAGCTGTCCGCTCTTGTCCCATCTCTCGTAAAGGTATTCCATATTCCGACTTTTACCCGGTTATCCATTCCTCCATCCTTACCCGTTGGCAGGCTTCTTGGTCGTCTGTTACTGGTAACAAACTCCGTACTCTTAAATGTTGTGTTTCCTCGTGGCCGTCCTCCTACCACCGTAACCGGCGATGGGAAACTGCTCTGGCGAGGTTGCGTATTGGCCATACTCGCTTAACCCATGGTCACTTGATGGAGCGCCGCCCTGCTCCTTATTGTCCTAATTGCATTGTCCCTCTTACGGTCGTGCATGTCCTTCTTGAATGTCCTGACTTCCGGGACGAGCGTGTGTCTTGCTTTCCGACCGCCCCTCGCGGTCACCTGTCCCTCAATAGAATTCTTGGTGACTCGGATACTTTTGATATCGTTCGCCTTATGCGTTTTTGTTCTCGTATTGGCATCCTTGGTGATATTTAGCGCCCTCTGATTATTCCGCACATTTGATGGTGCTACATAGCCTTCCCGGTTTGGTGCCTTCTTTTGATAATTACTTACTTTTACTTACTTTCATGTGACGAAAATCATCGAAACCTCTTTACTGATTGCTTTGAAATTTTGACACAACATTGCATTCGAATAGGAGAGAGTTTAAATATATGTTTTTTTTTTTTTTTTTTTTGAGATATATACAAGAGTTGTTACATTCTTGTACAGCCACTAGTACGCGTAGCGTTTCGGACAGGTCCCTGGAATACGATCCCCGCCGCGAAGAATCGTTTTTTCATCCAAGTACACATTTTACTGTTGCGTTAAACAGAGGCTACAGTTAAGGATTTGCGCCCAGTAAATCCTCCCCGGCCAGGATACGAACCCATGACATAGCGCTCGCGGAACGCCAGGTGAGTGTCTTACCACTACACCACGGAGACTGTAAATGTATACTTATGTATACTTATATACTCTATACATGCCTTACCTATGGCAGGAATAAACATGCTTAAAAAAAAACACCATTTGTTGCACGTAAGAGCAACACACGCTCTAATCTCCGAAAGTTCTTCACCTACTGCTTTGAAATTTTGACACAACGTTGCATTAGAGTAAGCGTGTGTTTTTATATACCTGCTATATAGACGCCACA
>WNGS01087021.1:6538965-6551284 GCA_020271785.1 Procambarus virginalis
TCTGCGGTTCTACGGCGGCGGGCTCCGATGGTATTCATTATGAGATGCTTCGCCATCTCCCTCCGTGCACGTCTCAGTATTTACTGAGTCTGTATAATAGGATCTGGGAGTCGTCGTCGGTCCCTGAGGACTGGCTCGATGCCGTTGTCCTCCCTGTTCGCAAACCAGGGTCTCTGGGAACTTCCCCTAAGGACTTTCGCCCTATTGCCCTCACAAGTTGTGTCTGCAAACTCTTTGAACGTATGGTTAACGTTCGTCTGATGTGGTTCCTGGAACACCATCACCTCCTCTCCCCTTCTCAATTTGGTTTCCGCAAGTGCCGCAGCACGACAGATGTCCTGGTGAACTTGGAGGTCTATATTCGTACTGCTTTTGCTGCGAGGACCTCCGTTGTTGCCGTCCTTTTGACCTGGAAAAGGCTTACGACACCACTTGGCGATATCATATTCTATCCCAGCTTCATTCTTTTGGCCTTCGTGGTCATCTCCCTCTCTTTCTCCGCAGCTTCCTCTCTCGTCGTTCCTTTCGGGTGCGCCTTGGTACCGCTCTCTCTGCCTCTTTTCAGCAATACGAAGGTGTGCCCCAGGGTAGTGTTCTGAGCACTACTCTTTTTCTGGTTGCCCTCAATGGTCTTCTTTCCTCTCTTCCTTCAGGTGTCTTCTCTGCTCTCTATGTCGATGATCTTACTAGTTGCTGTCAGGGTGATGATTCGCCTCTCCTTCAGCGCCGGCTTCAACTTGCGATTGATGCCGTGTCGTCTTGGGCCACCGATCATGGCTTCAAGTTCTCTACTTCTAAGACTTGTGCCATGTCTTTTACTCAGAAACGGGTCGTTCTTCGTCCCTCTTTGTCACTTTATGGTCATCCCCTTGAGTACAAAGATTCCGCGAAGCTTTTGGGATTATTCCTTGACATCGTTTGTCTTGGTCTCCCCATATCTCTTACCTCCATGTTGAGTGCTCTAAGGCCCTTACCCTCCTTCGAGTATTGTCCCATACTTCTTGGGGAGCGGATAGGCGCACTCTCCTTGCTTTGCATTCCTCTCTCGTCCTGTCTAAGCTCGATTATGGTTGCCCTGCTTACTCGTCTGCTTCTCCTTCTGCTCTTCGCCGTCTTGATGCTTTGCACCATACTGGGCTGCGCCTCAGTTCTGGTGCCTTTCGTTCGACTCCCGTCCTTAGCTTGTATGTTGACACTGGCTTCCTGTCTCTCCAGGACCGCCGTGATCACTACTGTCTTCGCTATCTTGCGCGGTCCTTAAAACATCCTTCCTCTTGCCTCTGTCGTGCTTTAACTTTTGCCCCTCTTGCGGTTCCTGTTCCTCTTCACCACCTCCCTCCTTCTGTCCGGTTATCTCGCTTACAGGATTCTCTTTCCGTTCGTGTTTCTAATGTTTCTCCTCGTGTTGTTCCTTCTTTACCCCCATGGAGAGTCCCCCTTCCTCAGTTTTGTACATCCTTGTCCCGTGTCACTAAAGCTTTTACCCCTCCTACGGTTCTAAAACGCCTTTTCCTTGAGCACTTTTTTCTCACTTCCGCTCCGTTTCTGTCTTCACCGATGGGTCTAAGTCTGCGGACGGTGTTGGCTACTCTGTTGTTTTTCCTGATCGCACTTATATGTGTCGCTTACCTCCGGAGACTAGCATCTTTACAGCGAAGCTTTATGCTATTCTCTGTGCTCTTCGTCTCCTGCTTTCTCGTTGTCAGTCTTCCTTTGTGGTTGTTGTTGACTCTCGTAGTGCCCTCATGGCTCTCGGGTCCTTTAATCCGGTTCATCCAGTAGTTGTCGAGATCCAGCATTGGCTGTTTCTTGTTCATAGTAAGTTTAAGTCGGTTGAGTTTTGTTGGATTCCCAGCCATATTGGCGTGTCTTTAAATGAGCGTGCGGATGCTGCCGCCAAGGAAGCTGTCCGCTCTTGTCCCATCTCTCGTAAAGGTATTCCATATTCCAACTTTTACCCGGTTATCCATTCCTCCATCCTTACCCGTTGGCAGGCTTCTTGGTCGTCTGTTACTGGTAACCAACTCCATACTCTTAAATGTTGTGTTTCCTCGTGGTCGTCCTCCTATCACCGTAACCGGCGTTGGGAAACTGCTCTAGCGAGGTTGCGTATTGGCCATACTCGCTTAACCCATGGTCACTTGATGGAGTGCCGCCCTGCTCCTTATTGTCCTAATTGCATTGTCCCTCTTACGGTCGTGCATGTCCTTCTTGAATGTCCTGACTTCCGGGACGAGCGTGTGTCTTGCTTTCCGACCGCCCCTCGCGGTCACCTGTCCCTCGATAGAATTCTTGGTGACTCGGATACTTTTGATATCGTTCGCCTTATGTGTTTTTGTTCTCGTATTGGCATTCTTGGTGATATTTAGCGCCCTCTGATTATTCCGCACATTTGATGGTGCTACATAGCCTTCCCGGTTTGGTGCCTTCTTTTGATAATTACTTACTTACTTCTTTACTTCACTGCTATTGGGCAATGTTCCTGTAATAACATGCAGTACCTGGTCCTCGAATGATGGACCAGATGGACCAGACCACCAACACAACCCCTGGCCACTGCACACACTCAACAAATATATAGCCTCATCATTTATAACTCATAATGCACCATTCTTCGTGTCTACCCCAGTGTTAGTCTACAGTCAAGGAACCATATATTTGCTTGAAAAGAAGAGTGAACAAATTAAATGAAGCTGACCCCTTAAATTACATCGACAAAAAATTCTTATAATTTTTACAAGTAGTATGTACTGATTTATGGAAAATTGAACATTCTGATTTTGACTCTCTTGTTTCCTTTAGATATGTTTCAATATTTTATTTAAATAAATTTGAAGAATTATGTCAGTTTTGTTGTTTTGCTCTTTCCACTGGTGACGTGTTACCGGTTCTATTAAGCACCGGAGATTGATGATTTGATCTTAGGTGAGGCCATCCTCTGCATCAAACCAGCAAAAAGTGCATTTTAATGTTTAGTTTTAAATCAATTTTTTTCTGAAACAAAAAAAATCATAAAAGGTTTTGTTTATATAAATTGTTTTTAAGTAATTGCATTTGACCTTTAAATACATAAGGTGGTTTATACATATGTATATGTATTGGGGGGGTGTTCTTTCATGTATGACTTGTCTAAAACCTTGTGTATTGTTTATTAATTCATTTATTTTCAACTTAAAAACCTGATGGTGTACTGAATTCTTCTACTGTAATATGAAATGAATTGTTCCAATTTGTTTATCCTCTTGAGCATTTTACAATGTGAAACACCTTGGGCAGGTACACAAGAATTACCCACCAAGAAGTCACAGAAGCTAGCAGAAAGTTATGTTCATGGGACTGGAGACTAGAGTTAATCCTCAATTTGTTATTTGAACTTAATAGTTTCCATTGTCAGGGACAGGAAGCATGTAAGGCTTATCAAAATGATTGACCTTTCCCAGAATGCAACCTACAACAGTTGCCTAAATCCCAAGTACCTATTTCCTGCAAGGTGAATAAACTTATTGGATGTAAAGAAAAGTACCCTTTGTCTCTGGCTGAGAATCTAATCCAGGAGCATAATAGCCGAGACTTAACTGTGCAACCCACGATGCCAGAGGTCACCCTATCACGTCAAAAATAAATGACAACGGGCTAGCTGTTTATAAAGAAAAAAGTAAAATCAAGAGAAATCTGGAAAAATTGAGGGATTGAGCATGAGCACACTAGCTCGGTTGATAATAATGTAAAGGCATTTTCATCAAACTAGGATTTTGTATCGCAGACATCTCAGTTGGGTATTGAAACCTAAACCTTTGGGTGAAAACCTGTTCTAAAACATTTATAAATACTGGTATCTGTTGAGGCTATGAGGATACTGTGACTTTGACCTTGTATGTCAACCATGAATCCGACTGAAGGAAGAGCTCTCTTCCTTCAAGAGAATGGTCTACTGCGACTTCATAAAGCCTGATAGAGCTCTTTTTGTAAACTTGACATTTAATTCGGTTTTGCCTGTTTTGTGAACAAAACTGACCTTGAAACCAAAGAATAGGTCAAGACCTCTTTTTTCAGGTGGATCATGCCAACATGTCCCCACAACCTCTGGCCAGCCAGTATCAATGTGCTTCAGTAACTCAAAGTCATCCACCACTTACAGCTGACCTTCCCTTAAACCAGCACAATTCTTGACTCCCCAAGGCATATTAATTCAGGTAAATTATAGGTACTGACCAGATAATTTGTTGTTAATTTTGAGGGTAAAACAAAGTTTCATTATAGTTTTACCACTTGAGTTAGACTAATGGGCAATGTATGTACTATCTTTAATGTTTTGCATTACAAAGACCTCAAGAGAGAAAATGAATTGAAAATGGAAGCATATACTGTAACTTTCCTAATATTATTTATTGTTTACAAAGATAACTAAAAATAAAATCATAATATTACATATCTATGTATGTGTTTACATAGGAGAGGGGAATGAAATTGAGTGAGAGATATAGATTAATTTATGTCAAGGAATAAAAGAGGTGTGTGTGTGTGTGTGTGTTTTTGTTATTGCCAAAATGTATTGGTGGTGGTTGAGCTTCATCTTCTGGGTTCTCCTTCTTGATCATTAATGATTATGTGAGGTGCATCCCAGACCCCATGAGTCTTACATTTCAATTTGTAATTACTGTACCCAAGTGACACTTTGTGTCACTAAGTGTCACACTATAGTGTGTGGTGCCACTTCTACTTTCCCAGAGTATGCCACTCCTACATGACTTGTATTGAAGGTCATTCTTGTATCAGACTAGCTCATTGATGTGTTCAGCTTCCACTTGTGTCCCCTCGGCCTTCTTTCACACTAATCAAACAACTTGTTCCTGTCCAGTGTGTTGGTTTACGTATTCCGTATTATATGTTGTTTGTGTGTGCATGAGTGTGACCTGGCTTGTAACACACAGATTACAATAGTTGGATATCAGATGTTAAAGGTATGCAAGACAAAATGTAATGAGTTTTTTGGTGTGGATCATTTGGGGCTGATGAAGTAAATTCTGTAGAAAATTTCAATCCTTGTTGTGATTCAGTAACATAATGTTATACACGTAAGACAGTGTATATGTGTGTGTTTATTTTGATTGATTGTATTTTGTATCACCTAATACACAGAGTTGATCTCTGTAACACATTTTAATTTTTTTTATTTACCAATGTCATGTTGGAATACAAAAGACACTCCATTAATGCAAGCTTAAGACACAGAAGTTTACTGCCTTTCATTAATTTATATTTTTTCCATAAAGTTTAATGGGAGGGCTCCCTCAGTAGCTTCCTATAGTTAAGGGGCCGGGAAATGAAAATGAATGAAATTTTTCAACCTTATTTAAATGCTTTTAATTTTTTTGTACATAATCTACTAGGCACATGCTCCAACTTTGACTAAATAATTACCAACGTAACTTGAAAAGCAGGAAAAGTAAAAATAATTATAATACTGAAAGTCTCAGATTTTCAAATGAACATAAAAAATATAAAATATCACATTGTTCATTTGGTGTTATGAGAAGAGTTCTTAGAAAAAGCATATGATCTTCATTTTTATTTAATATTATTATAAGATTCAGTATAGTTTACTGTAAAAAAATTTGTCACTGGCATTTGAAATATTCACTAAATTTAGACCAAAACATTTATAACTCCCAATATTTAAAGTTTATGAAAAAACATTCAAATAGGATTGTAGAACAGACAGCTGTGCCCACTATATGTAAAAATGGTGAGAATCGATCAGAAACTGGATTTTTTATGCTAACTCAAAGTTGAAATTCTAATTTATAGAGATAATTGAAGTTCAAGTTATCAACAATAATTATGGTAGTTCTAATTCATTAATTTACTTGTATGTTTTAATAAACATTGTTTAGCATTTGTACTCGAATATGTGAAAGTTGTAGGTCAATGTGTGTTGAAATGACGTCAAGAAAAATAACCCCCCAAAAAACAAAATATAAGGATATTTGAGGACTTGAGGACAATCGACAATTGAGGATTTTGAGGACAATCGACTTGAGAATGGTCCAGGATGGACCGAAACGTCGTCGTCCCTTCACCTTCTAGTGTGTGGTCTGGTCAACTATAAGGATAATTTAATGATTTAGGGGATATATATATATATATATATATATATATATATATATATATATATATATATATATATATATATATATATATATATCTTTATGTAAGTGATAAAGCCTTAATCTGGTCCCTAATCATCAAAACAACCTAAGGAGACAAAGAAAATAATATCTGTGAAAAAATCAGCATAAAAAAAAATCAAAATCCCAAGTTCTGCCACTTGTTGCTGATTTATATGTTGAACAATTATATTGTCTCTTGACATAGTTATGGATGAGTATGCATTCTACAGGATGTAAAGGTTACAACAAAATCAAATAATAAACAAAGGAGAACAAAAAAAAATCTTCCCCCCCCCCCAAAAAAAAAAAAATTATGTACATCGGTGAAAGTAACAGATATTAACATTGGGCAATGTATTTATATAATATATAACAAAATAGAGCATAATAACATACTCATAATTATTTGTGTTATTATGTATTACTCAGCAATGCCATAAAGGCACCAATTGCATATCCACTTTGTGGAGACTTATTACTATTTTTCTTTGAACGTCGGACAGGTGCTTGCTTCTCTTTATTACTGCATTATCCTTTAGTTCCAGTTAATAGGACCTGTTCTCCTTATCAACAAAACTTTTTTTTTTCAAACTCTCATGAATCCATTTATTATGAAATTTTCACGGCTCTGAAGCCAAGAAGTTGGAGATTTGCTTAACTTTTTTAAGTAATTTTCACAAAATTTGAATATTTTTTATTTCCCCGGCCTCTTAAGTGCTTGTCCAGCCACGTCTTGGGGAGATGCAGCAGACCTCTTGAGACCCACCCTTGCCTCCTGGCAGTCAGGACAAGAATCTACCTCTCTGTATGAGGTGACATGAGCTCGCAGATCAGAGAGAAACCCAAAACTGTGAAAAAAAATACTAAAAATCTTGAGCCTTTTGCATCAAAAGGCACTTGTTGCAAGTGCAACCAAACAATCGAAAAGCTTTGAAAAAATTAGGTATCCAGATGTAACGAGGCAGACAATTGTTGCTGGTGGGTAAACATCCTAATAATGATGCACATGGCTGCCATCAGTTGGCAGCCTCAGGTAACCTGGCAACCCAGGTCACCTGAGGCTCCACTCATACTTTACCCCTCACTCACGAGTTGCCTTAACCATCCTTCCTCACCTCACAGGGAAGAAGGGAACAGAGGGAAGGGAAGGCAGCTACTGAGGCTTGTCAAAAAGAGGATGTTTCATACACTCAAAGTTTGATTTTTGGGAGAACCCCTTCAGCTTCTAGTGGCATATTTTTTTCAACTTTGGGTTGAGCACTTTGCCTTGTAGAGTGAGCCAGATTATGGTTCTGGCTTCTGGTAGGCAAAGCAGAGTCTTGGAGATGTGTTACAACTTCTTAAGGCTTGGCTACAGTCTAAGGTTTTAGGCTGGTTGCCGCAGGGAGCAATTGAAAGTCCACCAGAAATAGGCGTTTCATTTTTGTTTGTATTTCATTAGCTGATGCTGATGAATTAGCTAAATGATGCAAACATTATGAATTGGGTCTTATAACACAGTTTACTGTGCTGCCTTTTCATTGAATGCTTCTGGCAATGTGGATATTAAACCCCCAAGTGTTGCACAGTATTTCAAATAAAATACCCAAGGCCCTCCTCCCTCAACACCCCATTAATTCCATCAACTAATAACAGTCACATTATACAGCCTACTTGGTTAAATTTGACAAAGTTAATATATCACCTTTAAATCATCTTTTCTCTACAACCAAATACAGTACAGTATTAGATTGCTAAACTGCCAAAGCTGCTCAGACATGGCAGGAAAAACACCTAAGGATTGTCAACATAGACGATCTGTGTGCATACACAAAATGTGGTATTTGCTGCATAAAATGCTACCTATTCTGCACAGTGTGCTAAGTCATGGGTTAAGACAAATGCAAATTATTTGTAATAAACCTGATGTGAATGTTATTGCAAGCGGTGTAAGACATCAGTGCTCTACATAATATTCACGAGTTATGCCATCTGAGGAGCATTTGTCAATACTATTACTGTACTATAATTGTGTATAATTCCAAGAGGTGATATTTTGCACCATTTTACAATGAGCTTTGTTGTAAAGTTGAGTGTGGTGCTATTAAGCACTGTATATACATGACCATATAACACATTATAACATATCCTGTGTGGAGAAAGAATTTGTGCTCAATATAAAGACATTAAAGATGATTAGTCAATTACCTGTGTTACCAGTTACAAAACTTTAGGAAGGTAAACCAATTTGAGAATAATTGTGCAAATGGTGAGAACATTCGTGTGTAGCATGCAGGACTCTCAACACAAGGAGTTATAGCCACTCATATTTGTGCAATATTATAATTTTTGTCAATGCTCGCTACATTCTACAAAAAGTGTATATGGTGAAGATACATATTTTTTGTGTTGTAAAAAGACAACTATTAATTTTAAAGCATTAAGAAATGACTAACTTTTCCATTGTTTGAGATATATTTATCTATTTATTGTCACTAGTATGTCTACTGAATATAATGCATATTTATGTTGAATCTCCAATTGGTTTTTACTGAATATATTTATTTGAAGTTGTGTAGTCAGGTACAGTTTGGTTTCTCACCTCATGAGTAACGTAGTCAGTTTCTGTAGAGCTTAATATCATTACTTGTGACTGTACAGTGTATAGGGTAATTGCCTTTAATTCTCCTATAGGTTGTTGTGGTTTTGGCTTCAGTTTGTACAGCTGCCAATAAGCTAATGGAGCAAATTCGGTAACTTGCTGCAATGAAGGCCAATATTTAATTTACATTACATTACAACTGTTGGTATTATTTCTTGTGCATTGCTCCATGGCTAAAAATAAAATATACACAATTATACTATATTTACCGTGTTTCTCATGTACAGAACCCATTTCTCAAAATAATTTGATCAGTGTTTTTATGCCCTACCCCAAATGGAAGTTGGTATCCAGTATTCAGGTATGTGTACATTTTTTATTTATATTTTTTATTTTGTGTTTAAGGCAAAAATGGAAGCAGCTGGAGTGAGAGGGGCAGGCAACTTTTGTTGAAACCATTGTTCCATCACTACAAGACCAGTCTCGATCAGTATACTGTACTATGCACGACCCCTTCAACACCCCTGGTTTATGCTTGAATCATACCTGTTCCTTCTTTGCCCCCGTGGAGAGTCCCCCTTCCGCAGTTTTGTGCATCCTTGACCCCGTCACTAAAGCTTTTACCTCTCCTACGGTTCTAAAACGCCTTTTCCTTGAACACTTTTCTTCTCGCTCCCGCTCCGTTTCTGTCTTCACCGATGGGTCTAAGTCTGCGGACGGTGTTGGCTACTCTGTTGTTTTTCCTGATCGCACTTATATGTGTCGCTTACCTCCGGAGACTAGCATCTGTACAGCGGAGCTTTACGCTATTCTCTATGCTCTTCGTCTCCTGCTTTCTCGTTGTCAGTCTTCCTTTGTGGTAGTTGTTGACTCTCGTAGTGCCCTCATGGCGCTCGGGTCCTTTAATCCGGTTCATCCAGTAGTTGTCGAGATCCAGCATTGGCTGTTTCTTGTTCACAGTAAGTTTAAGTCGGTTGAGTTTTGTTGGGTTCCCAGCCATATTGGCGTGTCTTTAAATGAGCGTGCGGATGCTGCCACCAAGGAAGCTGTCCGCTCTTGTCCCATCTCTCGTAAAGGTATTCCATATTCCGACTTTTACCCGGTTATCCATTCCTCCATCCTTACCCGTTGGCAGGCTTCTTGGTCGTCTGTTACTGGTAACAAACTCCGTACTCTGAAATGTTGTGTTTCCTCGTGGCCACCGTCCTATCACCGTAACCGGCGATGGGAAACTGCTCTGGCAAGGTTGCGTATTGGCCATACTCGCTTAACCCATGGTCACTTGATGGAGTGCCGCCCTGCTCCTTATTGTCCTAATTGCATTGTCCCTCTTATGGTCGTGCATGTCCTTCTTGAATGTCCTGACTTCCGGGACGAGCGTGTCTTGCTTTCCAACCGCCCCTCGCGGTCACCTGTCCCTCGATAGAATTCTTGGTGACTCTGATACTTTTGATATCGTTCGCCTTATGCGTTTTTGTTCTCGTATTGGCATCCTTGGTGATATTTAGCGCCCTCTGATTATTCCGCACATTTGATGGTGCTACATAGCCTCCCCGGTTTGGTGCCTTCTTTTGATAATTACTTACTTGTATCATACCTTAACTCCAGCAACTACTGGTGGCCCTGTTCCCTCTCCTCCCACTCTTTTTCTTTGAGAATGGTCTGTTTACATGATTCTCTCTTGGACCACATCCACAATATATCGCCTAATATTGTTGTCTCCCTTGACCCCATAAAGGGTCCCACTTCTGAACTTTTTATTACCCAACTCTTGCAGTGAAGGGTTATAACCCTCCTACTCTCATAAAATATGCCTTGTCCTTTGTGATTTTCACTAGAAACTCGAGTGCTACCACTGGTTTTGGATGAGTCAGTCTGACGAGGGCACTGGCTACTACAATGTTAGTTTTTTCTGATCTCGCCTATATGTACCTCATTTCTGGAGACTAGCATTTTCAGGGATGACTATGCAATTCTGTCAGTTACTTTTTGTGAACCAGGGTATGTTATTGTTGTTGACTATTGCAATGCTCTCATGCCATTGTTGACTATGGCAATGCTCTCATGACAACATGGATTTAGAGCGGGAAGATCCTGTCTGTCACAGTTACTCAACCACTATGACAAAATCACAGAAGCCCTAGAAGAAAAGCAAAATGCAGATGTTGTATACACAGACTTTGCAAAGGCGTTTGACAAATGTGACCATGGGGTGATAGCTCACAAAATGAGGTCAACGGGATATAACTGGAAAAGTAGGACGCTGGATACTCAATTTCCTGTCAAACAGAACACAAAGAGTAACAGTCAATCAGATAAAATCGAGTCCAAGCGATGTTAAAAGCTCTGTACCTCAAGGTACAGTCCTTGCACCGCTACTGTTCCTTATTCTCGTACCTGATATAGACAAAAATACACGTCACAGCTTCGTGTCGTCCTCTGCAGATGACACAAAATCAGCATGAAAATTACCTCTGCTGAAGACATTGAAAAACTACAAGCAGATGTCAACAAAGTTTTCGATTGGGCAGCAGAAAATAACATGATGTTTAACAGTGATAAATTTCAGGTACTCAGGTACGGCAAAAATGAGGATCTGAAACATAATACAGGGTACAAACACAATCGAATCTCCCATAGTAGAAAACAGCATGTCAAGGATTTGGGAATAATGATGTCAGACGATCTAACGTTTAGGGAGCATAACCAAGCAAATATTGCGTCAGCCAGAAAAATGATCGGATGGATTACGAGAACTTTAAATCCAGGGATCCCATCACAATGGTTGTACTCTTCAAGTCACTTGTGTTGTCCTGTCTCGAGTACTGCTCAGTACTCACTTCCCCTTCAGAGCAGGAGAGATTGCTGAAATAGAGGGAATACAGAGAACATATACGGCACGCATAGACGAGATAAAGCACCTAAATTATTGGGATCGTCTCAAAGCTCTCCAAATGTACTCTCTAGAAAGGAGACGAGAGAGATACCAAATAATATACACATGGAAAATACTGGAGGGCCAGGTCCCAAATCTGCACAGTAAATAACAACGTACTGGAGTGAACGATATGGAAGAAAATGCAAGATTGATCCAGTGAAGGGCAGAGGTGCATAGGCACAATCAGAGAGCACTGTATAAACATCAGAGGTCCGTGGTTGTTCAACGTCCTCCCAGCGAGTATAAGAAATATTGCCGGAACAACCGTGGACATCTTCAAGAGAAACTGGACTGTTTTCTAAGAGAAGTTCCGGACCAGCCGGGCTGTGGTGGGTATGTGGCCCTGCGGGCCGCTCCAAGCAACAGCCTGGTGGACCAAGCTCACAAGTCGAGCCTGGCCTCGGGCCGGGCTTGGGGAGTAGAAGAACTCCAGAAACCCATCAAGCAGGCCATAGATTCTCAAACCCTCCCATCCTACCAAACTCTTCCAGTCTCAGAGAGAGGCTGTGTTAATTGGGCTCCAATTGTCTTTATATGAAAATGGAAGTTGTAGTGAGTGAATGGTGCTAGTGAGGGAGCTATGTGGAGCTCTGAGGGCAGAGAAATTCCCTGCGGGAGTAGCTATGACAG
>WNGS01087021.1:6552284-6566473 GCA_020271785.1 Procambarus virginalis
GGTCGAAGGTGTCACCGACCCAACAGGCAGCATGATGGAGGCAAAAACCATGACGGTCATCCTGAGTCAAGGGGACCGAGCAACCCTCGAACTCGCACGAAGCGAGGGGGGACTCCGGGGATACATCCATCGGACTCACACGCCCCTAGGGGATTCCCAGGGTCCTGAGCATTTAAAGGAAACTCATGCCCAGGTAATCCCAGGTAGGGTACAGCTAACCGGCACCCAAAACTGCCAAACAACTGTCTAAAGCTGAACCCCAAGGACGTGTACACTCAAGGGGACCTAGCAAGGGGCACCACCAAAGTGATCTAGGAGTCGTTCTAGATTGAAAACTATCACCTGAGGGCCACATAAAGAACATTGTGCAAGGAGGCTATGCAATGCTTTCTAACTTCAGAATTGCTTTTAAATACATGGATGGGGAAATACTAAAGAAATTCTTCATGACTTTTGTTAGGCCAGAGCTAAAATATGCAGTAGTTATCTGGTGCCCATATCTTAAGAAGCACATCAACAAACTGGAAAAGGTGCAAAGACATACTACTAAGTGGCTCCCAGAACTGAAGGGCAAGAGCTACGAGGAGAGGTCAAAGGCATTAAATATGCCAAAACTAGAAGACAGAAGAAAAAGAGGCGATATGATCACTACTTACAAAATAGTAACAGGAATTGACAAAATTGATAAGGAAGATTTCCCGAGACCTGGAACTTCAAGAACAAGAGGTCATACATTTAAACTAAGTAAAGATACCGAAAAAATATAAGAAAATTCACTTTTGCAAACAGAGCGGTAGACGGTTGGAACAAGTTAAGTGAGGTGATGGAGGCCAAAACCGTCAGTAGTTTCAAAACGTTATATGACAAAGAGTGCTGGGAAGACCAGACACCACGAGCATAGCTCTTATCCTGTAACTACACTTAGGTAATTACCAGAATAGAACCATGCACAGGTCAAGTACAAAAAAAAAAAAGGAGGGAAGCAAAGCAGACCCCCCCCCCCTACAAGGCAAAAAGAAAAACAAAACCCTGGAAGAAGACAATGTACCCCAAGGAACAGAGCCGGCCGCTGTAAGTGGTGAAAACAAGCTGCACAGTACCATGCGCCCCCACCAGTGCAAACTGCCTCTTACCCTAAGGTAAACCAGGAAGACAAACCCCCTAAGCACCAAACGGGCAGCCGAAAACCGAGCAGTAATACGGTCTAGCAGAGGCAGACCCCAAGGAACTTGTGGAAGGTAACCCAAAGCTCCAAGGGCAGTACTTACAGGGCACCTAGGGAAGATAACCCTAGGCATATGCAGCCCGAGTACTGTAGAATAACTCCTGGCTCTCGCACCCCTGGAAGACAGCCACCATACTTGAAGCACAATGCTGGAAATGCTGGAGCCAGGCACACTACCTCCGCCTCTAGCATCAGCCTGAGAACTGAAGGGTGGATAGCTAGCCTGAGAACTGAAGGGTGGACAGCTGGCACGAGAGGTCTGGGGCTCCCCCTTCCCCACTTCCGGGGGAGGAGGGAGCTGCGCAGACAGCGACGCGGCGACGTGCTTGTCACACTTGTGACAAGCACGTTTGCTCATTTGCTTAGGGGAGTTCTTGCTTGTTTGTTTGCTTGTTTGCTCATTTCTTTTAGGGGAGTTCTATCCAGTTTTAGGGGAGTTCTTTTGGTAGCAATATTTTCATCAGAATAGGGGTTTGTTTTGGGATGTTTACCTTTCTGGGTGCCTGACCTGGTCGATGGCAGACATAGAATGCTTACAACCACACGGGGGTTTCTAGAGGCCATTGTTCCCCATGCCGGTCGGCCGAGCGGACAGCACGCTGGACTTGTGATCCTGTAGTCCTGGGTTCGATCCCAGGCGCCGGCGAGAAACAATGGGCAGAGTTTCTTTCACCCTATGCCCCTGTTACCTAGCAGTAAAATAGGTACCTGGGTGTTAGTCAGCTGTCACGGGCTGCTTCCTGGGGGTGGAGGCCTGGTCGAGGACCGGGCCGCGGGGTCACTAAAAAAGCCCCGAAATCATCTCAAGAAAACCTCAAGATGCCTCTCTGAGGGGGCCAGGTTCTGGCTCTTGGTCCCCGGTAGGCCCACAGAACTCCATACACATGACTGATGCCAAAGTCTGACATTAGCATATCAGCCTAGTAAGCTCCGGGAAGCCAAAGGGGCTCCCTCCAGAAAAAAACCATTCTGGTTAAGAAATTGATACTGAAAACTCAACTAGTGGAAAGAACTCCCCAAAGAAAAACGATTAAACGAGTATGAGCCAACACGTCGCCTCGCTGCTGTCTGCGCAACTACCCCCATCCATGGGAGGGGGAAGGGGGGAGCCCCAGACCCCCTTGCCGGCTATCTACCTGCAGTTCTGAGGCTGTCTGTCAAAACCACAAAAAACAACCGCCGACTGGGAGGGAGGGAGGGATGCCAGGGAACCTCTGGTTCTCACCCAGAAAATGGAGTTTCATTACATCCCTTGCCAAACAATCCTGAATCGAAGGGGTCACCACAAACCGAGGAGAAGAGAGCACCCGACCCAAGGAAAATGATGGATCATGCGGTGCACGAGCAGGATGGAGGTGCAACAATGCCTGAGGCAGCTTGCAGAGCCGAAGTAACATCAATGTGCAGTGCAAGCTGCAGTGGCTCCTCCAGCTCGGCAAGATACGAGACGACAGTACAGTATTCGGCATAAGATGACAGTCCTGAAACAACCATGATATGGACCACAACAGCCAAAGACAAGAAAACATGACCTACCTGTTGAAAATTTTGGAAGTTAATGACCCAGCAGCCCGGTCCATGACCAGGCCTCTTGGTTGCTGGTCTGATCTACCAGGCTGTTTGATACAGCTGCTCGCAGCCTGATGTATGAGTCACAGCCTGGTTGATCAGGTATCCTTTAAAGGTGCTTGTCGAGTTCTCTTTTGAACACTGCGAGAGGTCGGCAGTCCCTTCAGTGTGGGGAAAGAGTAAGTATTTATCAAAAAAAGGCATCAAACCGGGAAGGCTATGTAGCACCATCAAATGTGCAGAATAATCAGAGGGTGCTAGATATCACCAAGGATGCCAATACGAGAACAGAAACGCATAAGGCGAACGATATCAAAAGTATCCGATTCACCAAGAATTTTATCGAGGAACAAGTGACCGCAAGGGGCATTCGGAAAGCAAGACACACACTCATCCTGGAAGTCAGAACATTAAACAAGGATATGCAAGACTGTAAGAGGGACAATGCAATTTGGACAATAAGGAGCTGGGCGGTGCTCCATTAAGTGACCGTGAGTTAAGCGAATATGGCCAAGATGCAACCGCACTAGAGCCGTTTCCCACCGCGGTTACGGTGGCAGGAGGAAGGCCACGGGGACACACAATGCTTAAGAGTATGCAGTTTGTTCCCAACAACAGAAGACCAACAACCCTGCCAACGGGCAAGAATGGAAGAATGAATAACCAGATAAAAGTCGGAAAAAGGAATACCTTTACGGGAAACGGGACAAGAGCGGATAGCCTCTCTAGCGGCAGCATCCGCACGCTCACTTAAAGAAACACCAACATGGCTGAGAACCCAGCAAAACTCCACGGATTTAAATTTACCAGAGATAAGAAACTGCCAATGTTGAATCTCGACGACTACTGGATGGACAAGATAAAAAGGACCTGAGAGCCATGAGGGCACTACGAGTCAACTACAATCACAAAGGAGGATTGACAACAAGAAAGCAGGAGACAGAGAATATGGAGAATATCATAAAGTTCCGCTGTGAAGATGCTAGTCTCCGACGGGAGTCGACACATATAAGTGTGGTCAGGAATAACAACGGAGTAGCCCACACCGTCCGCAGACGTAGACCCATCGGTGAAGATGGAAACGGAGCGGGAGTGTGAAGAAAAGTGAAAAAGGAAAGAAATGAAAAGAAAAAGGAAAAAGAAAAGGCGTTTCAGAACCATAGGAGGAGTAAAAACTTTAGTAATGCGGGTCAAGGATGTACAAAACTTTGGAAGAGGGACACTCCCACAGAGGCAAGGAAGGAACAATACGAGGAGAAATATAAGAAAGATGAATGGAAAAAAAAGAGACCTGTAAGCAAGATAGCCAGACAGAGAGAGGGAGAGGAAGGTGGTGAAGAGGAACAGGAACTACAGGAGGGGTAAAAGTCAAACCATGACAGAGGCTGGATGTTGCAAGGACCGCGCCAGATAGCGATCATGGAGGTCCTGGAGAGATAGGAATCCAGTCATAACATACATGCTGAGGGCGGGAGGCGAACGAGAGGCACCACAGCTGAGGCGCAACCCAGCATGGTGCAAACCATCAAGACGGCGAAGAGTAGAAGAAGTGGACAAGTAAGCAGGGCAACCATAATCGAGTTTAGACAGGACGAGTGAGGAATGTAGAGAGAGGAGCGTATGCCTATCTGCCCCCAAGAAGTATGGGACAAAACCTTAACACTATCACGCGCGGCGCGTGAGCGCCGCAGACTTTGACGTCATGGGGCGGATGGTGTGGGCAAGCGTGCAGCAACGCCTAAATGTGTATACTCGTTTCAGATTTCTCACCTCAATTCTCGTGCTACGTCATTCGTTTTGGTATCATTGTGTTCGCAATTAAATTCCCTGCATGTGTATATGCATATAATGTCCAAAAGCCTGGCGAGACTCCCCACAGCAAAGCCTATAGATACCCATGAACGCGCATCAATTTGCACACCACAACCTAATGTGTATACTCGTTCAGTTTGATAACATCAATTTTCGTGTTACATCGCTCGTTTTGGTATCAAATTGTTCGCAATATAAAGGCGCACATTTTAAAACTAGTCTCATAATAACAGAGTAATAACTGGAATTTTAACAAATATTTTAATTTTGGACTCTCATCATCATAATTATTTATATCATTCCATTGTTCTGACCTCAATTTTCATCTTACGTCGCTCGTTTTGGTATCAAATTGTTTACAATCTAAAGGCGCACATTTTAAAACTTGTCCCATAATAATAGCACAATAAATAGAATTTTAACAAATATTTTAAAATATAAAATTTAGACCCAAAAATGTATTTATAATCTTTCAAGTGTTCTGACATCAGGTTTCGTGTTACATCTTTCGTTTTGGTATCAAATTGAAGGAGTTTATTTTGAAACTATCCCGAGGTCGATCGGATAAAAAATGAATTTTATACAATTTTTTGTAGTGGACGTGAGTCCTGTCCACGGCTAGGACTCAAGAGAAAAAAAATGGATGTGATCGGTGTCCAAAGCAAGCGATAGTGTTAAGGAGGGAAAGGGCCTTAGAGCATTCAGCACGGAGGTAAAAGATATGGGCAGACCAAGAAAAACGAGTCTCAAAGATTAACCCCAGAAGCTTAGCGGAATCCTTGTACACAAGGGGATGTCCATAAAGTGACAAAGAGGGACGAGGAATGACACACTTCTGAGTAAGAGTCATAGCACAAGTCTTAGACACAGAGAACTTTAAGCCGTAATCAGTGACCCAAGACGACATGGCATCAATCGCAAGTTGAAGCCGCCGTTGAAGGAGAGGCGAATCATCACCCCGACAGCAAAGGGTAAGGTCGTCTACATAGAGAGCGGAGAAGAGAAGACACCAGAAGGAAGGGAGGAAACAAGACCATTGAGAGCAACAAGAAAAAGAGTAATGCTCAGAACACTACCTTGGGGCACACCCTCATATTGCCGAAAAGATGCAGAGAGAGTGGTACCAAGCCTCATGCCTCACTCAAAGGAACGACGAGAGAGGAAATTTTGGAGGAAGAGAGAGAGATTCCCACGAAGCCCAAAAGAATGAAGTTGGAACAGAAGATGATACTGCCAGGTAGTGTTATAAGCCTTTTCCAAGACAAAAAGGATGGCAACAACAGAGGTCTTCGCAGCAAAAGTAGTACGAATATAGACCTCCAAGTTCACCAGGACATCCGTCGAGCTGCGGCACTTGCGAAAACCAAATTGGTAAGAGGAGACGATAGTGCTCTAAGAACCACATCAGGCGAACGTTAACCATACGTTCAAAGAGCTTGCAGACACAACTCGTGAGGGCAATAGGGCGGAAGTCCTTGGGGGATGACTCGAGAGACCCTAGTTTCCGAACAGGGAGGATAACAGCATCGAGCCAGTTCTCAGGGACTGACGATGACTCCCGATTAAAAAGACTCGGAAAATACTGAAACGAGCACGGAGGGAGACGTCGAAGCATCTCGTAATGAATGCCATCGGAGACTGCCACTGTAGAACCGCAGAGGGCCAGGGCAGACTGGAGCTCAGAGAGAGAGAGAGAATGGGTCGTTATAGGGAAGGTTAAGATGGGTACAGAAATCCAAAGGATGAGATTCAAGAAGAGGCTTACGAAGAAGGAAGGAATGGGGGAGATGAGAACCAGAGCTAACAGACAAAAAGTGGGAACCCAATTCGGTCGCGACCTGCAACGGGTCTGCCACAAGAGTACCACCGAGGTGAAGAACCGGCGAGACATTGGGAACAAACTTACCCGCTATCTTGTGGATACGCTTCCAGATCAGCGGTAGAGGAGTTTCGGACGTGATGGTGGAGACATAAGACATCCAACATGCACGTTTAGCCATATGGATGGTCCTACGGGCCACCGTACTTGCCTTCCGAAACAAATGAAAAGACTCAACCGTCTGCCAGCGGAGATATCCCTTCCAGGCTGCACGCTTACAGCGGACAGCCCGAGCACAATCCACATTCCACCAGGGAACGCACTTCTGCGTTCCCCGAGAGGAAGAGCAAGGAATAGAGCGGAGGGCAGCGTCAAAGACGGTGTCATAAAAAAGGAGGAAGGCGCGAGGGAGAGTCAGAATGGAGAGCTCAGATATAGTAGCATGGAGGGTAAAGAGGGGCCAGTCAGCCTCGGCAAACCGCCACCTAGTGAAGGAGAGGGGAGGGTGAAAAGAGAAAAAGGAAACAAGGATGGGAAAATGGTCACTGCCATGGAGGTCAAGAGCCTCCACTCAAAATCTAAGTAAAGGGAAGACGAGCAAAGAGAAAGCTCAAAACAGGAAAGGGAGCCAGTCCAAGAGTCTAAATGGTGGGCTCACCAAAATTCAGAAGAGACAGGGAAGAAGAGAGGATGAACGGTTCGAGAAAGTGACCTCGAATGTTTATCAGAACATCGCCTCAAAGGGTATGTCGACAATTGAAATCACCCAGCAGGAGCACAGGCTCCGGTAAGGAGTCCAGTTTGAGATCAGAAAGAGAAAGCGGGACACTCGGGGGAAGATAAATGGAACAAACTGTGTACCATTTCCTCACAAAGATACGAGCAGCAGAACAATGGAGAGACGAAGGAAAATTAAGGGGACAAAGGGAACATCAGAGCGAATCAAGAGAGCAGAAGAGTTAGGAGCCCAGCAACAGCTGGGAGGGGGGGAATAGCCACGAAAGGAATAGCCACGAAAGCAACCAGGACGAGCACCAAGCATTGGCTCCTGGATACACACACAAAGGGGCAAAAATCGTGAAAGCAGAAGTTGGAGTTCAAGGAAATTGGCGTAATAACCACGAACGTTCCATTGAAGAATAGACATCAACAAGAAGAGAAAGGTCAGCAACAGAGAACAACGAAGAAACAAAGGCAAAAAGGGAACACAGCACTTTAAAGAAGCGAAGAATCAGAGTCAGTAAAGTCAGGGTTAGGGAGCATGGGTAAACTGAGTAAAGAAGGAGGGAGCTGGAGGACCGACCAGGGGCGGACGAGCAGGATCTGGAAGGGAAAGAGGGGGAACAACCGAGGGTCAAGGATAGCAGCAGGAGAGGCAGAAACCTGGGAGGGCACCTCAGCAAGGGCAGCAACCGAGAGTGGAGTGGGGGGCCAAAGAGACCTCCATAGCAGAAACAGGGGGAGGAACCACCAAAATGGGAGGGGATGGAGCGAGAGTGTCAGAAGTAGGGGGCGAGGAAGAAAGCGAAGCCTTCTTACTCGCCGGGGAGGAGGAAGGAGAGGAGCCAGGCTTACGCTTCTGACTCAAAAAGACAGGCGTCCCAGCAACAATATACTGGGTAACAGAGTCTAGGAGAGATTGTTGCCCAACAGGAGAAGCAGAACGAGAGCAAACACAATGGCTGTTGGGAAAGTAATGGACATCAGCCCACGCTGACAGGCGGTGTGAAGAGCGAAGAGACGGAGGAGAAGGATGGGAAGGAGGATCAGAGGGAGACAAGGAAGAAGACACAGGAGACACGACAGACTGGGAAGAAAGAAGGGGAACCCCAGACAGAGAGGCAGGAGGGGGACCCTCCGGGACAGAACGCAAAGGAACAGAAGAGAAGGCGGTGGGCGTGTCTGGGTCTAAGGCCCGGAAACGGTTGCGAGACTGAGGAAGAGGGGAAGGAAGAGGAGAGGATAAGCGCAACACGCGAGCATAAGAGACTTTAGCATAAGGGGGGAGACGGCAAACTGGGCACCTCCCATCAGGAAAAGACAAACGTTCCCGGTGCTTCAAGTTGAGGACGGCTGCCTCAAGCTTGTAATGTATACACACGCGGGAGAAAGTAGGGTGGGCCTCACCGCAATTGAGGCAGCGAGTCTGGGGAGAAGTGCACTCCGACCTAGAGTGACCCTCGTCCCCACACACAGGGCAGAGAGAGACAGTATTGGAGCAGCGGAGGGCTCCATGCCCAAACCTCCAGCACTTATTACAGAGCCGAGGAGAGGGAATGTACTCCTGAATGGAGCACCTGGCACCAGCAAGAATGACAGAGGGCATTAGGGTCCTACCATCAAAGGTAATCTTCACAACCCGAAGGGGTTGAAGGCGACAACCACGAGGGGGACAAGTAAATGAGTCCACCTGGAGGACAGAATGACCTTGGGCTTTGAGAACATGCCGAATATCATCGGAGCAGTCCTGCAGATTCCGAGCACCGGTCGCAACATGGTGCGGGAGGAGAATAGTGCCAACATTGGCATTCAACCGAGCGTTCTTGGAGACCCGAACAAGGGTCTCCCCAACGCAGGATAAGGCGGCCAAGCAGGTAGCTGCATCCTGAGAAGGAGCAGCAACAACACGTGTACTGAAACGGGTGGCATTGAAGGTAACAGAGGCATCCACTGAATCAACAAGGTGCCTATGGAGGGAGAAATTGTCAGGAGGCATAGAATCAAGAGGGAGGAGATCAAAGTATTTGGCCCACGAAGTGGGACCAAACATGGTTTGAAATGCATCAGTACAGGAAGGAATTGAGCGAGCGCGGCCGTAGCGAGGACGGTGTTGAAACCCCCAGAAAGAGAGGGGTTAAAAGGTGCAGTAGTCACTACTAGAGACTGAGCTGTGCCAGGGGATGAGGTGGTCACCACTAGGGGCTTGGGGCTCGACCCAACCACAGAGGAGGGAGGGGAGCCGAGGGGAGTAATCAGGAGGGTCAGAGGAGGAGCAAGGTCAGGGCCCAATGCAGCGGGGACTACAGAGTCCAGTCTTCCAACACGGTCCGACTCGGGGGCTTGGTCGCCCACCCCACGAGCCTGAGAAGGGATAAGGACAACAGAATTTGACATGAAATGAGAGGAAAAACATTTATTCACGAATGTGCCCCCATACCCACCATGGAGCCACAATTAGAGGCAGGACACCCAACAAGAAGCTATCGCTGATCATGCCGGGGCCCCCTAGGGGTGCGTCGTGAGTATACGCCCCACAAACACCACCTTAAGAACTGTCAGTCCGTCGAGATCGGGTTCAGTGACGAAAGGAGGATTGACAATAAAAGATTCCCCTCGCTCTCGACATTGGCTACTACAGTTCTATGGGCGCAAGAGTATGCCTCCCCAAGCACCCGGGCATCAAAATAGAAGAAGTCCAAAAGAATAGCCAAAACAAGAAAAAGGTCGGCAGGAAACGACTAGTAGATAGAAGAAGAGGGGGGGGGGAGAAAAACGAAATATAAGGAAAAGAAAAAGCTATCCAGCATAATTGGAGAAGACAGCAGCAGGAGCATAAGGCCACAAAAGGACAGAAGACTGTCCTATGGAGCATCACACTCCGGCAGCCGACCACCAAGCCCCCTCACGGCGCCAACGGGCCGGATGGGGAGGTGGGTGTGGGAGAAGAATGCTGAAAAGTATTGGGCCATTGATATTGACCAAGTTCTCTCTCAACATGCCTATTACACATCAGCTCTTCAGTGGAACTAATTTGCACATCCTGTCATGTCTATTGGTCTTAGATGGTGTTATTTCTGTAGAACAGGAATGTTTCTGATTTGGAAAAATCCTTCTAATATTTTCCAAGTGTAGATTATTATGTATCTCTCCCACCTGCACTCCAGGGAATACAGATTTAAAATTTTGACCAGACCACACACTAGAAAGTGAAGGGACGACGATGTTTCGGTCTGTCCTGGACCATTCTCAAGTTGATTGTTCCATTATCAAGTCGACTCAAATCGACAATTGACTTGAGAATGGTCCAGGATGGACTGAAACGTCATCGTCCCTTCACCTCCTAGTGTGTGGTCTGGTCAACATTTTTCAGCCACGTTATTGTGACTCATCATCTGCACAGATTTAAAAACTTTTGGGTGGTCCCAATAATTTAGAAATTTTATTGAATGGATTCTAGCAGTAAAAGCTGTTTGCACATTTTTCAGGTCAGCAATTTCTCCAGCTTTGAATAGGGTTGTTAGTGTACAACAATATTCCACTCTAGAGAACACTGATATCTTAGAAAGTATCATCATAGGCATGGCACCTCGTGTTTGGAAGGTACTTATTATCCACCCTCTCATTGTTCTTGCAACTGTGACAGCGATTTTTTTGTTGTGTTCTTCAAAAGTTATGTCTTCCGACATGATTATTCCAAAATCTTTTATATTGCTTTTTCTTTCAATAGTGTTGTTTGACTGTATTTTATGTGTAGTTTCTGCTTTGATGTGTTAATATTTTCCATAGAGTAGTAATTGGAACTTATCCTCATTAAACATTATTATATTTTCTGTGGCCCATTGAAAGACTTGACTAACATCAGATTGGAGGTTCGCTGTATCATATTCTAGTGTCATCTGAAAAGGACGATACATCCCCTAGGAGAGGCCAAATGCTTAGAAGAGAAGAAGTTGAAGACAAGAGCAACAAACCAGTGAACTGGTTGCCTCAGCAAACAAGAGGCAGCCAGGGAAGGCAGAAACAAGTGGCAAATGGCACTCAAGAAACTGCAAGCACCCTTAAAAAACAACAATTAGTGAGGGCAGGCTCAGAGGGGCAGACCATAGCCAAGTCACACCAAAGACTCCAGCAGGAGTAACCCAAACCTGGTCACCAGTTCTAAGGAACACTTGCCAGCCAAAACAATACCAAAGTTAGGGAGACATGCAGCTGAGGACATGGAGCAGGTGGCATGTAGCGGGTCAAGCTTATTTACACCCTACGCACCCTCAAACAAGAACAGTCTCATCTGCCCCCAACTCCAGAGATGCCAAGGAGCCAAAGACCTTTGAACTATGCAGGGAAAGGATCCATCAATAGGGGAATGGCCTCTCAAGAACCTTCCCTGGCCAAAGTTGCTTCCCGATCCTTCCAGAGAAGCAACCTTGGCCAGACAGAGGCAATGCCAGCAGGCACCTAGGGAAAGCAACCTAAATACATGTTGCTTGATGCAAACAGATGATTCAAAACACACTTAGCCTAGTCGACTAAGGTAGCGTCTGGGATCATCCCAGGCATAAGTTCGAACCCTCATCACGCCCCTTGTGGATTTGTTCAGATGATTCAAAATCCACTCAACAGCATGCCTGAAAGTACAAACTCATGAAGCAAATACTAAAACAGGAACAAATGCAAGCACAGATACCTTGCAGAACCGAGTCCAGTGGAGAGACAACATTTACACGGAAACAAATGGTACCCAAGGTGGTGGTGTGACATGATGATTAGTAGTAGAAGGGGTCCACACGCCAGAAGCATGGCTCATCCATGACTACCGGGTGGACCCCGAGCTTCTGAGTGAAGAGCATGGGTAATGACCTATGTTCCTACCTGTCAGGATTGCTAATGTTTTTCTTGCTGCTGTCTGTTTTGACACGCTCTACCTTTTTGGTGGCTTTTCCTCTTGGTTTGGGTGATCTAGTATCCACTGTTTCCTGCACCTCTTTAGTGGACTAGGTGTTTGTCTCTGTCTGCAGTAGACTTTGTACGACTGCCAAGGGCCTGGTATGATATGATACACACAGAGCTGTCCAGGCTAGTACCAAGGAACCACCAAATGGTCCCTTCCTGAAGATTAAATTTGTCTTCAGGTTTCTAAAAGTTAACATATGTCTACTATTAATAGCAAACTCAGACAGTCTGGTAGGAAAGGGAAGAAACAGATTACATCAGCTGTTATAGTTAGCAACATGCACCCAATGATAAAATATGTATTCACCTAGGTAAAATTGAAGCAAAATGCATGTGTGTTTACCTGTATATAATGACTAATTTTATATATATATATACTATATATATATATAATATATATATATTATATATATATATATATATATATGTCGTACCTAGTAGCCAGAACGCACTTCTCAGCCTAACTATGCAAGGCCCGATTTGCCTAATAAGCCAAGTTTTCCTGAATTAAACATACTTTCTATATTTATCTATTTTTCTTATGAAATGATATTTACCCATTTCTTATGTATGAGGTCAGTTTTTTTTTTTTTATGGAGTTAAAATTAACGTAGATATATGACGAACCTAACCAACCCTACCTAACCTAACCTAACCTATCTTTATAGGTTAGTTGGTTAGGTAGCCGAACAAGTAAGTTAGGTAGGTTGGTTAGGTAGGTTAGGTAGTCGAAAAAAACATTATTCATGAAAACTTGCTTATTAGCAAATCGGGCCTTGCATAGTAGGGTAGGCTGAGAAGTGCGTTCTAGGACAAACTAATCTATAATATAGATATATAAATAATTTTATTATAAAGTAAATTATAAATATATTATATGCGAGCAGCTTCTGTGAATATAATATATGTTATTAAATATGACCGAAAAATAAGATTATATAATTCTAACACATTTTCTCGATTTTCCTTATGTTTCTTTTTACTGGTGACGGTAAATGAAAAATCAATTCTCCAAAATTCATTTTTATTTCTAGTCTGACGCGACACTTGAGCGCGTTTCGTAAAACTTATTACATTTTCAAAGACTTCAGTTTACTCCACACACAACTTTATGACTGAAACAGCAGTTTGGCTCTTATACCTGCATTTGGGTGAAGTGATGTAATACAATAGTGGGGGTGAAAAAACAAACTTTCACACAAAACAGAACACGAAACAATGGATAGTTGGGTAACAGATAGAAGTTGGGAACAGAACTGCAGAAGGCCTATTACTCCATATTTCCTTGATGTTCTATATGGTGGAGTGGAGTCTCAAGTGGGTAGAATATAGTTGTGCGTTAATGGCTGTCGATTGCTGGTGTTGACTTCTTGATGTGTAGTGCCTCGCAGTATGTCAAGCCGCCTGCTGTCGCTGTATCTATCAATGATTTCTGTGTGTTTGCTAAGATTTCTCTGGTGATGGTTTTGGTTGTGGGAAGAGAGTATATGTTCCTTAATGGAGCCCGGTTGCTTATGCATCGTTAATGCCTGGAAAGAGATGTTGTTGTCTTGCTATATACTGAGTTTTTTGGGCTTACAGTCCCCAAGAGGACATTTGAAGGCATAGACGATGTTGTCTCTTTTAGAGCGTTTCTGCTCCGTGTCTGGAGAGTTCTCATTAGTAGGCTGGCTGTTTTTTTGGTTTTATAGAAAATCGTTAGTTGTATTTTCTGATTTTGTCTGTAGGGATAACAACATTTCTATTAACAATATCTTCTCAGGACCCTTTCCTCTGTTTTATGAGCTGTGGAGAAGAAGTTCCTGTAAATAGTCTAATAGGGGGTATAGGTGTTGTATAGTTGTCTCTTCAGAGGTTGCATGGCGTTTTACTTCCTTCTTATGATGTCTTCAATGAAACCATGGAGAAGCCGTTGTTGACTAGACCTGCCTTACCCTACAGAGTTCTTCTCGACTTGCTTCCATCTGAGCTGTGGCTGAGAGCGCGGTCGACATAAGCGTTACAACACTCCTCTTGTACCTATCTGGGCAGTCACTGTTGGCATTTAGGACATTCCTATGTTTTGTTTCCTTAGTGTAGCTGCAGTGTGGAAAC
>WNGS01087021.1:6568215-6650121 GCA_020271785.1 Procambarus virginalis
AAACCCGGGGAGAGGTAGACGTCAAATCCAACTTGTACACAGGGGGGGGGGAAGACAACCCCATCCCATATAACAATAAGCCCATAAGCCTGCTCAAAGGAAAAAAAAAAAAAAAAAAAAAAACAGGCGGGGTCCAATGGGCCCCAGAGTCAGCCCTTCCCCAGCCCCAAGATCCCCCTCCTTGGGACCCGGGGCAGAGTCATCTCCCAGAGCACCGGCCCTAAAGAAAAAGACCGCCCGAGACTCAAGACCATCTAAACCCTGCCCCGACTCCGAAACCCTCAGACGTTTGGGGCCAGAAGCAGGGGGGAGGGACAAGGACACACCACAGCAGGGGAAGGACGAGTGGGTGCAGACTGAATCAAGGTTGAAGCGACCCCCCCCCCCCCACTTCCAAGTCCAGGTTCCTATAAGCAAAAAGGGGCAGCCTCGGAGCATCCGGGTGAGCAACCAACCTAGCGCATTGCAATAACCTAAAACAAGCATGCAACGCCTGCGCCGCCTGTACCCGTAGAACAATTTCTCGAGATTGGGTAAACTGAGTCACTAGCAAGCAACAGAACTCGCATGACTCCGGGTCGAAGGTGTCACCGACCCAACAGGCAGCATGATGGAGGCAAAAACCATGACGGTCATCCTGAGTCAAGGGGACCGAGCAACCCTCGAACTCGCACGAAGCGAGGGGGGACTCCGGGGATACATCCATCGGACTCACACGCCCCCTAGGGGATTCCCAGGGTCCTGAGCATTTAAAGGAAACTCATGCCCAGGTAATCCCAGGTAGGGTACAGCTAACCGGCACCCAAAACTGCCAAACAACTGTCTAAAGCTGAACCCCAAGGACGTGTACACTCAAGGGGACCTAGCAAGGGGCACCACCAAAGTGATCTAGGAGTCGTTCTAGATTGAAAACTATCACCTGAGGGCCACATAAAGAACATTGTGCAAGGAGGCTATGCAATGCTTTCTAACTTCAGAATTGCTTTTAAATACATGGATGGGGAAATACTAAAGAAATTCTTCATGACTTTTGTTAGGCCAGAGCTAAAATATGCAGTAGTTATCTGGTGCCCATATCTTAAGAAGCACATCAACAAACTGGAAAAGGTGCAAAGACATACTACTAAGTGGCTCCCAGAACTGAAGGGCAAGAGCTACGAGGAGAGGTCAAAGGCATTAAATATGCCAAAACTAGAAGACAGAAGAAAAAGAGGCGATATGATCACTACTTACAAAATAGTAACAGGAATTGACAAAATTGATAAGGAAGATTTCCCGAGACCTGGAACTTCAAGAACAAGAGGTCATACATTTAAACTAAGTAAAGATACCGAAAAAATATAAGAAAATTCACTTTTGCAAACAGAGCGGTAGACGGTTGGAACAAGTTAAGTGAGGTGATGGAGGCCAAAACCGTCAGTAGTTTCAAAACGTATATGACAAAGAGTGCTGGGAAGACCAGACACCACGAGCATAGCTCTTATCCTGTAACTACACTTAGGTAATTACCAGAATAGAACCATGCACAGGTCAAGTACAAAAAAAAAAAAGGAGGGAAGCAAAGCAGACCCCCCCCCCCTACAAGGCAAAAGAAAAACAAAACCCTGGAAGAAGACAATGTACCCCAAGGAACAGAGCCGGCCGCTGTAAGTGGTGAAAACAAGCTGCACAGTACCATGCGCCCCACCAGTGCAAACTGCCTCTTACCCTAAGGTAAACCAGGAAGACAAACCCCCTAAGCACCAAACGGGCAGCCGAAAACCGAGCAGTAATACGGTCTAGCAGAGGCAGACCCCAAGGAACTTGTGGAAGGTAACCCAAAGCTCCAAGGGCAGTACTTACAGGGCACCTAGGGAAGATAACCCTAGGCATATGCAGCCCGAGTACTGTAGAATAACTCCTGGCTCTCGCACCCCTGGAAGACAGCCACCATACTTGAAGCACAATGCTGGAAATGCTGGAGCCAGGCACACTACCTCCGCCTCTAGCATCAGCCTGAGAACTGAAGGGTGGATAGCTAGCCTGAGAACTGAAGGGTGGACAGCTGGCACGAGAGGTCTGGGGCTCCCCCCCCACTTCCGGGGGAGGAGGGAGCTGCGCAGACAGCGACGCGGCGACGTGCTTGTCACACTTGTGACAAGCACGTTTGCTCATTTGCTTAGGGGAGTTCTTGCTTGTTTGTTTGTGTTTGCTCATTTCTTTTAGGGGAGTTCTATCCAGTTTTAGGGGAGCTTTTGGTAGCAATATTTCATCAGAATAGGGGTTTGTTTTGGGATGTTTACCTTTCTGGGTGCCTGACCTGGTCGATGGCAGACATAGAATGCTTACAACCACACGGGGGTTTCTAGAGGCCATTGTTCCCCATGCCGGTCGGCCGAGCGGACAGCACGCTGGACTTGTGATCCTGTAGTCCTGGGTTCGATCCCAGGCGCCGGCGAGAAACAATGGGCAGAGTTTCTTTCACCCTATGCCCCTGTTACCTAGCAGTAAAATAGGTACCTGGGTGTTAGTCAGCTGTCACGGGCTGCTTCCTGGGGGTGGAGGCCTGGTCGAGGACCGGGCCGCGGGGTCACTAAAAAAGCCCCGAAATCATCTCAAGAAAATCAAGATGCCTCTCTGAGGGGGCCAGGTTCTGGCTCTTGGTCCCCGGTAGGCCCACAGAACTCCATACACATGACTGATGCCAAAGTCTGACATTAGCATATCAGCCTAGTAAGCTCCGGGAAGCCAAAGGGCTCCCTCCAGAAAAAAACCATTCTGGTTAAGAAATTGATACTGAAAACTCAACTAGTGGAAAGAACTCCCCAAAGAAAAACGATTAAACGAGTATGAGCCAACACGTCGCCTCGCTGCTGTCTGCGCAACTACCCCCATCCATGGGAGGGGGAAGGGGGGAGCCCCAGACCCCCTTGCCGGCTATCTACCTGCAGTTCTGAGGCTGTCTGTCAAAACCACAAAAAACAACCGCCGACTGGGAGGGAGGGAGGGATGCCAGGGAACCTCTGGTTCTCACCCAGAAAATGGAGTTTCATTACATCCCTTGCCAAACAATCCTGAATCGAAGGGGTCACCACAAACCGAGGAGAAGAGAGCACCCGACCCAAGGAAAATGATGGATCATGCGGTGCACGAGCAGGATGGAGGTGCAACAATGCCTGAGGCAGCTTGCAGAGCCGAAGTAACATCAATGTGCAGTGCAAGCTGCAGTGGCTCCTCCAGCTCGGCAAGATACGAGACGACAGTACAGTATTCGGCATAAGATGACAGTCCTGAAACAACCATGATATGGACCACAACAGCCAAAGACAAGAAAACATGACCTACCTGTTGAAAATTTTGGAAGTTAATGACCCAGCAGCCCGGTCCATGACCAGGCCTCTTGGTTGCTGGTCTGATCTACCAGGCTGTTTGATACAGCTGCTCGCAGCCTGATGTATGAGTCACAGCCTGGTTGATCAGGTATCCTTTAAAGGTGCTTGTCGAGTTCTCTTTGAACACTGCGAGAGGTCGGCAGTCCCTCAGTGTGGGGAAAGAGTAAGTATTTATCAAAAAAAGGCATCAAACGGGAAGGCTATGTAGCACCATCAAATGTGCAGAATAATCAGAGGGTGCTAGATATCACCAAGGATGCCAATACGAGAACAGAAACGCATAAGGCGAACGATATCAAAAGTATCCGATTCACCAAGAATTTTATCGAGGAACAAGTGACCGCAAGGGGCATTCGGAAAGCAAGACACACACTCATCCTGGAAGTCAGAACATTAAACAAGGATATGCAAGACTGTAAGAGGGACAATGCAATTTGGACAATAAGGAGCTGGGCGGTGCTCCATTAAGTGACCGTGAGTTAAGCGAATATGGCCAAGATGCAACCGCACTAGAGCCGTTTCCCACCGCCGGTTACGGTGGCAGGAGGAAGGCCACGGGACACACAATGCTTAAGAGTATGCAGTTTGTTCCCAACAACAGAAGACCAACAACCCTGCCAACGGGCAAGAATGGAAGAATGAATAACCAGATAAAAGTCGGAAAAAGGAATACCTTTACGGGAAACGGGACAAGAGCGGATAGCCTCTCTAGCGGCAGCATCCGCACGCTCACTTAAAGAAACACCAACATGGCTGAGAACCCAGCAAAACTCCACGGATTTAAATTTACCAGAGATAAGAAACTGCCAATGTTGAATCTCGACGACTACTGGATGGACAAGATAAAAAGGACCTGAGAGCCATGAGGGCACTACGAGTCAACTACAATCACAAAGGAGGATTGACAACAAGAAAGCAGGAGACAGAGAATATGGAGAATATCATAAAGTTCCGCTGTGAAGATGCTAGTCTCCGACGGGAGTCGAACATATAAGTGTGGTCAGGAATAACAACGGAGTAGCCCACACCGTCCGCAGACGTAGACCATCGGTGAAGATGGAAACGGAGCGGGAGTGTGAAGAAAAGTGAAAAAGGAAAGAAATGAAAAGAAAAAGGAAAAAGAAAAAGGCGTTTCAGAACCATAGGAGGAGTAAAAACTTTAGTAATGCGGGTCAAGGATGTACAAAACTTTGGAAGAGGGACACTCCCACAGAGGCAAGGAAGGAACAATACGAGGAGAAATATAAGAAAGATGAATGGAAAAAAAAAGAGACCTGTAAGCAAGATAGCCAGACAGAGAGAGGGAGAGGAAGGTGGTGAAGAGGAACAGGAACTACAGGAGGGTAAAAGTCAAACCATGACAGAGGCTGGATGTTGCAAGGACCGCGCCAGATAGCGATCATGGAGGTCCTGGAGAGATAGGAATCCAGTCATAACATACATGCTGAGGGCGGGAGGCGAACGAGAGGCACCACAGCTGAGGCGCAACCCAGCATGGTGCAAACCATCAAGACGGCGAAGAGTAGAAGAAGTGGACAAGTAAGCAGGGCAACCATAATCGAGTTTAGACAGGACGAGTGAGGAATGTAGAGAGAGGAGCGTATGCCTATCTGCCCCCAAGAAGTATGGGACAAAACCTTAACACTATCACGCGCGGCGCGTGAGCGCCGCAGACTTTGACGTCATGGGGCGGATGGTGTGGGCAAGCGTGCAGCAACGCCTAAATGTGTATACTCGTTTCAGATTTCTCACCTCAATTCTCGTGCTACGTCATTCGTTTTGGTATCATTGTGTTCGCAATTAAATTCCCTGCATGTGTATATGCATATAATGTCCAAAAGCCTGGCGAGACTCCCCACAGCAAAGCCTATAGATACCATGAACGCGCATCAATTTGCACACCACAACCTAATGTGTATACTCGTTCAGTTTGATAACATCAATTTCGTGTTACATCGCTCGTTTTGGTATCAATTGTTCGCAATATAAAGGCGCACATTTTAAAACTAGTCTCATAATAACAGAGTAATAACTGGAATTTTAACAAATATTTTAATTTTGGACTCTCATCATCATAATTATTTATATCATTCCATTGTTCTGACCTCAATTTTCATCTTACGTCGCTCGTTTTGGTATCAAATTGTTTACAATCTAAAGGCGCACATTTTAAAACTTGTCCATAATAATAGCACAATAAATAGAATTTTAACAAATATTTTAAAATATAAAATTAGACCCAAAAATGTATTATAATCTTTCAAGTGTTCTGACATCAGGTTTGTGTTACATCTTTCGTTTTGGTATCAAATTGAAGGAGTTTATTTGAAAACTATCCCGAGGTCGATCGGATAAAAAATGAATTTTATACAATTTTTTGTAGTGGACGTGAGTCCTGTCCACGGCTAGGACTCAAGAGAAAAAAAATGGATGTGATCGGTGTCCAAAGCAAGCGATAGTGTTAAGGAGGGAAAGGGCCTTAGAGCATTCAGCACGGAGGTAAAAGATATGGGCAGACCAAGAAAAACGAGTCTCAAAGATTAACCCCAGAAGCTTAGCGGAATCCTTGTACACAAGGGGATGTCCATAAAGTGACAAAGAGGGACGAGGAATGACACACTTCTGAGTAAGAGTCATAGCACAAGTCTTAGACACAGAGAAACTTTAAGCCGTAATCAGTGACCCAAGACGACATGGCATCAATCGCAAGTTGAAGCCGCCATTGAAGAGAGGCGAATCATCACCCCGACAGCAAAGGGTAAGGTCGTCTACATAGAGAGCGGAGAAGAGAAGACACCAGAAGGAAGGGAGGAAACAAGACCATAGAGAGCAACAAGAAAAAGAGTAATGCTCAGAACACTACCTTGGGGCACACCCTCATATTGCCGAAAAGATGCAGAGAGAGTGGTACCAAGCCTCATGCCTCACTCAAAGGAACGACGAGAGAGGAAATTTTGGAGGAAGAGAGAGAGATTCCCACGAAGCCCAAAAGAATGAAGTTGGAACAGAAGATGATACTGCCAGGTAGTGTTATAAGCCTTTTCCAAGACAAAAAGGATGGCAACAACAGAGGTCTTCGCAGCACAAAGTAGTACGAATATAGACCTCCAAGTTCACCAGGACATCCGTCGAGCTGCGGCACTTGCGAAAACCAAATTGGTAAGAGGAGACGATAGTGCTCTAAGAACCACATCAGGCGAACGTTAACCATACGTTCAAAGAGCTTGCAGACACAACTCGTGAGGGCAATAGGGCGGAAGTCCTTGGGGGATGACTCGAGAGACCCTAGTTTCCGAACAGGGAGGATAACAGCATCGAGCCAGTTCTCAGGGACTGACGATGACTCCTGATTAAAAAGACTCGGAAAAATACTGAAACGAGCACGGAGGGAGACGTCGAAGCATCTCGTAATGAATGCCATCGGAGACTGCCACTGTAGAACCGCAGAGGGCCAGGGCAGACTGGAGCTCAGAGAGAGAGAGAGAATGGGTCGTTATAGGGAAGGTTAAGATGGGTACAGAAATCCAAAGGATGAGATTCAAGAAGAGGCTTACGAAGAAGGAAGGAATGGGGGAGATGAGAACCAGAGCTAACAGACAAAAAGTGGGAACCCAAATTCGGTCGCGACCTGCAACGGGTCTGCCACAAGAGTACCACCGAGGTGAAGAACCGGCGAGACATTGGGAACAAACTTACCCGCTATCTTGTGGATACGCTTCCAGATCAGCGGTAGAGGAGTTTCGGACGTGATGGTGGAGACATAAGACATCCAACATGCACGTTTAGCCATATGGATGGTCCTACGGGCCACCGTACTTGCCTTCCGAAAAAATGAAAAGACTCAACCGTCTGCCAGCGGAGATATCCCTTCCAGGCTGCACGCTTACAGCGGACAGCCCGAGCACAATCCACATTCCACCAGGGAACGCACTTCTGCGTTCCCCGAGAGGAAGAGCAAGGAATAGAGCGGAGGGCAGCGTCAAAGACGGTGTCAAAAAAAGGAGGAAGGCGCGAGGGAGAGTCAGAATGGAGAGCTCAGATATAGTAGCATGGAGGGTAAAGAGGGGCCAGTCAGCCTCGGCAAACCGCCACCTAGTGAAGGAGAGGGGAGGGTGAAAAGAGAAAAAAGGAAACAAGGATGGGAAAATGGTCACTGCCATGGAGGTCAAGAGCCTCCACTCAAAATCTAAGTAAAGGGAAGACGAGCAAAGAGAAAGCTCAAAACAGGAAAGGGAGCCAGTCCAAGAGTCTAAATGGTAAAGGCTCACCAAAATTCAGAAGAGACAGGGAAGAAGAGAGGATGAACGGTTCGAGAAAGTGACCTCAAATGTTTATCAGAACATCGCCTCAAAGGGTATGTCGACGATTGAAATCACCCAGCAGGAGCACAGGCTCCGGTAAGGAGTCCAGTTTGAGATCAGAAAGAGAAAGCGGGACACTCGGGGGAAGATAAATGGAACAAACTGTGTACCATTTCCTCACAAAGATACGAGCAGCAGAACAATGGAGAGACGAAGGAAAAATTAAGGGGACAAAGGGAACATCAGAGCGAATCAGAGAGCAGAAGAGTTAGGAGCCCAGCAACAGCTGGGAGGGGGGGAATAGCCCCGAAAGGAATAGCCACGAAAGCAACCAGGACGAGCACCAAGCATTGGCTCCTGGATACACACACAAAGGGGCAAAAATCGTGAAAGCAGAAGTTGGAGTTCAAGGAAATTGGCGTAATAACCACGAACGTTCATTGAAGAATAGACATCAACAAGAAGAGAAAGGTCAGCAACAGAGAACAACGAAGAAACAAAGGCAAAAAGGGAACACAGCACTTTAAAGAAGCGAAGAATCAGAGTCAGTAAAGTCAGGGTTAGGAGCATGGGTAAACTGAGTAAAGAAGGAGGGAGCTGGAGGACCGACCAGGGGCGGACGAGCAGGATCTGGAAGGGAAAGGGGGGACAACCGAGGGTCAAGGATAGCAGCAGGAGAGGCAGAAACCTGGGAGGGCACCTCAGCAAGGGCAGCAACCGAGAGTGGAGTGGGGGGCCAAAGAGACCTCCATAGCAGAAACAGGGGGAGGAACCACCAAAATGGGAGGGGATGGAGCGAGAGTGTCAGAAGTAGGGGGCGAGGAAGAAAGCGAAGCCTTCTTACTCGCCGGGGAGGAGGAAGGAGGGAGCCAGGCTTACGCTTCTGACTCAAAAAGACAGGCGTCCCAGCAACAATATACTGGGTAACAGAGTCTAGGAGAGATTGTTTGCCCAACAGGAGAAGCAGAACGAGAGCAAACACAATGGCTGTTGGGAAAGTAATGGACATCAGCCCACGCTGACAGGCGGTGTGAAGAGCGAAGAGACGGAGGAGAAGGATGGGAAGGAGGATCAGAGGGAGACAAGGAAGAAGACACAGGAGACACGACAGACTGGGAAGAAAGAAGGGGAACCCCAGACAGAGAGGCAGGAGGGGGACCCTCCGGGACAGAACGCAAAGGAACAGAAGAGAAGGCGGTGGGCGTGTCTGGGTCTAAGGCCCGGAAACGGTTGCGAGACTGAGGAAGAGGGAAGGAAGAGGAGAGGATAAGCGCAACACGCGAGCATAAGAGACTTTAGCATAAGGGGGAGAGACGGCAAACTGGGCCTCCCATCAGGAAAAGACAAACGTTCCCGGTGCTTCAAGTTGAGGACGGCTGCCTCAAGCTTGTAATGTACACACGCGGGAGAAAGTAGGGTGGGCCTCACCGCAATTGAGGCAGCGAGTCTGGGGAGAAGTGCACTCCGACCTAGAGTGACCCTCGTCCCCACACACAGGGCAGAGNAAACACATGAGGCATCCCCAGCCTAACCAACCAAGCATCCACAAACAAATGGACCCTTCGGATGCCTGCTGTCTCATTCTCCGCCAGAAAAGAAGATGGCTGCAAATAACAAAAACGACTACCTGGGCCCAACACAAACAGAACCCCCGGCATTGGAGGAGAGCATGAAGGTCCCCAACCCAACCCCCCAGGTCGAGGCCAATAAAAAAGGCTTCCAAAAGCAATCCAAACCAAAGTGGTCACAACAAAGCGAAAAGAAGAAAGAAAAGAAAAACTCGGTCCAAAGACAAGAAGGCTCATGCGGGCATGAGCAGGCCGAAAGGGAAAACCAGTGTTGAATGTAATTGAATGCTATTTTCTGGGTGAGAATCAGAGGCTTCCCGGAGCTATCAAGCTGATATGAATGTATTAGACCCTGGCATCAGTCAAAGCGAATGGAGTTCTAGACCTACTGGGTACAATGAGCCAGAACACCTGCCCCCTCAGAGAGGCACGAGGAGTAATGGCCTATAGAAACCCACATGTAGTTGGAAGCATTTATGTCTGCCATTGACGGGGTCAGGCGCCAAGAAAGGCAAAGTGCCCCCAAAAAACCAGCGTTGAATGTAATGAAACGCCATTTTCTGGGCGAGTCCCGGAGGCTCCCCGGAGCTATCCCAGGCTGATATGCTAATGTCAGACTTTGGCATCAGTCATGTGTATGGAGTTCTTAGGCCTACCGGGGACCACGGCCAGAACCGGGCCCCCTCAGAGAGGCAAGGGGAGCAATGGCCTATAGAAGCCCCCGTGTGATTGGAAGCATTCTATGTCTGCCATCGACCGGGACAGGCACCCAGAAAGGTAAGCGCCCAAAACAAACCCCTATTCTGGTTAAAATTGCTACCAAAAGTCGAACTAGTGGATAGAACTCCCCAACAGAAAACAAGCAAACTAGTATGACGTCACACGTCACCGCGCCGCTGTCTGCGCAGCTCCCCCCTCCCCGGGAGGGGGAAGGGGGAGCCCCAGACCTCACACGCCGGCTATCCACCCATCAGTTCTGAGGCTGGATGTCAAGACACGAAAAACCGCCGACCGGAGGGAGGGAGGGTTGCCGGGAGCCTCCGGGACTCACCCAGAAAATGGCGTTTCATTACATTCAACGCTGGTTTTCTGGGGGGAGCCCCGTCGGCTCCCCGGAGCTAACTACCCACAGAGGAAGATCAAAAGGGACGGAACCGGGAGGCGGACACCACGCACCCCTCCCCTGGAAGCGAGACAACCGGCAGCAACGCCAACCCAAGGCGCCACAGCCCGGACAGTCCCGGGAACAACACAACAACGAGCAGCAAGGCCCTCGAACGAACACCAAAGATCCATGCCCGAAAGACTGCGAGAACACGTCATCCATACGGCAGCGAGAGCAGCAAAGCCACGAACGCCACGGACAGGAGGGAAGAACACAGGCAGCCGAGCCGCAAGAACACGGCTGACAACCCGGGACACCAGCACAGGCGAACCGGGAAGAACAGAACCGGATCAACGCAAAATGCGCTCCGGACACAGACGCCGTGGCACACAACCGCGGAGACCAGGATGGTGCAAGCAGCGCACGAACAGGCCGGAGGTGAAACACGCACAAGACAGCTTACTAACGGTGTAGAAGCAACACCAAGACCGAAAGCAAGCCAAAGCGGCCCCGCCAGCGCCGCACAAAAAGAGAGAGGCGACAGTATGCGGCACGACGACGGCCCCCAACCCCCACCAAAAACTAAGCCGATAGTAACAAGAGTAACCACCTAAGAAGGGACAGGAAAAGGAAGGACCGCCAAAACACCCCATACTGCCGCCAAGAGAAACACACAGGTGGAACACCGACCACCAGCTGGAGGCGAGACCACGAGGCAGACGGAAGCAGCCCCGACAAGGCCCCTCCAAGCCCAGGAAAAGGCGGAGCCGCAAGAAGATCTCGGGCGCGACCACCAAACTCAGGTGGCACAAGGAGATGGAACACGGAAGCCAAGCCCAGTCCCGAAGGCACACAAAGGCGCAGGCACACCCGAGACCAGTAGTCACGTAGAACCCCCAAAACGGGGAAACATGACGAAAACACCGTCCCAACAAGGGGTGGGGGGGAAACATCCACCCACAGGACGGAACCAACCGACTCAAAGGCCAAGGAACCGAGCCCGGGGAGGGGCTGACGCCCAAACAGCACGTACGGCGAGTGGGGAGGAAAACCCAACTCCGCGTAACCACAATCCCCGCCTAGAGGGGGATAAAAAACCCCCACGGGGACCAACGAGGCCAAGGCCCCCCAAGGCAGCCCCTCCCCAGCCCCGGGAACCCACACGACAGGCCCCAGGGCCGAGCCGTCCCCCAAAGCCCCGGCCGTACCAGAAAACCGGGGCAGCCGTGAAAACACGAAGGAAGGGAGCCCACTGGCAGACTCTTACAACACGGCTGGAGGAACAGGCTCAAATGCCCCCGTCACTACCCCGGAAGGGGATTTCCCCGAGACTGCCCGAGTCTCAACACCAACAAACCCCGCCCTGAACCTACAGACGGTAAGGAACCGGATGAAGGCAGGAAGGGGAATCCAGGGGAAAAACCAAGAACCAAAACGGGGCAGCCCCGGGGTTCCCGGGGAGTTACCACGAGAGCGTTGCCACCACCAAGGCTCAAGTGCAACGCCTCTGCTGCCCGCACCAGCTTAGCACAACTGGGTAACCGAGCCACAACGAGCAACAAACTCGCAGGACTCCGGGTCGAAGGTGTCACCGACCCCACAGGCAGCAGACGGAGGCAAAACAGAGTCACCCAGGGACAAGGGGTGAGCAACCCTCAAACTCGCTGGAAGCGAGGGGGGGGGGGGGCTCTGGGGTCACATCCATCGGACCCACGCGCCCCCAGGGGTTTCCCAGGGTCCCAAGCGTTTACTATAAGAGGACTCGCGCTCAGGTAATCCCAGGCAGGGTACTGCTAACCGGCACTCAAAACTACCAAACAACTTTCTAAGAGCTGAACCCCCGGGATGTGTACACTCACGGGGACCTAGCAGGGGGTGCCACCAGAAATACTCAGAACACAAGGGACCCAAGGGGCAAGAACGAAGGCAGACCCCCCCACCAGGTAGATAAACAAAAAGAAAAAGAAAACCCCGCAAGAGGACAGCATACCCAAGCGGAACAGAGCCGGCCGCTATGATTGGGAAAAGACGAGCTGCACAGTACCCTGCGCCCCACCAGTGCAAAACTGGTGGGGCGGCCAAGGGAGACAGAACACCCGAGCATACAAAGAGCGGCCGAAAACCAAGCAGTAAACGGCCTAGCAGGGGCAGACCCCAAGGAACTTGTGGAAGGTGGCCCCAAGTCCCAAGGGCAGTACTTACAGGGCACCTAGGGAAGGGAACCCTAGGCGCATGCAGCCCGAGTACTGGAGAATCACTCCCGGCTCATGCACCACCTAGAAAAACAGACACCACACTCTAGGTACAGTGCTGAAACAACCACTGGAGCCGGAGCACATAACCGGTGCCTATAGCATCAGCCGAAGAACTGATGGGTGGATAGCCGGCGTGTGAGGTCTGGGGCTCCCCCTTCCCCCTCCCCTCCGGGGAGGGGGGAGCTGCGCAGACAGCGGCGCGGTGACGTGTGACGTCATACTAGTTTGCTTGTTTTCTGTTGGGGAGTTCTATCCACTAGTTCGACTTTTGGTAGCAATTTTAACCAGAATAGGGGTTTGTTTTGGGGCGCTTACCTTTCTGGGTGCCTGTCCCGGTCGATGGCAGACATAGAATGCTTCCAATCACACGGGGGATTCTATAGGCCATTGCTCCCCTTGCCTCTCTGAGGGGGCCCGGTTCTGGCCGTGGTCCCCGGTAGGCCTAAGAACTCCATACACATGACTGATGCCAAAGTCTGACATTAGCATATCAGCCTGGGATAGCTCCGGGGAGCCGACGGGGCTCCCCCCAGAAAAACCAGCGTTGAATGTAATGAAACGCCATTTTTCTGAGCGAGACCCGGAGGCTCCTCGGAGCTTACTAGGCTGATATGCTAATGTCAGACTTTGGCATCAGTCATGTGTATGGAGTTCTGTGGGCCTACTGGGGATCACGAGCCAGAATCTGGCCTCCCTCAGAGAGGCATGGGGAGCAATGGCCTATAGAAACCCCTGTGTGGTTGGAAGCATTCTATGTCTGCCATCGAGTTGGTTCAGGCACCAAGAAAGGTAAGCATCCCAAAACAAACCCCTATTCTGATAAAATGTCATTTCATTACATTCAACGCTGGTTTTCTGGGGGGGAGCCCCTTCGGCTCTCTGGAGCTAACTACCCACAGAGGAAAACATAGGGCTTACCCGGGAGGTGGTCGCTGCTCACTCCTCAACTCGAAGTCGAGACAACTGGCTGCAGCTGCCGACCCAAAGTGACAGGCCCGACGAGGCCCAGGGACGTTCACTAGGTAACGAGCAGCCAGGACCCTGTTCAACCGCCAAAAGCCCCGTGCCTGAATGTCAGCCCAGGACGTGTTGCCAAAGACGGCAGCAAGAGCAGCGAACTTACGAACGTCATGGACACGGGGATAGACCACAGGCTGGCTAGCCTTAATNCCATCAGCGATATCTATTCTAAGCTGCACGCTTACAGTGGACAGCCCGAGCACAGTCTACATTCCACCAGGGAACGCACTTCTACGTTCCCCGAGAGGAAGAGCGAGGAGTAGAGTGGAGTGCAGCGTCAAAGACAGTGTTATGAAAAAGAAGGAGGGCGCAAGGGAGAGGCAGAATGGAGAGGTCGGAAATAGTAGCATGGAGAGTAAGAGACGCCAGTCAGCCTCGGCAAACCGGGTAAACTAGGGAAGGAGAGAGGAGGGTGAAAAGATAAAGTGACAAGGATAGGAAAATGGTCACTGCCATGGAGGTCATCAAGGACCCGCTACCCGAAATCTAAGGAAAGGGATGATGAGCACAGAGAAAGATCAAGACAGGAAAGGGAGCGAGTCCGAGAGTCCAAATGAGTGGGCTCACCAGAATTAAGAATGGTCACCAGAATTAAGAAGGGACAGAGAAGAAGAGAGGAAAATATCAAGGAGGCGACCCGGGTGTTTGTCAGCACATCACCCCAAAGGGCATGACGACAATTGAAATCACTCAGCAGGAGCACAGGCTCCGCAAGGAGTCTAGGAGGTGTTTAAGATCGGGAAGAGAAAGTGGGACAGTGGGGGGGAGATAAATGGAACAAACCGTGTACCATTTACGCACAAAGACACGGGCAGCAGAACAGCGGAGAGGCGAGGAAAAAAGTAAGGGGATGAAGGGAACATCTGAGCGAATCAAGAGAGCAGAAGAATTATGGGCCCCAGCAACAGCTGGGGGAGGGGGGCAGAGAAAAGAATAGCCACAGAAGCGACCAGGATGAGCACCAAGCATTGGCTCCTGGAGACAGACACAAAGGGGCAAAAACTGTGAAATTAGAAGCTGGAGGTCAAGGAAATTGGCATAATATCCACGGATGTTCCACTGAAGAATAGACATCAGCAAAAAGAGAAAGGATAGCAACAAAGAGCAAAGAAGAAACAAAGGTGAAAAAGGAACACAGCACATTAAAGAAGCACAGGGTCAGGATCAGGGTCAGCGAAGTCAGGGTTAGGGGGCATGGGTAAACTGAGTAAAGAAGGAGGGAAAGAAGTGAGAGGACAGACCAGAGGTGGACGAGCAGGGTCTGGAGGAGGAGAAGGAAGAGGAGGAGAAGGAAGAGGAGGAGAAGGAAGAGGAGAAGGAGGAGGAGGAGGAGGGGCAGAGAGAGGGGAGCGCACCTCAGCAAGGGCAGTAACCGAGACGGAACCAGGGGCTAAAGAAACCCCCACAGTACGAATGGGGCTCCACCACCGAAGCGGGAGGGGAAGGAACGATAGAATCAGAGATAGGAAGCAAAGAAGAAAGCGAAGCCTTCTTACCTACTGGGGAGGAGGAAGGAGAGGAGCCAGGTTTCCGCTTCTGACTCAAAGAGACAGGTGTCCCAGCAACAATGTACTGGGCAACAGACTCCAGCCTCGATAGGAGAAGAAGAGCGAGAGCGAACAACACGACCACCACGAGAACGATGGACACTGGCCCGTACAGTCAGGCGGCGTAGAGAGCCAAGAGACGGAGGAGAATGACAGGAAGGAGGACCAGAGGGAGAGGAGAAAGAAGACACAGGAGACATGACAGACTGGTAGAAATAAGGGGAAACCTAGACAGAGAACCAGGAGGGGGACGATCCGGGACAGAACGGAGGGAAACGGGGGAGGTAGTGGTGGGCGTGTCCGGGTCTAAGGCTTGGAAACGGTTGTGAGACTGAGGAAGGTGGGAAGGACGAGGAGAGGAAGAGCACACCACACGAGCATAGGAGATGCCAGCGAAAGAGGGGAGACGATGAACTTGGCGCCAAGCCTCAGGAAAAGACAAACGGTCCCGGTGCTTCAAGTTGAGGATGGCCGCCTCAAGTTTGTAATGTATACACGTGCGGGAGAAGGTGGGATTTTTTACCATTGGGCCTCACCGCAATTGAGGCATCGGGCCTGGGGAGAAGTGCACTCCAACTTAGAGTAACCCTCGCCTCCACACATGGGACAGAGAGAGAGACAGGACTAGAGCATTTGAGGGCACCATGCCCAAACCTCCAGCACTTATTGCAGAGCCGAGGAGATGGAATATACTCCTGAACGGAGCATCTGGCACCAGCAAGAATGACAGAGGCCGGAAGGGTCCTACCATCAAAGGTAATCTTCACAACCCGAAGGGGCAGACGGCGACGACTACGAGGGGGACGAGTAAACGTGTCTACCTGGAGGACAGAATGACCCTGGGCCTCGAGGATATGCTTGATATCCTCGTGGCAGTCTTTTAGATTCCTAACACCGGTCGCAACATGGTGCGGGAGGAGAACAGTGCCAACACTGGCATTTAACAGAGCGTCCTCTGAGACCCGAACAGGGGTCTCGCCAAGGCAGGATGAGGCGGCCAAGCGGGTGGCTGCATCCTGAGAAGGAGCAGCAATGACACGTGTACCAAGATGGGTGGGGTTGAAGGTAACAGAGGCATCTATAAAATCTACAAGATGACTATGAAGGGAAAAATCGTCAGGAGGAGTTGAATCTAAAGGATGGAGGTGAAAGTACTTAGTCCACGTAGCAGGATCAAACAAAGCATGGTGCGAATTAGTATGGGAAGGGAGCATACGAGAGTGGCCGTGGCAGGGACGGCGATGAGAACCTTTGCCTGAGGAAGGCCAAGCAAAAAAAAACACCAAATACATGTTCAAATAAATGGAAGTGTGACTGAGTTGATCTATGTATATTATATATGAACACTGACCTGGTCCAGTGTAACACATTCTCATAGATATGGGAAATTTAAAGCTACTTTTGTGAAAGAAGTATCCCTACTTAAAACTTGTTTTATTTTTAACACTTTTTAAAACTGCTAAACACTGTTAAAAATATAGAATTTTGAATTTTATTGCATATGACCTTTAAATTCCCACAATGTAAATATTTTAAGTGCACTTCTATTTAATAAATTTTTTACCATTGTGAAAGTAAGCCAGTACGGTGGTTAAAAGATACAGTATATTGACGTTCATAGTTGTTAACATCTCTCATGTTTAAATATATGCATCAAGGTGACATTCAATCCAAAACAGTTAAGTACAATTGGTGAACTATCCACTAGGGAGCCTTGACATGCTATAGTATAGCTTTGTTGCTAAAATCTTTATGTATAAGCACAGGCATTACTAGTGATATATACACCTACCAAGGACATGGTAACATTCCACTCAATGACGAGCTGCCTCAAGTTCTGCAGAAGCTTATCACCGAGCGAGTGATGCTAGTCCTTGACTGCTGTGTTCGTTCCACTTGACAGCTCCTGCTCCTTGTCCACTGTAATGTGTTATGGGGTTGGACTCCATACCTTCAGCTGCTTTTGGAAGTATTGTATAGGGATGAAGTCTGTCACGACAGTTAATACAGCGTATACAGTAACTACTATATATACTTTAATGAGCTTTGCTTGGATATTAATACACCGCCTTACATCCTCAGTCTAAGTTCATCTTCCATTACCTTGAAATCATCCCAATGATAAGAAATTCATCTATTGTATACTATATTTAATACATCTTACTGTTCATAGTTGACCTTGACACAGAAATATTCATCACATATAATACTAATCAGGTCACACTGTATACCATCCTTAATGTTCTGGGATGCAAAAGCCATTAGTCACTTTTACTGGTCCATTAACTACACTGATAGGAGGCGGGATGTCGATGCCTCTCGTGTCCATACTGCCGCTGTCCTTGAGGCTGGTGAATGCTATTGTGGACGTGGCCGGAAGGGATTTCTTGATCATTACCTCAAAATGAGTGGGAAGAATGGGGTTATATGGAGCTAATGACTCTAAATGAGCGTGATGCGAAGAGGACAGTTTGGGTGAAGCAAGGAGGGGACTGTGGTGGTGCAGGTGCATGTTGAGCCCGGAGCCGGGACAAGAGCCACACGCGGCCTCCTCAGCTTCAGCTGTTGGTGTTAATAACCAGTGAGTACACACTGTATGTGACCATGGCATATATTTACTACATAAAACCAATCTTCCACATATTATTCATCAATGAATACTTTATATTAATAGTTATATAATAATCATTCCTAATTACTCAAAACAGAATATTCCAACAGTAGGTAAATGTAATTGTTACCCTTCCTATTCCCTCTATTATTATTATTAAACATATATAAAAGTAAAGGTTGCTTATTATATTGCACAAAAGAACTTTTAATTATAGTAAACAATTCCAATACATTTTTATATAAATGAGTATCAGGTGAACAAAGCTTTACAAAATACCTGTACTTTATAAATTCTTAATTGATCTATCGTGCACTAAATGAATACTGGGAAGTTCAACAGTTACTCAAGCATTTCCCATCTATTCTCTATTTGATATTTACACAAAATACATCCATCATTAATTCCAGCTATATTTAGTATCTATCACAGCATTCCTGGATCTCAACACCACATTCAGTAACTTGATTCTTGGATCTTAACATTCAACTCTTACATCTATCACCACCACAGCTGCTGCTGCCATGTTTCCAACATTCTGGAGCAACCAAAATAGACATACCAATGCATAACATATTCTTTCTAATTTGCTCAGCCAAATAGTTATACTTTATGGAATTTCCCCCACATTTCTATGCTATCGCAATGAAATCACAATGGTGTGATATATCAATATCATGCCATTGTGATAGCACTGCAATTTGATGTAGGGGGTATAAACGCCCCGCCAGTGTAAACGCGACTACTGTAGGCCAAAGTGTGGGCAGGTCACCTATAAAACCCAGGTTGGGTTCCAGTTTGGGGCCTCCAAAACTCCCAGTGAATTCAGTAGAGTTCTGGATTCATCAACTTTTACACCATCATGGCAGTCAATTAAAGCAGGTGTCTGGGAATCATCAGGATGTGGTTCAAGTTACTACATTGCCTCAAAATGATTTTCTATTCTAGCAAGGAAACATGTCAAGGTAATGCTTACATAATCTGAAATTACTTTTCTTAGGGCCATGATAAGGATGCACAATTGAATTAAAATTGGGCAAAGATCAACTTAATATAGACTTTTTTTGGTGACTTATGTCCTAGATGATTTACCAATTTTGTCATGTGCTTACCAATCAGCGAATACAGGAAAGTTAGATCTGGCTCTTTATGCACCGCCTCCTAGCCATTCATACCCGACTTGTTAAGTACTATTTTCAGTATTAACATTTCATAATATTTTTTTTAATAGTTGTGGATGGACTTGGCTTCAATAACTCATTCCTTCACTGCATTCCACTTGCCTACTACCCGTATAGGGAATGAGAAGTTCCTTACATCTCTTTGAATCAAGTGCATATCCAGCTTCCACTTGTGTCCCCTTGTCCCATCTCTTTTCAATTTAAACAGTCTTCCTTTATCCACTTGATCTATTCACATCAAGATCTTGTACATAGTTATCATATCTCCTCTGTGTCTTCTCTATAAGGTTCTGAGGCTGAGTTCTCTCAAAGTGCAGGTAAAAGGATGATATTCAGACGTTGCAAATGGGAAAAAGGTTCACGGAAACTTAAAAGGAAATGTGTGAAACATTAAACAAAAAGTTCCAAAGTGAGTTTCAACAAAATGAAATCTTCAGAGAACCAGAGACAATCAAAATTCCAGAGCAGAGAACAATACAGAGCACATAGAGGTGTCTAAGAGACTAAGTGAAAAATTGCTCAAGGAGCTAAGTAAGAGCAGAGTAGTTGGCCCAGTTGGAGTTTCACCATAGATTCTGAGAGAATGTACATCCCGAGCTCAGCATTCTACTTCAATTGATTTCTCAGGCATCCCTATGTACATGAGTCATAGCAGATGTGTGGAAAAAGGCTAACATAGTTCCAATCTACAAAAGTGGCAGCAGGGAAGACCCCCTCAATTATAGACCTGTATCATTGACAAGTGTAATAGTCAAAATATAGGAAAAAGTAATTAAAACAAAATGGGTAGAACACCTGGAGAAAAACTATATAATAACAGACAGACAATATGGTTTTCGATCTGGGAGATCATGTGTAATGAATTTACTCAGATTCTAAGATCGAGCTACAGAGATTTTACAGGAAAGAGATGGTTGGGTTGACTGCATCTATCTGGACCTAAACAAGGCTTTTGACAGAGTTCCAAACAAGAGGTTGTTCTGGAAACTGGAACATACTGGAGGGGTGACAGGTAGGCTTGTAACATGGATGAAAAATTTTCTGACAGAAAAATGAGGGCAGTAATCAGAGGCAATGCATCGAACTGGAGAAGTGTCACAAGTGGAGTACCACAGGGTTCAGTTCTTGCACCAGTGATGTTCATTGTCTACATAAACAATCTACCAAATGCAATACAGAATTAGTGTATATGAAAATGTTTGCTGATGATGCTAAGATAATAGGAAGGATAAGAAACTTAGATGATTGTCATGCCCTTCAAGAAGGACCTGAACATAATTAGTGTATAGAGCACTACTTGGCAAATGGAATTTAATGTGAATAAATGTCATGTTATGGAGTGTGGAATAGGAGAACAAAGACCTCACACAACCTATAAATTATATGAGAAATCCTTAAAGAATTCTGATAAAGAAAGTGATCTAGGGGTGGTTCTAGATAGAAAACTATCACCTGAGGACCACATAAAGAACATTGTGCGAGGAGCCTATGCTACACTTTCTAACTTCAAAATTACTTTTAAATACATGGATGGCAAAATACTAAAGAAATTGTTCATGACTTGTGTTAGGCCAAAGCTGGAATATTCAGCAGTTGTATGATGCCCATATCTTAAGAAGCACATCAACAAACTGGAAAAAGGTGCAAAGACATGCTACTAAGTGCCTCTCAGAACTGAAGGACAAGGGCTACAAGTAGAGATTAGAGGCATTAAATATGCCAAAACTAGAAGATAGAAGAAAAAAAAAGCGATATGATCACGACGTACAAAATAGTAACGGGAATTGATAAAATTGATAGGGAAGAATTCCCGAGACCTGGAACGTCAAGAACAAGAGGTCATAGATTTAACCCCTGCACTGCACACTTGTTTTTGGCAAAAACTTCATAGTGCAATTGTTAAGGACATAGTTTCGATCCCTCTAATTACCCAAAGCTACCCAAAGCTACCCAAACCCTCCCAAAGCCACTCAAAGCCTCCCAAAGCTTCCCAAAGCTTCCTGGCATTACGTTTGCAATGAATAAATATGATATATTTACTCATTATAATGTTGGTGTTGAATGTAGAACATGAAAAAACATATTTTTACTCTGAAATAATATAAATTTATGAAGAAATTAGATGAAACTAGGTGGCATGAGAGGCCATAGAAAGTCCAAGGACAATGTTGTGGAGCGACTTATCCAAGACGAACAAATTATTCAAAATATATTGTTGCCTAGAGGGTTATATTAAGTTATGTTTGGATAGGTTAGGTTTAGTTAGGTTAGATTATGTTTGGATAGGTTGGTTAGGTTAGGTAGGTACAGGAGGCTCATATGTCAGCAAACATTGTCGCTTGGACCGTTGACTTGCTTTGGAGTCACCAGCAGCTTATTTTCATCTAATTTCGTTATAAACTTATACTTTTTCAGAATAAAAGTATGTTTTTTATGTTTTACATTCAGCACCAACATTATAATGAATAAATTATAATGTCTTTTCCTGCCCGAAACGCTTTGCGTAATAGTGGCTTTAGGCATTGTACATACTAGCTCTATCTATAAATGTATAAATTTTTGTAAAACCTCTTGTATGTATGTACCTTACCTGAATAAACATTATTTATTTATAAATATATCATATTTATTTATTTATTATTAACGTAATGCCAGGAAGCTTTGGGTGGCTTTGAGTGGCTAGTTTTGTAGTTTTGTGGGTAATTTTGGGTAATTAGACAGACCCCATATTTTTGTTATTTTTATAAATTTTCAGGTAAAGTTAATGTCAAAAGTTAATGTCAAAATGTTTCCAAACTCAACTATTTTCATTTCAAAACACAAAGTGTGATGAAAACATTAAAAAAAAATTAAAATATAGCCTAATTAAAAAAAACTCAGAATGACTTTTGTTGGCTGGCGCAGTTAAGGGGTTAAACTATCTAGACAAAGCTGCCGAAAGGATATAAGAAAATTCACTTTCGCAAACAGTGGTAGACGGATGGAACAAGTTAAGTGAGGTGGTGGTGGAAGCCAAAACCGCCAATAATTTCAAAGCATTATATGACAGAGTACTGAAGAGACGGGACACCACAAGCGTAGCTCTCATCCTGTAATTACACTTAGGTAATTACATGTAACTGTACAAACACACCCAACTGTACACGGAACTGTACACACATGACAATACACACCCAACTGGACAAGCATTGCAATATAAACCTAACTATACACTTACAATATACTACCTCATTCATTCGTCCATTCTTTAAAATAGCTAACATTTACTGTACATTCATTCGAATACTGTACTTCTAATTTAATAAACTAAGAGCAAAACATGCCATACCCATTTTAGAAAATAAATTTTATTTTAATGTATAAAATATATATGCTACAATTACAAATGTAAATATTATCAGAAAATTAAATATTAAATAAGAATAAAATTAAACTAACAAAACCCTTTACTTGATTATAAAGTAAATTGGCTGGAACAAAAGTGTTTTTATGTAGTTCATATTGACAATGAACCAAAACACAGAACACACATTCTAGCCACTGAAGAGAACCTAATTAATATACAGCTGCTCTTGATCTCGTAGCCATCAATTTGCTTTTAAGTCTCACTATTGATTTTGTGTTTTTTGTAAAGATGTTACTCAAGTACTCTATTAATGAGGGGTCTCGTATATGCTAAACTTGTGTACCCTATTAATGAGGGTCTCATATATGCTAAACTTGTGTACCCTATTAATGAGTGTCTTGTATGATAAGCTTAAGTACCCCTATTAATCTGGTTCTCTCATGCAAAGCTTTAAATATCCTATTAATGAGATTATCATATATAAACTTAAATACCCTATTAATCTAATTAATGTTAAGCTTAAGCATCCTGTTAATGAGGGTTTTTCATATGCTAAGCTTACATATCCTATTAATCTGGTTCTCAAATGCTAGGCTTAATTATATTACCCTATTAATCTGGTTCTCACAAGCTAAGCTTAAACAACCTATTAATTAGGTTATCATATGCTAAGCTTAAGTACCCTATTAATTTGGTTCTCATATACTAAGCTTAAGCACCCTATTAATAGGTTTCTCTTATGGTAAACAAGAAAGCAAAAGCCAGTCAAGTGAATGCATCATGGGGGTGCACAATATACATGTCAACTTACCTGGTAGCACATGCCAGCGTGTGTGTGGACCTGAGAGCTAGCCTTCCATGGTAGTTTTTTGGGCCACTAAACCCAAACCTTGTTTAATGCACGTTGATGATGCCCAATTTGGTCCTTACAAGTTGTTAAACTCAGCATTATATACAAAGCCTTCTACACAGTGCAAAGCTCACTTCTATTTATCACGTACTTTACTGTATTTGAAAAGAATCAGTAGCCAAGATACTGAAGCAAAACACTTTCTAGCTAACATGAGTTTGACAACTTGGTCAGACAACAACAAAATTCCAGCATTGAATGCAATGAAATGCCTCTTTCTAGTGGGCCCCTCAGAGGATCTCAGGTGCTGGCTGCCTGGATCTACACATGACACAGGACCTTCATGACTCCTAGAAAGCCCACCGCAGACCACAAATCAAAATCTGGTCTACTCAAGAAGCACAAAGAGCAGGGGGGAGGGGGGGGGGACTGTAGATCACCTAAACCATGAGGAAAAGCTCAGAAAGGTAGAGTGAACCAAAACAGACAACAGCAAGGAAAATATAGTATTAGAAATCCTGCCAACTAGGAATACAGTAGGTAGGTCATTATTCATGCTAGTTACATCCACCCCCCCCCCCCACTGCCAGATGGCACCCGTATGGGCTATTCATGCCCATGTCACCTCTTGAGTGCCTTAATCTTCTTCCATCAATCAGGTGGCACCCTCTGGAGCTCAACTGAAGCAGAAATCCCTGGAAAGTGGAGAGCAAGAATAGGAAGCAACCAAGGGTCCACCAGTGTGTTTCATTATTTTCAATGCTGAATTGCTAAGAGGGATCCCTCGATGGCTTCTGGTGCTATCTCACCATTCGGTGGCTTCTGGTGCTATCTCACCATTCGGTGGCTTCTGGTGCTATCTCACCATTCGGTGGCTTCTGGTGCTATCTCACCATTCGGTGGCTTCTGGTGCTATCTCACCATTCAGTGGCCTCTGGTGCTATCTCACCATTCGGTGGCCTCTGGTGCTATCTCACCATTCAGTGGCCTCTGGTGCTATCTCACCATTCGGTGGCCTCTGGTGCTATCTCACCATTCAGTGGCCTCTGGTGCTATCTCACCATTCGGTGGCCTCTGGTGCTATCTCACCATTCAGTGGCCTCTGGTGCTATCTCACCATTCGGTGGCTTCTGGTGCTATCTCACCATTCGGTGGCTTCTGGTGCTATCTCACCATTCGGTGGCTTCTGGTGCTATCTCACCATGGAGAAAATAAAATGGGACCAACAAGGGGCAGAAGGGAGCAGCAACCAGGAACCCCAAAGGAGTAGAATAGCAGCATCAGAATAGTTTTCCAATGATATGCAAGCCTGGCACATCCCAGGAAAGAATGCCCACCCCCATCAGTTCAAGTAGCAGCTCACTACGGGCCTGTGAGGAGGCCACAGCCCAGGGCAATGGAACAACACTACAGACAACTAGAGACAAACAGGCTCCCAGAACAAGGAACCAGGGACACCAGAAAAACAAAGAAAATGGTCTCAGGAGCAGTCCTAGGAGTATAGAAGAAATGGTGACTCGCCACAACCAGCCACAGTAAACGAAGCACCTTTGGTCAAAAATGAAGAAGAAATGCCCCAGGACCAAGAAAAGCCCAAAACGAAAACCCAAACTGAAGGACACACCAAAAATCACCATTATATGTAATGAAACGCCATTTTCTAAGCGAGCCCCCTGAGGCTCCTTGAATCTATCTGAACTGATATGTGCTATAGTAGTTTGAGGTCATCAGTCATAGGAGTTTTTATGCCTAACGGGAACTACAAGCCAAAACCTGGTCCCCTCAGAGACGTGCTGGAAGCAATGGCCTATGAGCACTTTACACTGAAGTATGTCATAATTGCCCTTGACCGGGAAGGACCCAGAAAGGTAAGCGAATCAAAACAGACCATTGTCTGGTTGTTACACTATGCAATCTACTTCCTAAAAGATCAAAATAACTCCCCTAGAAAGAAATCAAACAAGCAACACTTCATGCAACTAGCACTCCTGCGGGTTATCACTACACCCCAATCCCACCTACAGGAGGGAAGGTGGAGCCAGTAGCCCACCATTACAGTTTTTGAACAATGAAAACTGCTGACCGGAGCATGGGAGGGTGTCAGGGAGCCTCCGGGGTTCACCCAGAGAATGGCGTTTTATTACATTCAATGCTGATTTTCTGTGGGGAGCCTCGTTAGCTCCCTGAAGCTAACTACCCCAAGATAAGTAAAAGAAAGGACTTACCCAGGAGGTGGAAGCACTGCAGATCTCAAGACAAGGAAGACACAAATGCCTGCGACAGGTGCCACAAAGCCACACACACAGCCGGGAAGGAACCATAACATTCACGAGATACCTGGAGGTCAGGACCCTGTTCGACCTCCATAACCACCATACCCGAATGTCGACCCAAGATATGTTGCCAAAAACCCCAGCAAGAGCAACATACTTCCTAAATCATGGGCACAAGGGTAGACCATAGGCTGGCTAGACTTGATGACAATGTGGACAACCTGAGACAGACGAGCCCTGGAACAGGGAACAAGTGAAACCTGATCCACCCACAGAGCATCCAGTGGCACAGAACCAGTGACCCTGCAGGTAGCAGCATAAAGCTGCCACCGAACACAACACATGAGGCATCCCCAGCCTAACCAACCAAGCATCCACAACAAATGGACCCCTTCGGATGCCTGCTGTCTCATTCTCCGCCAGAAAAGAAGATGGCTGCAAATAAACAAAACGACTACCTGGACCAAACAAACAGAACCCCGGCATTGGAGGAGAGCATGAAGGTCCCCAACCCAACCCCCAGAGGTCGAGGCCAATAAAAAAAGGCCTTCCAAAAGCAATCCCAAACCAAAGTGGTCACAACAAAGCGAAAAGAAGAAAGAAAAGAAAAACTCGGTCCAAAGACCAAGAAGGCTCATGCGGCGCATGAGCAGGCCGAAAGGGAAAACCAGTGTTGAATGTAATTGAATGCTATTTTCTGGGTGAGAATCAGAGGCTTCCCGGAGCTATCCAAGCTGATATGAATGTATTAGACCCTGGCATCAGTCAAAGCGAATGGAGTTCTAGACCTACTGGGTACAATGAGCCAGAACCTGGCCCCCTCAGAGAGGCACGAGGAGTAATGGCCTATAGAAACCCACATGTAGTTGGAAGCATTTTATGTCTGCCATTGACGGGGTCAGGCGCCAAGAAAGGCAAGTGCCCCCAAAAAACCAGCGTTGAATGTAATGAAACGCCATTTTCTGGGCGAGTCCCGGAGGCTCCCTGGAGCTATCCCAGGCTGATATGCTAATGTCAGACTTTGGCATCAGTCATGTGTATGGAGTTCTTAGGCCTACCGGGGACCACGGCTAGAACCGGGCCCCCTCAGAGAGGCAAGGGGAGCAATGGCCTATAGAAGCCCCCGTGTGATTGGAAGCATTCTATGTCTGCCATCGACCGGGACAGGCACCCAGAAAGGTAAGCGCCCCAAAACAAACCCCTATTCTGGTTAAAATTGCTACCAAAAGTCGAACTAGTGGATAGAACTCCCCAACAGAAAACAAGCAAACTAGTATGACGTCACACGTCACCACGCCGCTGTCTGCGCAGCTCCCCCCCTCCCCGGGAGGGGGAAGGGGGAGCCCCAGACCTCACACGCCGGCTATCCACCCATCAGTTCTGAGGCTGGATGTCAAGACACGCAAAAACCGCCGACCGGAGGGAGGGAGGGTTGCCGGGGAGCCTCCGGGACTCACCCAGAAAATGGCGTTTCATTACATTCAACACTGGTTTTCTGGGGGGAGCCCCGTCGGCTCCCCGGAGCTAACTACCCACAGAGGAAGATCAAAAGGGACGGAACCGGGAGGCGGACACCACGCACCCCTCCCCTGGAAGCGAGACAACCGGCAGCAACGCCAACCCATGGCGCCACAGCCCCGGACAGTCCCGGGAACAACACAACAACGAGCAGCAAGGCCCTCGAACGAACACCAAAGATCCATGCCCGAAAGACTGCGAGAACACGTCATCCATACGGCAGCGAGAGAAGCAAAGCCACGAACGCCACGGACAGGAGGGAAGAACACAGGCAGCCGAGCCGCAAGAACACGGCTGACAACCCGGACACCAGCACAGGCGAACCGGGAAGAACAGAACCGGATCAACGCAAAATGCGCTCCGGACACAGACGCCGTGGCACACAACCGCGGAGACCAGGATGGTGCAAGCAGCGCACGAACAGGCCGGAGGTGAAACAACGCACAAGACAGCTTACTAACGGTGTAGAAGCAACACCAAGACCGAAAGCAAGCCAAAGCGGCCCCGCCAGCGCCGCACAAAAAGAGAGAGGCGACAGTATGCGGCACGACGACGGCCCCCAACCCCCACCAAAAACTAAGCCGATAGTAACAAGAGTAACCACCTAAGAAGGGACAGGAAAAGGAAGGACCGCCAAAACACCCCATACTGCCGCCAAGAGAAACACACAGGTGGGACACCGACCACCAGCTGGAGGCGAGACCACGAGGCAGACGGAAGCAGCCCCGACAAGGCCCCTCCAAGCCCAGGAAAAGGCGGAGCCGCAAGAAGATCTCGGGCGCGACCACCAAACTCAGGTGGCACAAGGAGATGGAACACGGAAGCCAAGCCCAGTCCCGAAGGCACACAAAGGCGCAGGCACACCCGAGACCAGTAGTCACGTAGAACCCCCAAAACGGGGAAACATGACGAAAACACCGTCCCAACAAGGGGTGGGGGGGAAACATCCACCCACAGGACGGAACCAACCGACTCAAAGGCAAGGAACCGAGCCCGGGGAGGGGCTGACGCCCAAACAGCACGTACGGCGAGTGGGGAGGAAAACCCTACTCCTTCAGCCCCTCCCCAGCCCGGGAACCCACACGACAGGCCCCGGGGCCGAGCCGTCCCCCCAAAGCCCCGGCCGTACCAGAAAACCGGGGCAGCCGTGAAAACACGAAGGAAGGGAGCCCACTGGCAGACTCTTACACACGGCTGGAGGAACAGGCTCAAATGCCCCCGTCACTACCCCGGAAGGGGATTTCCCCGAGACTGCCCGAGTCTCAACACCAACAAACCCCGCCCTGAACCTACAGACGGTAAGGAACCGGATGAAGGCAGGAAGGGAATCCAGGGGAAAAACCAAGAACCAAAACGGGGCAGCCCCGGGGTTCCGGGGAGTTACCACGAGAGCGTTGCCACCACCAAGGCTCAAGTGCAACGCCTCTGCTGCCCGCACCAGCTTAGCACAACTGGGTAACCGAGCCACAACGAGCAACAAACTCGCAGGACTCCGGGTCGAAGGTGTCACCGACCCCACAGGCAGCAGACGGAGGCAAAACAGAGTCACCCAGGGACAAGGGGTGAGCAACCCTCAAACTCGCTGGAAGCGAGGGGGGGGGGGGGCTCTGGGGTCACATCCATCGGACCCACGCGCCCCCAGGGGTTTCCCAGGGTCCCAAGCGTTTACTATAAGAGGACTCGCGCTCAGGTAATCCCAGGCAGGGTACTGCTAACCGGCACTCAAAACTACCAAACAACTTTCTAAGAGCTGAACCCCCGGGATGTGTACACTCACGGGGACCTAGCAGGGGGTGCCACCAGAAATACTCAGAACACAAGGGACCCAAGGGGCAAGAACGAAGGCAGACCCCCCCCACCAGGTAGATAAACAAAAAGAAAAAGAAAACCCGCAAGAGGACAGCATACCCAAGCGGAACAGAGCCGGCCGCTATGATTGGGAAAAGACAAGCTGCACAGTACCCTGCGCCCCACCAGTGCAAAACTGGTGGGCGACCAAGGGAGACAGAACACCCGAGCATACAAAGAGCGGCCGAAAACCAAGCAGTAAACGGCCTAGCAGGGGCAGACCCCAAGGAACTTGTGGAAGGTGGCCCCAAGTCCCAAGGGCAGTACTTACAGGGCACCTAGGGAAGGGAACCCTAGGCGCATGCAGCCCGAGTACTGGAGAATCACTCCCGGCTCACGCACCACCTAGAAAAACAGACACCACACTCTAGGTACAGTGCTGAAACAACCACTGGAGCCGGAGCACATAACCGGTGCCTATAGCATCAGCCGAAGAACTGATGGGTGGATAGCCGCGTGTGAGGTCTGGGGCTCCCCCTTCCCCCTCCCGGGGAGGGGGGAGCTGCGCAGACAGCGGCGCGGTGACGTGTGACGTCATACTAGTTTGCTTGTTTTCTGTTGGGGAGTTCTATCCACTAGTTCGACTTTTGGTAGCAATTTTAACCAGAATAGGGGTTTGTTTTGGGGCGCTTACCTTTCTGGGTGCCTGTCCCGGTCGATGGCAGACATAGAATGCTTCCAATCACACGGGGGCTTCTATAGGCCATTGCTCCCCTTGCCTCTCTGAGGGGGCCCGGTTCTGGCGCATGGCATCATTAACAAGAAAATTTGTGGTGAAGCATTAAGTGCAGATGTAGGAAGTGTTAATACATTTAAATATAAACTTTCTCAGCACATGGTATCTAATAATCTAAGCTGGTTTCAAGTGTACAATGCAGATGAAACTGGCTTTAACTGGAAATGCCTTCAAAGAAACACTTTGGCCTCTAGGCTTGAGGAGAGTATTCCTGGTCGCAAGGTAAGCAAGGAAAGAATGTCAGCATTATTGTGCGGTAATACAGATGGCAGTCACGAACAAAGTGCGCAATTGTTTGGAAATCTGCCAACCCCAGAGCATTGAAAAACTGCATGAACAGATTACCTGTCGTTTAGTACAACACCAAAAATGCCTGGTTCGCACATTATTTTTGAAGACTGGTTCCAGAATCACTTTTGTAAAGAAGTAAGAAAGCTTCAGATCTATGAGCATGGAATTCGTCCTGCTGATGTAAAGGCAATGCTGTGGTTGATATGCCCCAGCTCACCCCATTGCTAAATTAATATCGCTTGATGGTAAAATAACATGTATGGCTTTACCACCAAAACTACATCTTTAATACAACCCATGGATCAGGGGGTTATCTATGCTCTCAAACGACTTTATAAGAGGCTATGAATGTAGACATAATGGAAGTTGTGCTCTCTGAGGAAGAGAGAGGCTTAATAGGATACAAGGGCTAGTAGAACACTAGAAACTTAAAGAAATATTCAATTAAAGACTATTTACAACTGGGCCAAACAATGGAACGAGTTGAAGGTCACCACATTAAAGAACGCATGGAAAAAATTCTGAGTCCAGTACCTGGTGAGAACGAAGACGAAGATGACTTATGATTTTGAGAGCTTTGATAATGCGATTTTTGAGACATTAAGAGATGCTGGCAAGGAAGATTTGCAACTTTCTGATGTGACTGATGTTAGATAATGATGCTGATGATCCAGGTTATGGTGAATTAACTGATGAAGAGATTATCCAGTGTGTTACTGGTAATGATGATGAGGATGCGGAAGAGGAGGAAGATACCTGTAGCATGTTACCTATTCCATATGCTGCATCATTACAAAACGTTAATGAGCTGCTTGATATGGTTGCTGTAACTGATGATGAAGACGTGGTAGATTATCATCTACACCTAAGGGGGGATTGAAAGATATTATAATGAAGATCATATATGAAGAACACAAACTAGAGTTCAAAAGTTTTTTGGTAGTACGTTTAACAGTAGGTCTACAGGACCAACCAGTCTAGCACTCCCTGAGGATCCAGGCAACGTCCAGCACCCAGCACCAGCAAGGACTCCCTGAGGATGCCAGCAACTGACCAGCACCAGCACCAGCAAGGACTCGCCTGAGGATGCCCAGGCAACTGGCACCCAGCACCCAGCAACAGCAAGGACTCACCTAAGGATGCCCAGGCAACTGGACCAGCACCCAGCACCAGCAAGGACACACCTTCCAAGGATGACCAGGCAACTGGACCAGCACCCAGCACCAGCAAGGCTCACCTGAGGATGCCCAGGCAACTGGACCAGCACCCAGCACTGCAAGGACTCACCTGAGGATGCACCAGGCAACTGGACCAGCACCCAGCACAGCAAGGCCACCTGAGGATGCCCGGCAACTGGACCAGCACCCACACCAGCAAGGACTCACCTGAGGCTGCCCAGGCAACTGGACCAGCACCCAGCACCAGCAGGACTCACCTGAGGATGCCAGGCAACTGGACCAGCACCAGCACCAGCAAGGCCTCACCACTTATCCCAAGTTCTTTCCCAAGAGGCAGACAAGAGGAGCTTCAGCTTATTTCAACAATCCTAGTATTGTAGTACAGGATGATGATAGTGAGTGGTACAGATACAGTACAGATACAGTACAGTATACGTTTTACTTCAGTAGTGTAATTCTAGTGGTCTGTACTTTATGTACAGATGTAGTGTATAATGTACATTTGTTAGAAAAGTTCTGTTCTTATAACTGGATTTTTATAGTCATATCATATATGGCACTCTCAGGGTCATTGAGGAAAGCTACTCTTTTCCGACGTGCTAAAGGGCTTAGGATGTGTATGTCTGCACAATGACAACAGAAATTCTCGTATACTCCAATAGATTGATTAATTGTTAGGTAAATACAGTAAAACACAGTAACAATTTATTGCTAGATTTAAAACTAGATTTAGATTTAGAAAGATTACAAAAATTAAAGGCCTTTATTTTTTTTGGGGGGGTGTGGGGGTGTCGGAGTTTGTTTTGGGGGGGGGCGGGACAGATGGAACGAATTCCGGCCACCTTGGAATAACGAATCTGCCTTACCCCATATAGTTCGTTCCAAGTGAGGGACACACTAGGAACAGCGAGACAACGCAGCTGAAGATTCTTCAGTGGAGGAGGATGAGGCAGTAGCGGATGTCCCTTCTGCAGTAATAGAAGGTGTGTCAGATGTGGGAAGAGATTCAAACAATTGTTGAAAAGACTCACCCAGAGAAAGCTGTAGTAGGCGTTGCCTTAATCTTTTCAATGACAATGTGTTGCCTTACTACAGAGAGAGCATGCAAAGAAGGGAAAGCAAGCTTCCATGGACAGATATGTGGTGAGAAAATCGAGCAGCGAGCCTCAACCAGGACCTAGTGGCACTCAGATAAAACGTCCCAGGAGTGCACACCCGAAAGGTCCTCACTGCCTGATGTGATAATGGAAGGGGACTCCCCTTCCAAACAGTAACTCCTCTCCTCCTCCCCCCTCCTCACATCTTCCATACGCCTACAGCATTCAACAGCAGGTAAGTAATAACTTGAACGTAGTTTTGTAGGTTTATTTAGATGAATTAGGTATAAAAATTTAGTTGATATGGGTTTTTGGGGTAGTCAGGAACGGATTAATTCATTTCCCATTATTCTTATGGGGAAATTAGCTTCAGAATACGAGTTTTCGGAATACGAGACGTCTCCTGGAACCAATTAAACTCTTAAACTGAGGTATGCCGTATAGTGTTTTATTATTCTTACCCATTGTTTCTAAGGAGAAATAGTGATAAAAATTGTGATAAAATGGTGTCAGGGGGGCATTGGTGAGAGTTATTGTGAGGAGGCAAGTGGTGTCAGTAGTTAGGGTTTATGTTAGGGGGCAGGTGGTGTAAGTTACGTATTCTCATGGAGACAGGTTGTCAGCCAGGCAACTGACAACTAGCTGAAATGGTGATAAAATGGTATCAGGGGGGCATTGGTGAGAGAGTTATTGTCAGGAGGCAAGTGGTGTCGTAGAGGCTGGTGTCAGTGTTAGAAGTTGTCAAGGGAAGCTGGTGTAATAGTGGTGTCAGTAGAGGCTGGTTGTCAGTGGCAGAAGTTGTCAAGGAAGCTGGTGTAATAGTGGTGTCAGTAGAGGCTGGTTGTCAGTGGTAGAAGTTGTCAAGGGAAGCTGGAGTAATAGTGGTGTCAGTAGAGGCTGTAGAGGCAACATGTGACTGGCGGCTCATGCTCCCCACCCTCCCTCCTGCACCTGACCACCACAGACCAGCCACTAAAATAGTAACAGAATCGATAAAATTGATAGGGAAGAATTCCTGAGACCCGGAGCTTCAAGAACAAGAGGTCATAGATTTAAACTAACGAAACAAGTTGCCGGAAAATTATAAGAAAATTCACTTTTGTAAACAGAGTGGTAGACGGTTGGAACAAGTTAGGTGAGAAGGTGGTGGAGGCCAAAACCGTCAGTAATTTCAAAGCGTTATATGAAAAAGAGTGCTACGGAGACGGGACACCACGAGCGTAGCTCTCATCCTGTAACTACACTTGGGTAATTACACTTAGGTAATTACTAACTCTCCTCTCGTCGTCAGATGCCACAGTCAATTTAATGATAATTATCGCATTATCTACACTGAAAATAGCCTTTTTATTAGAAAAATGCCATATTGAAGCAATAATAATGGTGAAAATATGATATTTACAGTACATATTTTAAACAGTATAAATACATTTCCTTTTCACAGATTTTTAATACAATTGGGCTGTAGATAACAGCTGGGTGTTGTAATAACAGGGATAACAGCTGTAGATAACAGCTGGGATAACAGCTGTAGATAAGATCCAGGGGGTCTCCTGGATCCCTCCTCCCTCCCTCTAACAGCCTACATACTGTACTGTAATACATTAGGTATTAATACAGTACTGTACTGTATAAAATGAAAACAAAACAGACAATATTTTATTAATTATAACAACAAACAATATTATTTTAAAACAATTTGTAAGTCTGTCTAGATTAAATTTTGAGTAGGCCAATAAAACATGCACAGGTCGTGTGAACGTTAGGCCTTGGTGAGGTGGCTGGCATCATTTGTCTCCCCTCCTCCTAGTGTGAAAACGTGTTGCTCACGCACGAAGGATAATTTTGAACAATTTTTATCGTTTGAACTCTTATACTCTGTCAAGATGTCTCAGAGCAGCATTTGTGGTGTGCAAGATTTAAAATGAAAGAGAAAATATTTGTCAATTCATCAGAAAATTGATTTAATAGGCAAAAAAGAGCATGGATACTCTGTCACCCGTCTCGACCAAGAATTCAACATCGGTAAAGCTACAGTTTGTGATATAAAAAAGCAGAAGGATAATATTAGGAAATTCGTTGCTCAGAGTCAAACTCATGCAATAGGCAACAATAAAACATTGAAGCCTGCTAAATATACGGATTTGGACTCGGCTGTATCCAAATGGTTTACACAGCATCGTGCGAAAGGAATTGCCGTTTCAGTTGATTCTATTAGAAATGCAACTGAAAGACTTGCTGAAAAATTAAACATAGACAATTTCAAGGCTAGAACTGGATGGGTATGTCGATTTAAAGAGAGGCATGGCATCATTAACAAGAAAATTTGTGGTGAAGCATTAAGTGCAGATGTAGGAAGTGTTAATACATTTAAATATAAACTTTCTCAGCACATGGTATCTAATAATCTAAGCTGGTTTCAAGTGTACAATGCAGATGAAACTGGCTTTAACTGGAAATGCCTTCAAAGAAACACTTTGGCCTCTAGGCTTGAGGAGAGTATTCCTGGTCGCAAGGTAAGCAAGGAAAGAATGTCAGCATTATTGTGCGGTAATGCAGATGGCAGTCACCGAACAAAGTGCGCAATTGTTTGGAAATCTGCCAACCCCAGAGCATTGAAAAACTGCATGAACAGATTACCTGTCGCATACTACAACACCAAAAATGCCTGGTTCGCACATTATTTTTGAAGACTGGTTCCAGAATCACTTTTGTAAAGAAGTAAGAAAGCTTCAGATCTATGAGCATGGAATTCGTCCTGCTGATGTAAAGGCAATGCTGTTGGTTGATAATGCCCCAGCTCACCCCATTGCTAAATTAACATCGCCTGATGGTAAAATAACATGTATGGCTTTACCACCAAATACTACATCTTTAATACAACCCATGGATCAGGGGGTTATCTATGCTCTCAAACGACTTTATAAGAGCGCTATGAATGTAGACATAATGGAAGTTGTGCTCTCTGAGGAAGACGAGAGGCTTAATAAGGATACAAGGGCTAGTAGAACACTAGAAAACTTAAAGAAATATTCAATTAAAGACACTATTTACACCTGGGCCAAACAATGGAACGAGTTGAAGGTCACCACATTAAAGAACGCATGGAATAAAATTCTGAGTCCAGTACCTGGTGAGAACGAAGACGAAGATGACTTATGATTTTGAGAGCTTTGATAATGCGATTTTTGAGACATTAAGAGATGCTGGCAAGGAAGATTTGCAACTTTCTGATGTGACTGAGTGGTTAGATAATGATGCTGATGATCCAGGTTATGGTGAATTAACTGATGAAGAGATTATCCAGTGTGTTACTGGTAATGATGATGAGGATGCGGAAGAGGAGGAAGATACCTGTAGCATGTTACCTATTCCATATGCTGCATCATTACAAAACGTTAATGAGCTGCTTGATATGGTTGCTGTAACTGATGATGAAGACGTGGTAGATTATCATCTACACCTAAGGGGATTGAAAGATATTATAATGAAGATCATAATGAAGAAACAAACTAAGATTCAAAAGTTTTTGGTATAGTTTAACAGTAGGTCTACAGGACCAGCACCCAGTACTAGCAAGGACTCACCTGAGGATGCCCAGGCAACTGGTCCAGCACCCAGCACCAGCAAGGACTCACCTGAGGATGCCCAGGCAACTGGACCAGCACCCAGCACCAGCAAGGACTCGCCTGAGGATGCCCAGGCAACTGGACCAGCACCCAGCACCAGCAAGGACTCACCTAAGGATGCCCAGGCAACTGGACCAGCACCCAGCACCAGCAAGGACCCACCTGAGGATGCCCAGGCAACTGGACCAGCACCCAGCACCAGCAAGGACTCACCTGAGGATGCCCAGGCAACTGGACCAGCACCCAGCACTAGCAAGGACTCACCTGAGGATGCCCAGGCAACTGGACCAGCACCCAGCACCAGCAAGGACCCACCTGAGGATGCCCAGGCAACTGGACCAGCACCCAGCACCAGCAAGGACTCACCTGAGGATGCCCAGGCAACTGGACCAGCACCCAGCACCAGCAAGGACTCACCTGAGGATGCCCAGGCAACTGGACCAGCACCCAGCACCAGCAAGGCCTCACCACTTATCTTATCCCAAGTTCTTTCCCAAGAGGCAGACAAGAGGAGCTCCAGTATATTTCAACAATCCTAAGTATTGTAGTACAGGATGATGATAGTGAGTGGTACAGATACAGTACAGATACAGTACAGTATACGTTTTACTTCAGTAGTGTGATTCTAGTGGTCTGTACTTTATGTACAGACTGTAGTGTATAATGTACATTTGTTAGAAAAGTTTCTGTTCTTTAATGAATTTATATTCATATCATATCTGGCACTCTCAGGGTATTGAGGCTAAAAGTCTGCACTACACAACTGTTGTTGCCCGAAACGCATTGCGTAATAGTGGCTTTAGGCATTGTATGTACTAGCTCTATCTATAAATCGATCAACTTATGTAAAATCTCTCTATGTATGTACCTTTCCTGAATAAAGAATTGAATTGAATTGAATTGTTAAGGTAAATACAGTAAAACACAGTAACAATTTATTGCTAGATTTAAAAACTAGATTTTAGATTTAGAAAGATTACAAAAATTAAGCTTTAATTTTTTTTGGGGGGGTGGGGGGTCGGAGTTTTTTTTTTTGGGGGGGGGGCGGACAGATGGAACGAATTCCGCACTGTAACGAATCGGCCTTACCCCATATAGTTCGTTCAAGTGAGGACACACTGTACTTACAGGGCACCTAGGGAAGGAAATCCTGGGCGCATGCAGCCCGAGTACTGGAGAATCACTCCCGGCTCACGCATCACCTAGAAGACAGTCACCACATACTAGGTACAGTGCTGAAACACCCACCGGAGCCAGAGCACATGACCTCAGCCTTTAGCATCAGCCGAAGAACTGGGGTGTGGATCATCAGCGTGGGAGGTCTGGAGCTCCCCCTTCCCCCTCCCTGGGAGGGGGAAGGGGGAGGTGCTCAGACGGCGGTGCGGTGACGGGTGACGTCATACTAGTTTGCTAGTTTTTGTTTAGGGAGTTCTATTCACTCGTTCGGGTTTTGGTTGAAATTTTCACCAGAATAGGGGTTTGTTTTGGGATGCTTACCTTTCTGGGTGCCTGACCTGGTCAATGGCAGACAGAATGCTTAAAACCACACGGGGGTTTCCATAGGCCATTGATCCCCTTGCCTCTCGATTGAGGGCCAGGTTCTGGCTCTTGGTCCACGGTAGGCCCACAGAACTCCATACACATGACTGATGCCAAAGTCTGACATTAGCATATCAGCCTAGTAAGCTCCAGGGAGCCGAAGGGGCTCCCCCCAGAAAATATTTTTTTAGGGAAATTTGTTGTTTTTTTTTTAGTTGTTTTTCCTCCTTTGTTTATTATTTGAATTTGTTTTAACCTTTACATCCTGGAGAATGCATATTCATCCCTAATTATGTGATGTGACAAAATCAGAGATGTGGTTTATATGACCATGATGTACTGCATAATGCAAATGCTTCACAATTATCCTCCCAAAGTTATTACACAGTAGTATCTTTCAACAGAATTATCTCTTCCTTTCGATTGCCGTATATTAACTAGTTCAGCCAATGGCACAGATATTTTTGAGATCTTCAAGATTATTAATGAGTGCGGAAAAATCCTCATCTTAATAACAATGAGCTCATTCACACAAGTCATTCCGCATATTTGATACTGAAGGATAACAAGGATTCCCTGGCACCAATATCCATTGGGATTTAGCCTCAACCTAAGGTCTACCACCCTCCCTGCTTCAGGCCAATCACCAGGAGAATAACACACACTGGTTCAGGCCCACCCAAGGTCATTGACACACTGGTTCAGGCCCACCCAAGGTCAACGACACACTGGTTCAGGCCCCACCCAAGGTCAACGATGTGCTGGTTCAGGCCCACCCAAGTTCAACAACACACTGGTTCAGGCCCACCCAAGGTCAACAATACAGTGGGTCAAATCCACCCCAGATCAATGACACAGTCGGCCAAGGCCACCTTGGGTAAACCCAACCCTGGGGTCACTGCACCCCTGGGTCACTGCACCCTGGGTCACTGCACCCTGGGTCACTGCACCCTGGGTCACTGCACCTAGTGTCACTGCACCTAGGGTCACTGCACCCTGGGTCACTGCACCCTGGGTCACTGCACCCAGGGTCACTGCACCTAGGGTGTAAATGTAAAACACCGCACCTTTATGTAATGAGTAAATGATGATCATAAATATTATGACTAAACTTTAATGCCATATACATTTGACTCAATGAACATTTACATTAAAATTTGATTTGTTTCCAAGTACAAATATAGATTACAAAGCCTATAAAACAACCTGATGAGATGAGATGAGATGAGGAGAAGACGACATCACCGACACTCTTCAATGGTATTTGTCTCATAATGACATCCAATTAAGCCCCAACAAGAAATTAAACTTTTCCTAATATATGTGAATTACAAAAACCATGTATTCCATTGCAATGCTTCGAGTGATCCCAAAGAAAGTTATATTTAAGTTAATGGGACATATATCAGCAGAGTCATCGGTGACTCTCTCCATCGCTAAAACTAATTAATCAACACAAAGTGAGAGCGTGATGGGAACACTACGCTACCCCACATAAAAGTAAGAGGCAGTACCACAATATGTACAAGTGACTTGAGACTGACTACAGGTGTTTATGGTGGTCAGAGTAGTTAGCCTCAGTGAGATCAAACACTGTGTTAGAAGCTGGTCAGTGTAGCTAGCTTGTGAGATCAAACACCGTGTTAGGAGGGTGCTGCCGCCACGTCTCTCAAAAGCCAAATTAATAATATCCAGCACCATATTAAGGGTAGGATGCACCACCACTCTGCACCTGATAGTACTGAACAGATCAAGCAGTGGACCAAGCAAAAATGTGTGCAACAGGTCTGGTAACTTCACGCATCCTATTTGGAACTACTGACCCTAAAGTTATTACCTTAAAAAAATTACAAAGTTCATTTAGACCTTAGAAACACAAATAACACAACGATTCATTTATCAGTTTAAATGCAAATAACATACGTTACCAGACCCTCCAGCACTGTTTTTGCATGGCAATAGTATAAGAAAAATCCCAGTGGGGTTTGGCAACTGGGTCTACATACCTACATCAACAAAAAAATATTATTTTGAGAGAAAAATAGTATTTTGAGTTGATAAGACACCCATTACTGCACTATTGGAGAGAATTTGACTATAGTTACAACTAGAGTGACCATATTGTAAGCAATACATCGGCAACAAGGGTAATGTAACCCTTCACCCGTTACTAACAATAGTTAAAAAATCATAATAGGTTTTGAATGTAAAAAATGTTTTAAATTGAGGACTAAGATTCATGCATTTTGTTAATATTTTTTCAACTTCCAAGAATTATTTACGTTTACTCTTCTTCTGTGATCAATTTCATCAAAGGGATTTGCACACTGTACATAATTGCTTACCACCTTCTTCACCTTCATCAAAAGCAAAGGCAAAAAACGTTCCATTAAAATTTGCAGTGAGCTTGCATCTAAGTTTCTACATGTTAAAATTCATGTGATTGTCGCAACAAGAAAAATACTACATAGGAAAGCAACCAACAGAACTACAGGAAAAGGTACGAAGGTGGTAAACAAATGCTGGCTTTTTACAGTATTTATAATGACAAATTATCCATATTGCTGAACAAAAAGTATATTCCAACACCGTTCCAGTACATACTGTCATTAGTTTCAGTTAAGAAAATACAAACTATTGTACAGAAAGTCTTGAAATGTACATTTTGTAAAACAATGTGGGTTTTACCAGCTTGTCATTTCCACATTACTGGGAGGTTAATGCACTGCTGTGTTCACATCTTGTAATACAAGCACCATGACCAAAACTTCATAATGCCAGCAGGTAATTATTAAATAAACAATCATTATTATAGCAAGTACTACTCTTATTATTGAAATACATTACTTAAATATAGGACTATTTTTTTTGTATTTAAATGTTCAACATTTTTTAACCCCCAAAAAATTCCGGAGAATCTCTGGGAGTGAGTGTGGCCGGAAATTTTAGAACACAAACGGTCACCCTAGTTAGAACTCAACTGCCAAATAAAAAAAAATCAACTTTTTGTATGTACCACCAAAAATGTTACTGACAAACTAGCAACGTTAGCTGCATCACGATGCCAGTATCCTGTGCTGTAAGAGTCTGAGATTACATGTGTGTGTGTTGCTCTTATCTTTCTTATAAATCTTCACACAACTTTCTAATGTTGTCTTTAAACACTTCATATTGCACTCGAGCCATGTGGGTCCAACATCAGGACAAGTAAATGCAATATTAATATGCCTTGACAAAATAATATTTCTTTGAATATTTAAGTCTTAAACAGGAATTAAAACCTATCTAATTTTAATAGTTTGTATAACACCTTCATGTAAGAACTGTATTTTTGTCAATACAAAAATTAAAAGCTGTTACATACTAAATGTCTGACAATACTTCTGTGAACCGAAAAATTAAAAAACGACATTTCTTACATTTTCACATTGATTCCTAAAACACGCAGATCTAGGATACAAAGGTTATTGGTTAGTTTTCCTGGACTCAACACGTCTTAGTCATTCAAAATTTTGAGTTTAACTGCATCAACTTCAAGGCTTTTTAACCATATTGCAAGACTATGAGAACCCACAAGCATGATCAACAAGCCTGCAAAAATGGCCACCCGGTGGACCTATGGCACAATTCTGAAGTCAGGGCAACAGGATTACTCTTCCAGGTCTAACCTGCAATGTTGACACAGAATTTGTTGGTAACGCCCCACTCATCGCGTAAGCTCAGGTTGAACATGGAGTAATCAGGGCGGCCTGTTACTTCTGAGTCAATAGTGAGGAAAGAGGGCAGGCGGCGCTGCAGTTCCTCAGAAGGAAGAGTGGAATATGTCTCCAAGAGGATAAGCCCTTCACACCTGTAAAGATAAAGAAATATTAATGCTGGAATAAATGTGCATGATTTTTGGCAATGTTCACTCTGATATAAATAACTAACTAGAAAAAAACGGAGTTGAATGTAATGATATGCCATTGTCTCGGTGAGCCCCGGAGGGTCCTGGAGCTATCGGTCTAATGTGTGGTATATTAGACTGGGGCCTGTCTAATATACCACACATAATAACACTATCGCTCACTTTGGACACCAATCACGTCCACTTTTTTCTCTCTTGAGTCCTAGCCATAGACAGCACTCACATCCAATACAAAAATATTTGTATAAAATTCATTTTTTATCCGATCGACTTCAGGATAATTTCAAAATAAGCGCCTTTAGAGTGCACACAATTTGATACCAAATGAAAGATAACACGAAACTTGATGCCAGAATACTTGAGACTATAAATACATTTCTGCTCAAAATTTTAAAATATTTGTTAAAATGCTATTTATTGTGCTATTATTCTGGAACTAGTTTTAAAATGCTCGCCTTTACATTGCAAACAATTTGATACCAAAATGAAAGATGTAACACAACATTTATGTCAGAACACTGGAAAGATATAAATAATTTTGTGATGATGAGCTTCCAAAATTAAAACATGTTAAAATTCCATTTATTACTCTATTATTATGGGACTAGTTTTAAAATACGCGCCTTTATATTGCAAAAAATTTGATACCAAAATGAAAGACGTAACACGAAAATTGATGTTATCAAACTGAACGAGTATACATATTAGATTGCAGTGTGCCAATTGATGCTCGTTTACAGGTAACTTTAGGCTTTCCTGCAGAGGCACGCCGGGCTTTTGTACATTATATGCATACACACCTGTTGGGAATTTAATTGCAAACACAATGATACCAAAACGAATGACGTAGCACGTGAATTAAGGTGAGAAAACTGAAACGAGTATACACATTTTACTGATTTTGTGCACCCACGGGTAACTTTTGCCAACTTCAGGCTTTGCTGTTAGGAGTCACGCCAGGCTTTTGAACATTATCCACATATACACCTGTAGGGAATTCTATTGCAAACACAATGATACCAAAACGAACGACATAGCACGAGAATTAAACCTCAAATCAAGTAAATCTCAGGATAAATAATACGCAAAGTTGTAACAAAGTAGATGGCAAATTCCTTGGCGTTCTCATTGACCACAAACTGAATTTCCAGGGACACATTCTAAATACTGTACATCAAAAAAGTTTCAAAAACTGTTGGTATTCTTTCTAAGATCAGATATTATGTACCTCGCCCTGCCCTGGTGACGCTCTATTACTCCCTCATCTATCCTTATCTCAACTATGGTATTTGTGCTTGGAGTTCTACTACCCAAAATCATTTACGTCCTCTAATTACTCAACACAAAGCTGCTATTAGGACAATATTCAACTCTGGCCCCAGACATCACTCGGTACCCCTACTCAAATCTCTGAATATATTAGATATTAAGTCACTGCACATCCTCTCATGTGTATTATATATATATATATATATAAATGAACTGTAATGCCAATCCTGACCTCAAAAGCTTCATTGAAGGTTGTAACAGAACCCATAAGCACCACACCAGAAACAAATACCTTCCTGTAGGAAGCCCCTACGGCTCCCTGGAGCTTATCAGGCTAATGTGTGTTATGTTAGATCGGGACATTAGCTATCGAGTTCAGACCTACCAGGGACCAGCGCCAGAACCTGTCCCCTTCAGAGAGGTTTCAGGGAGCAATGGCCCTGGAAAACCCCATTATGGTTGGGGGTTTTCCTCATCTTCCATCGACCAGGGTCAGGCACCCAGAAAGGTAGGCATAACAAAAACCCCACATGGTAAAAAACTACAACAAAAAAACGAACAGAGAGGTAGAAACTCCCAACAATCCCAAGGAAACAATCAATCAATCAATTTACTGCCGCGCCGGTCATCCGCACAGCCCTCCTCTCCCCGGGAGGGGGAGGGGGGCCCCGGATCTCACCGCGCCGGTTGCCTTCAGTTCGTAAGCTAGTGTCAACCAGGATAGACGCTTCTCTGGCCTCAAATTCCTGGGTGGTGTTTCCCTCGTGTGGTGTTCTCTGCTGTCTCTGTGTGGTGTGTGGTGGCCAGGAGTACCTCATCAGTGCCGGGGCTGCATGCGCTTAGGGGCTTCCTTCCCTAGGCGCCCTGTGAGTACTGCCCCTGCGTATCAGGGTTATCTTCCCTGGGGGCATTCGGGAACCGCTCCCATAGGGGTTCTTACTGCTCGGCATTTGCCTCGCTCTTAGGGCCAGCTGGGCCTTGGGGCCCTTGTTTGGTCTTGGGTAGGGAGTGGTATTGTGCTGGTTAGGGCATCAAGGTGTTGCACGGCCTGCCACTTAAGCGGCGACCGGTTCCTGTTGCCTCTGGAGACGGTGTACTTTCGCGGGGGTTTTTTTTTGTTTTGTTTTTGTTTGCCTGGTAGAGGTTCTGCCTCGTGGGTCCATAGTTCCCCTGATATTGTTTTGGTGGCCCTGTGCTAGGCCCCCGTGCTTGTACACATCCCAGGGGATTTTCAGTGTTATCATCTACTCTTGTTTGTTTGGGTTTCTTAACCGGTTAGCAACACCTTGCCCGGGCTTCCCGTAGTTGTTACCCTATGGGCCCTGGAAACCCGTCGGGGCTCGTGGGACCCATGGATGCGTCTCCCGAGTTCCAGCCTGCCTTGTGTGGGTTTGAAGGTTGCAGTGTGCCTTTGTCTCAGGGTGACAGTCACCTGTTTTGCCTCCGTCATGCTGCCTGTTGGGTCAATGATACCTTTGACCCGGAGTCTTGTGAGTCATGTTCTCTGCTTGTGCTCCAGTTTTACTCTGAGAATGTTCCTGTTAGGGTACAGGCAGCATCAGCGTTGCATGTTAGGTTTAGGTTATTGCAACGCACTAGGTTGGTTTCCCACCCGGATGCCCCGAGGCTGCCCAGTTTTGGTTTTAGGGACCCTGACCTGGGGGTGTTAGTCGCTTTGGCTTTGGCTCCTCCCGCACCCCCTGGTCCTTCCCCTGTGGTTCTTCCTGCACCTCCCCCAGTGTCCGGCTCCAAAACGTCTGAGGGTTTCGGCCTCGGCACAGGGTTTAGTTGGAAATAAGACTCGGCTGCCTTGGGGGCAGCCCAATCCGGGTCGGGGACGGAGGCATTTGAGCCGGTTCCTCCTGCCGAGGCTTCTGGGTCCCCCCTTTTTGTCTGCCTTTCCCTTGGACTCTGCCTTTTCTTCAGGGGTAGAGGGTTTGGAGGACAGCTCTGCCCCGGGTCCCGACATGGGGAATCCTGGGACTGGGGAGGAGTCAACCTGGGGGCCTTGGGTCCCCTGTAATTACCTAAGTGTAATTACCTAAGTGTAGTTACAGGATGAGAGCTACGCTCGTGGTGTCCCATCTTCCCAGCACTCTTTGTCATATAACGCTTTGAAACTACTGACGGTCTTGGCCTCCACCACCTTCTCCCCTAACTTGTTCCAACCGTCTACCACTCTGTTTGCGAAAGTGAATTTTCTTATATTTCTTCGGCATCTGTGTTTAGCTAGTTTATATCTATGACCTCTTGTTCTTAAAGTTCCAGGTCTCAGGAAATTTTCCCAATCGATTTTAACAATTCCTGTTACTATTTTGTATGTAGTGATCATATCACCTCTTTTTCTTCTGTCTTCTAGTTTTGGCATATTTAATGCCTCTAACCTCTCCTCGTAGCTCTTGCCCTTCAGTTCTGGGAGCCACTTAGTAGCATGTCTTTGCACCTTTTCCAGTTTGTTGATGTGCTTCTTAAGATATGGGCACCACACAACCGCTGCATATTCTAGCTTTGGCCTAACAAAAGTCGTGTACAATTTCTTTAGTATATCGCCATCCATGTATTTAAACGCAATTCTGAAGTTGGAAAGCATGGCATAGGCTCCTCGCACAATATTCTTTATGTGGTCCTCAGGTGATAGTTTTCTATCTAGAACCACCCCTAGATCTCTTTCTTTATCAGAATTCTTTAAAGATTTCTCACATAATATATAGGTTGTGTGGGGTCTATGTTCTCCTATTCCACATTCCATAACATGGCATTTATTAACATTGAATTCCATTTGCCAAGTGGCACTCCATGTACTTATTTTGTCCAGGTCATCTTGTGACCCCACTTGGGTGCTTTTGCCTTCCTCGCAGGGCTTATTGTTGCAGGGGGAGGGATTTTCTTACCCCCTTCCCTGTATGAGTATGATTTGGGTTCGGCTCCTCCCCGGGTTCGGTTCCGGGCACCTATGGGTACCTCGGATCTGTCTTTCCAGAGGTTTTCTACTTCCCGTCTCTCCGTGAAGGTGGCTCGGGAAGTTCTTGCTGCATACTTCTTGCGAGACCCGGGTTATGCCTCCCCAATGGATCCGTCCTCGTTTGAGTTCGGTTCTTCTTCCCCTTTTTGGGTGCGTTTGGAGGTTCCGGAGTCTTCTTGGCTAGCAGACTGCCCTTTCTTTTCGTTGGGGGCGTGGCATGGGTTCTGTCGGACCCGCACGCTTGATTGGCAGGAAACTTCTACTTTTATGCAGGTTTACCTGGGGGGCCAGTTTGAGCACCTTAATGCGTGCCTGTTCGCTCCCGTGCTTTCTCGGGATGTTGGCCTTTTCCAGCTTCACGTGCAGGTTCCTCAGCTTTCGGCTTCGTTGGTTGCAGAGAAGTTGCGCGCCTGTGGGCATTTGGCTTCGGTCTTGCGTTTCTTTTCCCTTCATGAGCTGTCTTCTGCTTGGCTTGAGGAGGATGTGGGAGCGTTGAGTGAAGGGCCTTCGTCCGGGATGCTGACTCGGCAGCTAGGGCGTCGGCTGCACTGTTGAAGCTCTTTGTGCCCATCCTGAAGGAAGCGGTGTCTGTTTTTTGCTTCTCACCTCGCGTGCCGTCAGGCTGTGCTCGCCCTCTCTTTGGAATCTGCTTGGGCCATGGCTCTTAGGTTTTCGTCTCTGTTTTGTCTGTTGCTGTTTGCAGAGACTGTGGTCTCTCAGTTTCTGCATGCGGCTTCATCCAGTTGTCGTCCTATGGCGGACTTGTTGATTCTCCGAAGCGGTCGTTCTCAGCAGTTTCGGAGGGGTCATGCCAGGGTTCCGGGTTCCACTGGTCGAGGTGGGCCATTGGTGCCAGTTTCTGAGCCGTTGTTCCCTTCGGGGCCAGCGTCGTCTGGTCGGCGCGGTGATCGCCCTGTTTGACGTTTGGTTTCTCGTAAGGGGCGTCGGCCCTTTCGCGGTTCGCCCCGTTGATGGAGTGATGGGGGGGAGGCTCGCTCTGTTTGCTCACGCTTGGTTCCACGATTTGTGGGCCTTTTCGATTGTGTCATCCGGCCTGCGGTGGCGTTGGGCGACTCGTCCTCCTTTGGGGGGTTCGGGGCTAAGAGGGCAGGTTTCTTCTCCTGCTCTTCATCAAGTCATCTTGGAGTGGGTGCGCTTGGGCGTGATTGAAACGACTACGTCCCTCAGGTGGGTTTCCCATCTGTTTCCAGTACTGAAACAGGACTGTGCGGATCCGAGGTTCATTCTGCACTTGTCCCATCTGAACCCCTGGATTCCTTGCCCCTCCTTTCGGATGACTACTTTGTCTCAGGTCCGGCTTCTGTTGGAGCCGGGTGCCTGGATGGTGTCCCTGGACCTCAAGGATGCCTATTGGCACGTTCCTATTCATCCAGGGTTCAGGGACCGGTTAGATTTTGTGGTGGGGCGTCACACTTACTGTTTTCGATGCCTACCTTTTGGCTTGAATCTGGCACCTCGCATTTTCATGCGTCTGACCCGGGTTGAGGTGACCCGTCTGCGTCTTCTAGGGATTTGAGTTTTGGCCTACCTCAACAACCTGCTGGTGTGGGCTCCCAGTCGGTCAGCTTGTCTGCTCGCCAGGGATATGGTTCTTTCCCAGCTCGCCAGGTTTGGGTTTCTGGTGAACTGGAGGAAGTCCCATCTGGTTCTGTCCCAAGATAGGACCTGGATGGGTCTTGTTTGGGATTCTCGGACCGCTTCCTTGTCTCTCCCTCCAGAGGCATTGTTGCGGCTGCGGGACCGCCGTCGGCTGTTTCTGAGGGGGTCCCAGGTCACTTGGCGGTTGTTCGAGCGGGAGTCTGAACTTCGCCGTGCTAGTCTACCCGCCTGGTCAGGTTTGGCTTCGGCGTCTGTTTTGGTTCCTTCAGGGACATCCTTCCTTTTGACATGGGTGTATCACCATTTCTATGGTGATCAGGTGGCTTCGTTGATGGTGTCCCACCTGAGAGCTTCGTCTCAGCGACTGTATGAAGTTTCCTGGCATTCTTTTCGCCATTTTCTGGCTCTTCGTAGGTTGTCTTTTCTTTTGGATCGAGTTGTCTTGTCCTTTCTTTCTTGGCTTTTTCAGGACCGTCATTTGATGCCTAATACTGTCGCCTCGTATTGTGTGGCGCTGGCGGAGCCGCTCAAGCTAGCGTTCGGGGTGGACGTCACATCCGCCCGTTTCGTAAGCTTTTCCCATGCTATGTTTCACCTCCGGCCTGCTCATGCTCCTCCTGAGCCGACCTGGTCCTTGGACAGGGCGCTCTCATATCTTTCCCTTCCTCGGTTTGTGGTGGCCCCTTCGGTTCCAGATTGTTTTTTCAAGGCTTTGTTTTTGTTGGCATTGGCCTCTGGGGGCCGGGTAGGGGAGCTTCATGCTCTCCTCCGGTGCAGGGGTTTCTGCTCTTTTGGTCCTGGGAGTAGTTTTGTCCGTTTGCAGCCTTCTCCATCTTTCCTGGCGAAGAACGAGACTGCTGCTTTCCGGAGGGGTCCGTGGCTTGATTGATGCTGATTGATGCTTGGTTGGTTCGGCCGGGGGTGCATCATGTGTTGTGTCCGGTTGCAGCACTTCGCCGTTACCTGCGCGCTTCAGCTGGGGTGGCTGGGGAGGCGATTTGGGTTGATCCGGTTTCCCCTCATTCTCTGTTCCAGGGCTTGGGTCTCCCAGGTTGTCCGCAGGGTTATTAACCCTTACACTGCTCAGGGGTCCTGGGGACATTTACACCCCTGTGCGCAAGAAAAAAAAAATTAAAAAAATTTTTTTCGTCTTCTAAACATGTTAATTTGCGTCCCCTGAGCACGGGAAAAATAACAAAAAAATCGTAGGTGACATATTTTGGGCGCAATTGACCGAGGAAGTCTGGCAAAAAGCGGGCGTTGACAGAGCGGTCGTCAGGGTCGGTCAGCGTCACCCATGCTGACAGATGGGAGTTGCCACAAAGATATTATTACCTAATTGTTTCAATGTCTCCGATTGATTTTTTCATAGTTTTTTTGCAGTAATATTATTCAATAGTGTGTACTGTAATATATTGATATAATAAAAGTGGTGAATAATCGCTATACTCAAAAGTATGGTGTGCATATTATTGATTCAATTATTATGTTCATAAAACAATAAACAAATAGTTTTGCTGCTATTACACTCTATACACAGGTTATATATAAGTATCTGCATATTTGGTTACCATAACGAACCACTAAGTTGGTATTGAGAGTCGAAAAGCAACGAAGAGTTACCGCCACACACCAGCCAGCCACTCGCTGCCACTCCCTCAACACACGCACTAAACTTTCTCCCCCAACAATACCATTTGTGGTGTTATTACACTATATACAGACGTTATTTATAAGTATGTATATATTTTGTTCACCACAACTGTACAGCTAAGCTGATATAGTTAGTTCAGGCACTAAGAGTCGTCGGTATACACAGCTGGCGGCTGGCGGCTCCCTCACTCATTCAAGGTCACACACACACACTAAACTTTCTCCCCCAACAATACTGTTTGCAGTGTTATTACCCTATATACACATATTATATATAAATATCTACATGTTTTATGCACTGTAACTGTACACCTAAGCTTGTAGTGCGCCCAAAGAGCATAGTGGCCACCCTCTAAACAGCTCGACAAATCGTGCAGACGACGTCACCTCCGTCACCCAAATGGCTCCTCCCAACATAATGCTTTTGCTGTTATTACACTAATACACACATTATATATAAGTATCTACATTTGTGTTCACCATAGAGAACCACTTAGCTGGTATGGTGAATGCAAACAATAACAGGTGGCCACACAGTCAGTAAACGATGCTGTCTCCCTCCGCCCCTCAGCATCACTCTTCCCACAGCGCTAATTATTACAACAATCCTGCTATTATCACAACCCTGGTTATTTATATCACAATCAGGAGTCATCTGTTATATTGTCATCACTAAATAATAACAATTATATATTTATTTTGACATTTTTCGGCGATGATGTGGTCACAAGCTGAACAGCAAAGCTGATCGCTCATGCTGCGTGCGCCAGCCTTGGTTGCTCCAACAGTACTGTGCCTCTCACACCTGAGAATATTACCCACGATTTTTTTTTAAATGGCGTCTGTTTACAAGAGCCCTGAGGAAGCTACTGTGAACCCCGTGTAGCCGCGGGCCATTTGAATCGAGCCTGGCACCCAATGGCGTATATATATGCCATGCGCACAGTGGGACATGTTACTCAGGGCGTATATATACGCCATGTGCAGTTTAAGGGTTAAGTCTAGCCAGCCTGCTGTCTATCCTCGCGCCCATGACGTTTGGACGTTTGCAGCTTTGGCTGCCGTGTTTGGTAACATGTCTTGGGCTCATATTCGGGCGCGTGGATTTTGGACGTCGAACAGGGTCCTGGCCGCCCGTTATTTGGTGAACGTCCCTGCTCTTTGGTGTTCTTGTGTTGCTTTGGGTCGCAGGTTGCAGCCAGTTGTCTCTACTTCGCATTGAGGAGTTTGTGGCCACCGCCTCCCGGGCAAGTCCCTAATTCCTTCTCTTTGGGTATCTAGCTCCAGGGAGCCGTAGGGGCTCCCCACAGAAAACCAGCATTGAATGTAATGAAACGCCATTTTCTGGGGGAGCCTCGGAGGCTCCCTGGTGACCCTCCCTCCCATCCGGTCAGCGGGGTTTTTCGTGTTGGTTGAAGCCTAGTTTCCGAACTGAAGGCAGCCCGGCGCGGTGAGGTCCGGGGCCCCCCTCCCCCTCCCAGGGAGGGGAGGGCTGCGCGGACGACTGGCACGGCAGTAAATTGATTGATTGTTTCCTTGGGATTGTAGGGAGTTTCTACTTCTCTGTTCGGTTTTTATTGTAGTTTTTTACCATGTGGGGTTTGTTTGTTATGCCTACCTTTCTGGGTGCCTGACCCCGGTCGATGGCAGATAAGGAAAACCCCCAACCATAATGGGGTTTTCCAGGGCCATTGCTCCCTGAAACCTCTCTGAAGGGGCCAAGTTCTGGCGCTGGTCCCTGGTAGGTCTGAACTCCATAGCTAATGTCCCGGTCTAACGTAACATACATTAGCCCGATAAGCTCCAGGGAGCCTCCGGGGCTCACCCAGAAAATGGTGTTTTATTACATTCAACGCTGGTTTTTTGATATTCCAAGAGTACGACTTAATCAAACTTGAAATGCTCTACAAATCATGGGACCCAGAATGTGGAATGACCTTCCTAATCATGTTAAAGATTGTACCTCTCTCAACCAGTTTAAGATAAAAACTAAGCACTACCTAATTAACTCCTTGTAACCTATCTTACCCCTATATTGTCAACCCGTCTTATTTTTAAACAATGCTGTTTGTCGACCAAATTGTATTTTTGCTGTTTTTTTGCCATGTTCCCTTCTTTTTTTTATATTTTCTCAACACATTTTATACTTAAATCTCAATTAGTATTAAGTTTTAGTCTTTAGTGTTTTTCCTGCTCGAAACGCTTTGCATAATAGTGGCTTCAGGCATTGTATGTACTAGCTCTATCTATAAATTCATCAATATTTGTATCACCCCTTGTATGTATATACTTTAACTGAATAAACATTTGAATTTTTGAATTTGAATTTTGAAAAAACTGAAACGAGTATACACATTTCAGTGTCGCTGCACGCTGGGGGCATGACCTCTAAGTTGCCGGCGCACATGCCTGGGGTGCGATAGTGATAATATATATATACCACACTAATATAATAATACTAGTTAATTATAATATTATAATAATAATGTATAAATAATAATATATCACACATATAATGGGTGGTATATTAGGGCCTGACAGCTGAGTGGACAGCGCTTTGTATTCGTAGTCCTGAGGTTCCGGGTTCGGTCCCTGGTGGAAGTGGAAACATATGGGCAGAGTTTCTTTAACCCTGATACCCCCTGTTCACCTAGCAGTAAATAGGTACCTGGGAATTAGACAGCTGCTACGACCTGCTTCGTGGGGATGTGTAACAAAAAGGAGGCCTGGTCGAGGACCGGGCCAAAGGGACGTTAAGCCCCGAAATCAACTCAAGATAACCTCAAAAAGAAAGGGCATTAGTCTATGGAGTTCAGCCTACCGGTGACCACGAGACAGAACCCTCTCAGAGAGGTTTCAGGGAGCAATAGACCTGGAAACCCCCCTCCCCTGGGGTTGGGAGTTTTCCCTTATCTGCCATCGACCGGGGTAAGTCAACGAAAGCAGCAACTGACGCAAAGCCCCCAAAAGTACAAACTCAGTGATCGCGAGAGAAGCAGAAGGGGCGTCCCGGAAGGAATCGGAGCAGACGCTGAAGCCAAACCCATCCCAGTGGGTAGACTAGCACGGCGAAATTCAAACTCCCGCCGTGTGACCCTGGGACCCCTCCCCAGAAACTGCCGAAGTCGGGACCGCAGCCTCAGCAACGTCTCCGGAGGGAGAGAGACAAAAGTGGTCCAAAAGTCCCAAACAAGACCCAGCCAGATCCGAACCTGGGACGAAACCAGATGGGACTTCCTCCAGTTCACCAGGAACCCGAATCTGGCGAGTTGGGAAAAACCCACATCCCTGGCGAGCAAACACGCAGACTGGCTGGGAGCCCACACCAGCCAGTCATCGAGGTAGGCCAGGACCCGAACCCTTAGACACAGACAGGTCACCACGACCCAGGTAAGATGCGTGATTCAAGCCAAAAGGCAACAAAAGCAGTAAGCCTGATGCTCCACCACGAAACCTAACCAATCCCTGAACCCCAGATGAATAGAGACATGTCAGTAAGCGTCCTTTAAGTCCAGGGACCACATCCAGGCACTTGGCTCCAACAGAAGCTGGAGCCGAGACATAGTGGTCATTCAAAAGGAGAGGTAAGGAGTCCAGGGGTTCAGACAGGACAAGTCCAGAATGAACCGCAGATGATCTGCACAGTCCTATTTCAGCACGAGAAAAGGGCAAGAAACCAACCTGACAGATGGGGTTGCTTCGATCGCGTCCAAGTGCACCCACTCCGAGGTGACTTGACAAAGCTCAGGGTAAGAAGCCTGCCCCGTCAGCCCCAAATTCCCCGGGAGGAGGAAGAGCCACTCAACGCCACCACAGGCCGGATGTCACGACCGAAAACACCCACAAATCGTGAAACAAAGCGCAAGCAAACAGAACGAACCTCCTCCTCCCCCCCCCCCCCATCACGGGACAAACAACAAAAGGGCTGATGCCCCTTACAAGAAGCCGGCCGATGAACAGAGCGATCATTGCGCCGACCACACGATGCCGGCTCCGAAGTCAACATTGGCTCAGAAGCTGGCACCACTGGCCCACCTGGACCAGTGTAACCTCGAGCCCTGACTCAACCCTTCCGAGAAGACCGAGATCGGCCACCCAGGAGAGCCAACACGTCCGACATAGGACGACAACTAGATGAAGCCGCCTGCAGAATCTGCGTGACAGCAAACTTTGCAAATAGCAACAGATAAAACAGCAAGAAAAATCTAAGAGCCAGAGCCCAAGTGGATTCCAAACAGAGGGTGAGCACAGCCTGATGGCACACGTAAGGCAAGAAGCAAAGAACAGAGACACCACTTCAGGATAGGGGCAAACACCTTCAACAATGCGGCCGACGCCTGAGCCGCCATGGACAGCACACCAGACGAAAGCCTGGCACTCAACGTCTCCACATCCTCCTCAAGCCAGGCCGAGGACAGTTCGAGATGGGAAAAGAAGCGCAAGACCAAAGTCAAATTTCCACGGGCGTGCAAATCCTCAGCAACCAAGGATGTAAAAAACTGTGCAGGTGCAGGTAGGAACCTTCACCTGCAGCTGCACAAGGCCAACATCCCGAGAAAGCACAGGGGCAAACAAGCAAACATTAAGGTGCTCAAACTCGCCCCCCAGGTAAACCTGCAGAACGGTAGAAGTTTCTCGCCACTCTAGGAGGAAGCCTCAGTAGGAGGAACTGGCTCGAATGCCTCCGTCCTCAACCTGAATGGGGCAGCCCCCGAAGCTGCCCGAGTCCCTTCACCTGGACTCCGAAACCCTCAGACATTCAGGAGCCGGAAACAGGGGATAAAAGGGCAGCAGAGTGAACAACAAGAAAAGGACCAGGGAGTGCAGACTAAACAAAAGTCGAAGCAACTAACGCCCCAAGGGCTGGTTCCCTATAACCAAAGCGGGGTAGCCACAGGGCATCCAGGTGGGAAACCAATGTAGCGCGTTGCAGCAACCTAAACCTAGCATGCAATGCAGATGCTGCCTGTACCCTAACAGTAATGTCATCAGAATAGTACTGATGGGGGCCAACAGGGCCCAAAGCCCCCTAGTCAACCCCTCCCCAGCCCCAGGAACCCCCACAGCAGGACCCGGGGCTGAGCCATCCCCTAAAGCTCGTCCTCAAAAGAAGAAGCGGAGCAACCAGAAAAGCAGGAAGGAAGGGGGCCCACTGGTCAGACCCAAACGCTTCGGCAGGAGGAACCAGCTCAAATGCCGTCATTGCCACCCCGTAAGGGGCATCCTGCGAGACCGCCCGAGTCTCAAAACTAATTAAACCCTGTTCCAACTCCAAAACCTTCATTTTCAGACATTTTCAGAGCCGGAGATAGGGGTGGGGGGAGGACCAAGACAAACCACAGCAGGGAAAGGACAAGGAGCTGCGGATTGAAGCGACTAACACCCACCAAGCCCAGGTCCCGATAACTAAAACGGGGTAGCCTCGGGGCTTACGGGTCAGCAACCTACCTAGTGCGCTGCAGCAACCTAAAACAATAGTGCAACGCCTGAGCTGCCTGCACCCAAATAGTCATCAGTGGATTGGTAATTCGATATTATTATTATCTGCATCACAAACAAGCAACAAAACTCGCAGGACTCTGGGTCGAAGGCCTCACCGACCCACATGCAGTATGATGGAGGCTATACCTGGTTGATACCTGGTTGATGGGGTTTTGGGAGTTCTTCTACTCCCCAAGCCCGGCCCGAGGCCAGGCTTGACTTGTGAGAGTTTGGTCCACTAGGCTGTTGCTTGGAGCGACCCGCAGGCCCACATACCCACCACAGCCCGGCTGGTCCGGAACTCCTTGGAGGAATAAATCTAGTTTCCTCTTGAAGATGTCCACGGTTGTTCCGGCAATATTTCTTATGCTTGCTGGGAGGACGTTGAACAACCGCGGACCTCTGATGTTTATACAGTGTTCTCTGATTGTGCCTATGGCACCCCTGCTCTTCACTGGTTCTATTCTGCATTTTCTTCCATATCGTTCACTCCAATACGTTGTTATTTTACTGTGTAGATTTGGGACCTGGCCCTCCAGTATCTTCCAGGTGTATATTATTTGATATCTCTCTCGTCTTCTTTCTAGTGAGTACATTTGGAGAGCTTTGAGACGATCCCAATAATTTAGGTGCTTTATAATTTAGGCATAAATGATGAAGGTCACTCGGAGACAAGGGGACCAAGCAACCTTCAAACTCGCACACGGCGAGGGGGGACTCGGGGGCCACATACATTGGCAGTGACAGGACCTGTCACTGCCTCCAAATATTGGAGGAGTGACAGGTACGCTTCTAACATGGATGAAAAACTTTCTGACTGATAGAAAAATGAGGGCTGTGATCAGAGGCAATGTATCGGACTGGAGAAATGTCACAAGTGGAGTACCACAGGGTTCAGTTCTTGCACCAGTGATGTTTATTGTCTACATAAATGATCTACCAGTTGGTATACAGAATTATATGAACATGTTTGCTGATGATGCTAAGATAATAGGAAGGATAAGAAATTTAGATGATTGTCATGCCCTTCAAGAAGACCTGGATAAAATAAGTATATGGAGCACCACTTGGCAAATGGAATTTAATGTTAATAAATGTCATGTTATGGAATGTGGAATAGGAGAACATAGACCCCACACAACCTATATATTATGTGAGAAATCTTTAAAGAACTCTGATAAAGAAAGAGATCTAGGGGTGGTTCTAGATAGAAAACTATCACCTGAAGACCACATAAAGAATATTGTGCAAGGAGCCTATGCTATGCTTTCTAACTTCAGAATTGCTTTTAAATACATGGATGGGGATATACTAAAGAAATTGTTCATGACTTTTGTTAGGCCAAAGCTAGAATATGCAGCTGTTGTTTGGTGCCCATATCTTAAGAAGCACATCAACAAACTGGAAAAGGTGCAAAGACATGCTACGAAGTGGCTCCCAGAACTGAAGGGTAAGAGCTACGAGGAAAGGTTAGAAGCATTAAATATGCCAAAACTAGAAGACAGAAGAAAAAGAGGTGATATGATCACTACATACAAAATAGTAACAGGAATTGATAAAATCGACAGGAAAGATTTCCTGAGACCTGGAACTTCAAGAACAAGAGGTCATAGATATAAACTGGCTAAACACAGATGCCGAAGAAATATAAGAAAATTCACTTTCGCAAACAGAGTGGTAGACGGTTGGAACAAGTTGGGGGAGAAGGTGGTGGAGGCCAAGACCGTCAGTAGTTTCAAAGCGTTATATGACAGAGAGCTGGGAAGACGGGACACCACGAGCGTAGCTCTCATCCTGTAACTACACTTAGGTAATTACACTTAGGTAATTACATTGGACCGACGCGCCCCCATGGGGTTTCCCATGGTCCTGAGAGACAATTCACGCTCAGGAAAGCCCAGGCAGGGTACTGCTAACCGGCACCCAATATTACTAACAAACTGCTAAAGCTGCACCCCCGGGACGTGTACACTTACGAGGGCCTGGCGGGGAACCACAAGATACAAGAGGGTGAGACCAAAACCAAGGGGCAGACCACCCACCAGGCAAGAAACAAAAACAAAAGAAAAACCCTGCAAGAAAACAACCTATCCAAGCAGAACAGAGCCAGTCGCTACGAGAAGTGACAACTAGCTGCATAGTACCCTGCGCCCCAACCATTGACGAATACTACCCCTACCTAGAGACAAATGGGGGTGAAGGACACACTCCAGCTGACTGCAATGGCGGCCAATCACCAAGCAGGAAAAGACCTTACGGATATAGCCCCCCAAGGTGATTTGTAAAAAATGGCTCCAAGGGCAGTACTTACTGGGCACCTAGGGACGGTGACAATGGACGTATGCATCCTGAGTACTTGTAAGATTACTCCTGGCTCACACACCAGAGAACAGTGTCACACCACAAGGCACAGAGCCGTAGGACAGAAACAGGAGCTAGAGTCACAGGACCATTGCCAATCACATCAGCCGAAGAACTGCAGGATGGATAGCCAGCGTGAGGGTCTGGAGCTCCCACTTCCCCCTCCAGGGGAGGGTGGGGGGGGGGGGTTGCACAAACAGCAGTGTGGCGAAGTGGTGACATCATGCTCGTTTGCTCGTTTTCATTTATGGGAATTTGTTCCATTAGTTTGGCTTTCAGTACCAACATTTTAACCAGAATAGGGGGTTTATTTTGGGGCGCTTATCTTTCTGGGTGCCTTCCTGAGGTTATCTGGAGATGATTTTGGAGCTTAGCATCCCTGTGGCCTGGTCTTCGACCAGACCTCCTTTTTGTCACACACCCCCAGGAAACAGCCTGTAGCAGCTGTCTAACTCCCAGGTACCTATTTACTGCTAGGTAACAGGGGCATCAGGGTGAAAGAACCAGGAACCTTAGGACTACGAATCCAAAGCTCTATCCAGTTAGTTGTTACGCCTGACCCGGTCAATGGCAGACATGGAATGCTTCCAATTACCCAAATCTACGCAGTAAAATAACAACGTACTGGAGTGAACGATATGGAAGAAAATGCAAGATTGAATCAGTGAAGAACAGAGGTGCCATAGGCACAATCAGAGAGCACTGTATGAACATCAGAGGTCTGTGGTTGTTCATCGTCCTCCAAGCAACAGCCTGGTGGACCGAACTCTCACAAGTCGAGCCTGGCCTCGGGCCGGGCTTGGGGAGTAAAGAACTCCCAGAACCCCATCAAGCAGATATCAAGCAAGCAGGGGATTCCATAGACTCACAGTGTGTTTAGGGAAGGATGCCCCTAAGCGCATGCACCCCTGGTACACTTGAGGATACCTGGCCACCACACACGACACCGGAGAGGACACAACGAAGGTAAACTCTGCTTGGAAACCGAGGTCAGCGATGACATACACACTGAGGTGGGGGGGGGAGGGAGGAGCTGTGAGGACTAGCAATGCGATGGCATGGTGTGATGTTTGCTTATTTTCTTGGGAACTGAAGGAGTTCTACCTCTCTGCTCAGCTTTTGTTTCCATTTTTTTACCTTGTGGGGGTCTGTTTTGTTACACCAACCAATCTGGGTGCTAATCCCCGGTCGATAGCAGATAAGATAATCCCCCAACCACAGGTTTTCCCAGGGCCATTGTTCCCTGCACCTCTCTGAGGGGGCCAAGTTCTGGCTCATGGTCCCCAGTAGGCAGAACTCCATTGACTAAAGCCCTGGTCTAATGTATCGCATATCAGCCTGATAGCTCCAGCGAGCCGATGGAGCTCCCCACAGAAAAGTGGGGGGAAGGTAGTTTCATAAAATTTTGGTTGTTTTCATTGTTGGGGTGTTCTTTTGGCAATTTGGGGGCTGTGGTCTCTTTTTTTTCTTTTTTTTTTAACCATGCAGTGAGCTATTTCGATTCACCTATCTTTCTGGGGGCCTTTCCTAGGTGGAGGCAAAGACGATAACCTTTAAAATTTGATATGAATAAATGGATGAATAATAGTCCCAATATTCACTCTCCTTTGGATATAGTGTGTGTTACGAGGGATAGCATCCGGATGAATACCTTTATTACCAACAACTCCAGTTCTCAAAATTCCAGGATGACAGAAAGGACAACTAACCATAATTCCCTAGAATACATCCCCTCAGGAACATTGGCAGTCAGGAATAGAAGTGACATGGTTAGGAGGTCAAGAAGCACAGGAGGATTGTATCCTGGGTAGCAACCATACTAGTAATTGAGATGTGTACGAAAGACTTGATTTAATTTAAAAAATTTATATAAATACACACACACACAAGTATGGGTTTTTATTCTATTATTATTATTATTATTATTATTATTTTTATTATCATCATAGTATAGTCAAATCTGTTGCTAACAATTACAAACCTGGATCTCCCCTATGATGTTAATGCAACCGTTATATAATTCCCGTCATCAGGGACAGGAAGCCTGTATCTCCCAGGACTGCAACCCACAATAATTGCCTATCTCCTGGGGTACCTATTTACTCCAAAGTGAAAAGAGGCATCAGGTGGAAAGAAATGTACCCAATCATTTCTGTCTAGCCCAGGGATTAAACCCTTGTTCCTCCTTTATGAGTCGAGGACATTGACCACTTTGCTACAGGACCTATTTCAGGAATGGTTGCGTCATCTGATCCGATGCCTTTTATAATTGCCAACAGTATTATATGGACCTTACCTTTGATGACAAGGCTGCTGGTATATATCAAGCTGGAAGTACTGGTTGTTGTGAAGGAAGCACCTCCTCTTCTTATATATTTTCAAGTGATGCTCATCTGCCTGCGCCGACATATTGTTCCAGTCTCGTTGGCTGATGGGAGTCTTAACTTCCACAATCTGCCCCAGCTGCTCTGGCTTGCGTATTGTGTGTGTATAGCTGTGATGACCTGCAGGACAATGCTTATGTTAAATTATATTATCTGACCTTCAAGGCCAAGAAACCAAATATGTAAGGAAAACAGTGTCAAGAATTTTTAATTCAATAGTCACTAATCAGCCCGTTCTCACAACATAACGTGCATAGAAAATGAAGTGATTATGTGTAACCAGAAGCACAAAAACCTGGGCAAAACCACCTAACCCAACCAGGCTGATGCGCGTTACTTCCAGAAATATTACATTTTATGGTGCTTCTTATTTCACTAAAGCACCATCATTTTAACACTGTGGTCGATAGCATACAAATTCTTGTGAACAAAGTGTGAGGACAGGTTGAAGAAATAAAAGTACTGTACTGTATATAAATAACAGAGTAACAGGATGTAACTGTTTACTAATGCATAATTCCCTTGTAATGTTCTCACTAAAATTATATTTACTTTGTGATTTTAGTTTTCATAAAAATCTCAATTACCATATATTTGATGCAATGTATTGTGCTATATTGTATTGTATATGGTAATGTGTGGAGTGCTGCATTGTATATATATGGTGAGGGAGTGCTGCATTGTATATATGGTGAGGGAGTGCTGCATTGTATATATATGGTGAGGGAGTGCTGTATTGTATATATGGTGAGGGAGTGCTGCATTGTATATATGGTGAGGGAGTGCTGTATTGTATATATGGTGAGGGAGTGCTACATTGCATATATATGGTGAGGGAGTGCTGTATTGTATGTATGGTGAGGGAGTGCTACATTGTATATATATGGTGAGGGAGTGCTGTATTGTATGTATGGTGAGGGAGTGCTGTATTGTATGTATTGTGAGGGAGTGCTGCATTGTATATATATGGTGAGGGAGTGCTGTATTGTATGTATGGTGAGGGAGTGCTACATTGTATATATATGGTGAGGGAGTGCTGTATTGTATGTATGGTGAGGGAGTGCTGTATTGAATATATATGGTGAGGGAGTGCTGTATTGTATGTATGGTGAGGGAGTGCTACATTGTATATATATGGTGAGGGAGTGCTGTATTGTATGTATGGTGAGGGAGTGCTGTATTGTATGTATTGTGAGGGAGTGCTGCATTGTATATATATGGTGAGGGAGTGCTGTATTGTATGTATGGTGAGGGAGTGCTGCATTGTATATATGGTGAGGGAGTGCTGTATTGTATGTATTGTGAGGGAGTGCTGCATTGTATATATATGGTGAGGGAGTGCTGTATTGTATGTATGGTGAGGGAGTGCTGTATTGTATGTATGGTGAGGGAGTGCTACATTGTATATATGGTGAGGGAGTGCTGTATTGTATGTATGGTGAGGGAGTGCTGTATTGTATGTATGGTGAGGGAGTGCTGTATTGTATGTATGGTGAGGGAGTGCTGTATTGTATGTATTGTGAGGGAGTGCTGCATTGTATATATATGGTGAGGGAGTGCTGTATTGTATGTATGGTGAGGGAGTGCTGTATTGTATGTATGGTGAGGGAGTGCTACATTGTATATATGGTGAGGGAGTGTGCTGTATTGTATGTATGGTGAGGGAGTGCTGTATTGTACATATGGTGAGGGAGTGCTACATTGTATGTATGGTGAGGGAGTGCTGCATTGTATATATGGTGAGGGAGTGCTGTATTGTATGTATGGTGAGGGAGTGCTGCATTGTATATATGGTGAGGGAGTGCTGCATTGTATATATGGTGTGGGAGTGCTGCATTGTATATATGGTGAGGGAGTGCTGCATTGTATGTATGGTGAGGGAGTGCTGTATTGTATGTATGGTGAGGGAGTGCTGTATTGTATGTATGGTGAGGGAGTGCTACATTGTATATATGGTGAGGGAGTGCTGCATTGTATATATGGTGAGGGAGTGCTGCATTGTATATATGGTGAGGGAGTGCTGCATTGTATATATGGTGAGGGAGTGCTGTATTGTATGTATGGTGAGGGAGTGCTGTATTGTATGTATGGTGAGGGAGCGCTGCATTGTATATATGGTGAGGGAGTGCTGTATTGTATGTATGGTGAGGGAGTGCTGCATTGTATGTATGTGAGGGAGTGCTGCATTGTATGTATGGTGAGGAGTGCTACATTGTATATATATGGTGAGGGAGTGCTGCATTGTATATATGGTGAGGGAGTGCTGTATTGTAAGTATGGTGAGGGAGTGCTGTATTGTATGTATTGTGAGGGAGTGCTGCATTGTATATATTGGTGAGGGAGTGCTGTATTGTATGTATGGTGAGGGAGTGCTGCATTGTATATATATGGTGAGGAGTGCTGCATTGTATATATGGTGAGGGAGTGCTGCATTGTATATATGGTGAGGGAGTGCTGTATTGTATGTATGTATGGTGAGGGAGTGCTGCATTGTATATATATGGTGAGGGAGTGCTGTATTGTATGTATGTATGGTGAGGGAGTGCTGCATTGTATATATGGTGAGGGAGTGCTGTATTGTATGTATTATGGTGAGGGAGTGCTACATTGTATATATGGTGAGGGAGTGCTGTATTGTATGTATGTATGGTGAGGGAGTGCTGAATTGTATATATGGTGAGGGAGTGCTGTATTGTATGTATGTATGGTGAGGGAGTGCTACATTGTATGTATGGTGAGGGAGTGCTGCATTGTATGTATGGTGAGGGAGTGCTGCATTGTATGTATGGTGAGGGAGTGCTGCATTGTTATGTATGTATGGTGAGGGAGTGCTACATTGTATGTATGGTGAGGGAGTGCTGCATTGTATGTATGTATGGTGAGGGAGTGCTGCATTGTATGTATGGTGAGGGAGTGCTGCATTGTATGTATGGTGAGGGAGTGCTGCATTGTATGTATGGTGAGGGAGTGCTACATTGTATGTATGGTGAGGGAGTGCTACATTGTATGTATGGTGAGGGAGTGCTGTATTGTATGTATGGTGAGGGAGTGCTGCATTGTATGTATGGTGAGGGAGTGCTGTATTGTATGTATGGTGAGGGAGTGCTGCATTGTATGTATGGTGAGGGAGTGCTGCATTGTATGTATGGTGAGGGAGTGCTACATTGTATATATGGTGAGGGAGTGCTACATTGTATTACCAGTATTACACAGTGGTGTGGAGTGCTACATGTATTACCAGTATATACACATGGTGTGGAGTGCTGCATTGTATTATACATGGTGGTGTGGAGTGCTCCATTGTATTACTGGTATATACATGGTGGTGTGGAGTGCAGCATTGTATTATATACATGGTGGTGTGGAGTGCTCCATTGTATTACCAGTATATACATGGTGGTGTGGAGTGTAGCATTGTATTGAATACATGGTGGTGTGGAGTGCTACATTGTATTGTATACATGGTGGTGTGGAATGCAGCATTGTATTGTATACATGGTGGTGTGGAATGCAGCATTGTATTGTATACATGGTGGTGTGGAATGCAGCATTGTATTGTATACATGGTGGTGTGGAATGCTATTATTTTGTATATAATTGTGTATAATGCTGTATTGTCTTACATACAGTATGGAGTGCACATTGTATTATATACAGTACTATGAAAGCTATATGTGTACGTGTGGAGTATATGTATTGTGTATACTGTGTGGAGTATATATATTGTGTACTGTGTGGAGTATATATTGTGTATACTGTGTGGAGTATATATTGTGTACTGTGTGAGTATATATTGTGTATACTGTGTGGAGTATATATATTGTGTACTGTGTGGAGTATATATTGTGTATACTGTGTGGAGTATATATATTGTGTACTGTGTGGAGTATATATAGTGTATACTGTGTGGAGTATATATTGTGTATACTGTGGAGTACAGTGGAACCTCGGTTTTCGTATGCCTGTTTTCGTATTTTTCCGTTCTCATACTCAATTTTTTCGCAAAATTTGATTTGGTACTCATTGTTTGCCTCGGTTTTCGGAGTTTGTTTATAAACGTATGGGTCTACCGAGCATGTGGGGCTTCAGTTTACCAGTGTCTCCCACCTAGTGATGATCGCATTTGAATTCTTTGAGAAGAATTCAAATGCGAATTTAATTGAATTTAATTGTTTTTGCGCTTTTTTTGGTTTCAGAACACAAAAGTGCTTATTATATATCACACAATGGGTTCCAAGAAAGTCAGTGGTAATGGTTAACCTAAAGAAATAGTTGTGAGGATGACGATAGAGGAAAAAACAAGAGATCATTCATAGCGAGACAATGTGATGTCTCACTACAGACAAGTGTTAAAATGTAGGGAAAACAAGTGTCTATAGACAGTCTTAGTAAGACAAGCAAGCAGTGAGCCACAACCAGGTCCTAGTGGTATGCTTGCAGAATGTAAAAGAAAGAGTACCCAGAAAGAGTACCCCAGAAATATCATCTCTGCTGTTATAATGGAAGGGAGACTCCCATCTGAACCCTAACACCTCTCCTCCTCCCTCCTTCCTCACTGTCTTCCATACGCCAACAAGAGTCCTCAATAAAGGTACCTAGGAGTATTATTCTGTATAAAATGTATTTTTTTAGTTAATATATTTGGTAGTGTGGAACTGATAATTCAATTTACATTATTTCTTATGGGAAAATTCGTTTCGGTTCTCGTATTTTTCGGTTTTGGTACCGTCTCTGGGAAAAGATTGAACACGAAAACTGAGATACCCCTGTATATATTGTGTATACTGTGGAGTATATACAATATTGTATATATTGTACTCGCCTAGTTGTGCTTGCAGGGGTTCAGCTCTGGCTCTCAACTGTCATCAACTAGTGTACAGATTCCTGAGCCTACTGGGCTCTATCATATCTACATTGTGTAGTATAGTGGAGTGCGTGCAGAGATCCTTTACTGCTAGAATCCACTTAGTAAAACATCTAAGCTACTGGACTGACTAAAGAGCCTAAATCTGTATTCTCGAGTGCAGGCGCAAGAGATAAATAATTATTATACGTGGAAAATAGTAAGAGGGGCTGGTCCCAAACCTGCACACAGAAATAACATCACACGAGACTTGAAGGCATGGCAGGATGTGCAGAATACTCCATTGAAAAGCAGAAGTGCAACAGGTACTCTGAGAAAGAATTGTATCAACATCAGAGGCCCGAGATTGTTCAACACCCTTCCACTACACATAAGGGGCTTAATTGGCAGACCCTCACAGTGTTCAAGAGAGAACTGGATAAGCACCCCAAAGGATACCTGATCAACCAAGCTGTGATTCGTATGTCAGGCTGCTCGCAGCCGCATCCAACGGCCTGGTTGACCAGTCCAGCAACCAGGAGCCTGGTCGACGACCGGGCCGCGGGGATGCTAAGCCCCGGAAGAAGCACATCAAGGTAACCCTCAAGGTGAGGTAGTGATGTATACGATGTATATAGTGATGTGGTGGAGACTGACTCCATACACAGTTTCAAATGTAGATTTGACAGTATTCAAAAATACACACCAAATATATCCACAGTATCGAGCCCAATAGACTCAGGAATCTAAAAACCAGTTGATGACCATTGAGAGGTGGGATCAAAGAGCCAGAGCTCAATCCCCGCAAGCACAACTAGGCGAGTATTTGAAACTGTGTATGGATTCAGCCTCCACCATATCACTGCCTAATGCAATCCATCTGTTAACTACTCTGACACTGAAAGTAATTTCTGAGGTCTTTGTGGCTCATTGGATAATCATTTCCACCTGTGTCCTTTGTTCATTTTCCACCCGTGCTGAAGAGTTTGTCTTTGTCCACCCTGTCAATTCCCAGAGAATTTGTAGGTGGTTAAGTCTCCCCTTACTCTTCTGTCTTCCAGGAATGTGGGGGTTTAGCTGGAAGACGGAGCAAAAGGGAGACATGATAATCATATATAAAATTCTCAGGGGAATTGACAGGGTGAACAAAGAAACTATTAGTATACCCGTATATGTATAGTATTTCATATTATACTATTTAGTATATATTTAGTAATATGTACTGTATGGAGTATATACTGTGNGAGGGAGGGGGAGGTAGGGAGAGATGTTAGGAGGTAGGGAGAGATGCTAAGAGGGAGGGGGGGTAGGGAGAGATGCTAGGAGTAGGCAGGAAGGGATGGAAGTAGTGAGAATTAGGGAGGGAAAGGAAGGCTGGCAGGCACAGGCAGGCAGGCATAAGGCAGGCTAGCTTGCAGGCAGGCTGGCAGGCAGAGAGTGAGAGACACAGTCCTTCTCACACAGGTAGTGTGTGTTAGGCTTATCTTCGGAATGAGCCGGTCTCGCCCCACCACCGACTAACCACCGCCCCCTACATCCCATACTCTCAAGGTCACGCGGTTCAACCGCGTGACTACCACTCACTCTCTGCCTGCCAGCCTGCCTGCAAGCTAGCCTGCCTATGACTGCCTGCCTGTGCCTGCCAGCCTTCCTTTCCCTCCCTAATTCTCACTACTTCCATCCCTTCCTGCCTACCTCCTAGCATCTCTCCCTACCTCCCCCTCCCTCTTAGCATCTCTCCCCACCTCCTAACATCTCTCCCTACCTCCCCCTCCCTCCTATCCTCAGCATCTCTCGCTCCCTCCCTTTCTGACTAAATCTCCCCTCTCTCACTGATTCCCCCCCCCCTCTCTCATACTGCCTCCCACCTAAGCTCTCCCATCCATCCACCCACCAGTCAGCCATCACTGATGCAATGCATGCATTTGGAGCCGACATGGTGCACAGATGTTTCTTGATTGTGCAGATATGTAAAACAAAAGCACAGAATGAACATTCAAGCCTTATGGCAATTCAAAATAATAGGAATAATAGGCGTGATCTGTGAAGTCACAGTGGGCAAAACTGGACCATCTCCCACCCACCCCACAAGCCGGCGTGACGCTTGGCGGACCCCTTCCTACCCGAACTTTGTTCGGGTAGCATGACTGCCCAACCCCAATCGGGAAACTGGAAGTTCGGATAACTAAAGTTCGGAAACCAAGTGGTGCTCTGTAGCTATAATTATAACAAATATACTCAGTATGAAATTATAGGGACTGCAACTCATTAAAATACAGTAGAGTAAATGTAATACAGAGGTTACAATATATTCAACCAACAAAATCAAGTCTGGGCCAAGGAAACTGAACTAAATAATGATAAAATAATGTCTCTTGCAATCTTGCCAAATTTTCATTTGAGGTAAAACACTAAGCTGACTATGCTCTCCAGTTACAGAATATAAATTTGTGGATTTAAACCAAAAAAAAATTAGATTAGGTTTATGGCTAATATGCAGAAGACTACAGAAAGAGTCTCATACCCAATGCTAGAAACTTGCCATTTCTCATTTTATCAAAACATGATCACCCGAACTATATATTTACTTGTTAAATGTTGCAGTTGTCCTAAGCAGATATGGAGAAGGATGGCAGTTACATGTTTAGTGAAGGATGAGACTTATGTACACTCATCAAGTTTCTCCAGTTGATAGAGCCAACAAACTAAAGTTCTAACTAGATTAACACATTTCTAAATTATTACAAATGAAATCAGTCTCAAATGTTACAGTTTAGAATTTCAGAGCTGTCTAAGCAATGCAGAAGATTCCAGTAGACATGTGCTATATAAGATTTTTTTCTAATCAAAAGATATTACTTATCAGGAATGAGACGCCCAGTACTGTACAGATTTATAACTTTATTGAAAGTTTCTATAACTGCTCTATTTCTGTTAGGATCGAGCATAATGAATAGTATTTGGTATGTTCCATTCATATGATATCAACTGTCATGTGTTTTCATTTATCTTATATTTTTACCTGGAGTTTATAACACCTTCACTGTGGTTTTTAAGTTTAATAAACAAGTTAAGAAACACGAATGTTTCATTCTTCCAGCCAAACCATAACAACTTCCAATTCACAAGAAAACAAATAGCCAACCTAATTAATGTATAGTACTGTATCAATTTTAAAGTGAACAACAAGATGACATAACATCCTGAGTAACAATATTGTCCCACTTGAACTAAACAGATTATCCTTCAAACACCTCACATTTACAAGATTGTCATTCAACCAGTTGTACAAATTACACCTTTTCTGTGGAGAGCCCTTCAGCTCCCTGGAGCTATACCAGGCTGATGTGTATATATTAGACCGTGGCAACAGTCAATCGAAGGAGTTCTAGGCCTACCGGGGACCAGAGCCAGAACCTGGTCCCCTCAAGAGAGGCACGAGGAGCAATGGCCTAAAGACACCCCCTGTGTAATTGGAAGCAGTCTTTGTCTGCCATCTACCAGGTCAGGCACCCAGAAAGGTAGGAATTTCAAAACAAACTACTGCTGGTCAAAAAATTGCAAACAGAAAGCCAAACTAGCAAACAGAACTCCCTAATCAAAAACAAGGAAACGAACATGACGTCACCACAACCACCGCGCATCCATCTACACAACCCCCCCCCCCTCCCTGGGAGGGGGATGGGGGATCCTGGACCTCCACGCCGGCAACACTCCCCAGTTCAAGAGGCTGTTGTGTTGGTGACAGTTGATCGCTCTGGCTCCACTCTTTGCGCAGTGCTGCAGTGCGGTGGTGTTGCTCTGTTTTGGTGGTATGAGAGTCAGAAGTAACAAGAGTACTGGGGCTACATGCACCTAGGGCTACCTTCCCTAGGTGCCCCGTAAGTACTGCCTTTGCGGCCTCAGGGGTTATATTCCATGAGCCGTTCAGGAGCAGCTACCTCTATGTGGTTCTGTCGCTGCTCAGTGATTGCCCGAGCAATCACTGAGCAGCGACAGTGATTCAGTTGAACCTCCCCAGCTGAACCCTTGGGGGGTGCAGCTGGGGAGGTTCTTACCCGTTTTCCCTTGGGTAGGAGGTAATTTCGTTGCTGGCTGGGACGCGAGGTACTGTGCAGCTGTCTGATATACGCATAATGACCGGTTCTGTTCACCTGGAGACGTGCTTTTGTGGGGTTTTTCTTTTGTTCTTGTTTTGATTTGCCTGGTAGGGGTCTGCCTTGTGTGGTGTTAGGATCACTTGTAGGATTTTGGTGGCCCTGCACTAGGTCCCCATGCTTGCACATGTCGCAGGGGCTCAGCTTTTAGTTGTTTGCTTGGTACCTCTGGGATAACCGGTTAGCAGTACCTCGCCTGGGCTTTCCTTAGCAGTCAGCCTAAGGGCCCTGGAAACCCCCTTTGGGGCTCAGTGGTCCAATGTAGGAGACCTCCAAGTCCTACCTCACCTTGTGCGAACTTGAAGGTTGCTCTGTTTTCCTTGTCTCAGGGTGACACTTGCCATCTGCCTTCGCCTTGCTGCTTGTTGAGGTCAGTGACACCTTTGACCCGGAGTCCTGCGAGTGGTGGTGTTTGCTTGTATTCCATTCACCCAGTCCATTGAGACTGATATTCAGGTGCAGGCAGCTTAGGCGTTGCATACAAGGTTTAGGTTGCAACAACATGCGAGGTTAGTTGCCTTTCTGGATGCCCCGCTGAATTATACCGGTAGCGAGACTTTGGCGGATTCGGGGATTGCCCCTTCCGGATCGGTGGCGGAGGCATTCGAGCCTGGTCCTCCTACCGGAGCTTTTGGTCCATGCCAGCGGGCCCCCTTCATCCCTGCTTTTCCGGTGGACTCTGCTTTTCATCCAGAGGCAGAGGGTTTGGAGGACGGCTCGGCCCCAGGTCCTGACATGGAGGATTCCGAGGCTGGGGAGGAGTCGACTTGGGAGGAGCTCGGCCCCACTTGTCCCTGCTTGGGTGTTTGGTACCTTCGGCACGGGGCTGCTTGTTACCGGGGTAGGGGTTTTCCTATCCCCCTCCCTGTACGATTTTGTTATGAGTTCGACTCCTCCCCGGGTTCGGTTCTGATATCCCTTGGGTTTTTTAGTTCCCTCCTTCTGGAGGTTTTTGGCTTCCCGCATTCCACCAAGGAAGGTGTGGGAGGCCCTTGCGGCTTACCTTCTGCAAGACCCAGATCATGCCTCAATAATGAAGCCATCTTCTTTTGAGTTTGGCTCCTCTTTTTCCTTATAGGGTGCATTACAAAGTGCCAGTGTCTTCCTGGCTAGCAGACTGCCTTTTCTGTCGTTGGGGGCTTGGCATTCATCCTGTTGGACTGTGCACTTGAATGGCAAGAGTTGCCTGTGGTCATTCAGGTTTTCCTGGGGGTTGAGTTGGAGCACCTCAATGTGTGCTTGTTCACCCCCGTCCTTCCTTATGATGTCGGCCAGGTGCGGCTTCACGTGCAGATTCCCTCTCTTTCGGTATCCCAGGTGGCCAAGGATTTGTGCACCCGTGGGCACTTGGCTTCGGTCTTGCGCTTTTTTCCCTGCTGGAGCTGTCTTCAGACTGGCTCATGGTGCGTGTGGAGGAGCTGGGTTCCAGGCCCGTGTCTGGTGTGCTTGCTTCGGTAGCTCGGGCACGGCTGCCTTGGTGAAGTTGTATGCGCCGTTTCTGAGGGAGGCGGTGCCTGTTCTTCGCTTCTCGCCTCGCATGCTGACAGGCGGTGCTCGTCCATTTTTTGGAATCGTCTTGGGCCCTGGCTTTTAGGTTTTCATCCCCTTTTTGTCTGTTGCTGTTTGCAGAGTCTGCGGTGGTGCATTTTCTGCAGGCCGCTTCGTCTTGTTGACTGCCTATGTCGGACTTGTAGGTACTCCAGTTGGCGTGGAGGTCCTGCCCAGAAGGATCCTGCCAGGTCTCGGGGTTCCTTTGGTTGTCATAAACCAGTAGTGCCAGATTCGGGCCTGGCCCTCATACGGAGTTGTTGGCCCTGAGCGTCAGTCGAGCTCTCGTAGGTGTCGTCGGCCCTTTCACAGTTTGCCTTGTTGGCGGGGCGGTAGGGGGGAGGCTCGCGCTGTTTGTTCTCGCCTCGTCCCACTATTCGTGAGCAATTCAGGTCATTTTCCTCTGGCCTGTAGTGGCATTGCTTATTTCCTTCTCCTTTGGGGGGATTGGGGTTTGCAGGGTGGGCCTCTTACCCTGCGCTCTGTCTGGTCATCCTGGAGTGGGTTTCCCGTCTGTTTTCGGTTCCAAAACGGGACTGGGCAGACCTGCAATTCATACTAGCCTTGTCCCGTCCGAGTTCCTGGGTCTTTTGCCCCTCCTTTCAAACGACCACTCTGTCTCGAGTCCGGCTGCTTTTGGCGCTGGGTGCCTGGATGGTGTCTCTGAACCTCCAGGACGCGTATTAGCACGTCCCGATTCATCCTGTGTTCAGGGACTGGCTCGGTTTTGTCGTGGAGTGACAGACTTACCGCTTTCGTTGCCTTCCTTCCAGTTTGAATCTGACACCTTGCATGTCCACATGTCTTAACCAGGTCGTGATGACCCATTTGAGTTCTGGCTTACCTCGACAATTGGCTAGTGTGGGCTCCCAGCCAATCCGCGGGTCTGCTCGCCAGGGATTTGGCTCCTTACCAGCTCGCCGCCTTCGGGTGTACTGGAAGAGTTCCTTACTAGCTCATCTTGGTGTACTGGAAGAAGTCCTATTTGGTTCCCTCTTAGGTTCGGACTGGGCTGGGTCTTGTGTGGGACTCTCAGACCGTTTCCTTGTCTCTTTCTCTGGCGGCAATGTTGCGGCTGCGGTCCCGCTTACGACTTTTTGGAGGGCACCCAGGTCACACGTCGGTTGTTTGGGCAGCAGTGCGGGAGCCTGATCATGGCCGTGCTGGTCTACCCGTTGGATCGGATCTGGCTTCTGCGGATGTTCTGGTTTCTTCGGGGGCATCCCTTCCACCACTCTCGTGATCGCTGTGTTTGGATCCCGGGAGCCTTGCGTCGCCGGCTTCCTCCGAGGTTTTTTTTTTTATTCTATGCCCTGACGCCTCCCCGAGCCCTCGCTCGATGTGTTCACGGATGCCTTGTCTCACAGCTGGGGTTTTGTGACCAGTGCTCACCAGTGCTTTATTCTATGCCCTGATGCCTCCCCGAGCCCTCGCTCGATGTGTTCACGGATGCCTTGTCTCTCAGCTGGGGTTTTGTGACCAGTGCTCACCAGGCCGGCCAGAATCAGTGGGGTCCGTCCTTCTGTCAGGCTCACAGCACAGGGCAGGAGTTCGCGGTGGTGTGGCATTCGCTTCAGAGGGTTCGTGTTGCTCATAGAGCAATGATCCGGCTCCATTTGGACTGCTCCCCGGTGGTTCATTGTCTGAACCGCAGGACTTCAATGTGGTCCTTGGCTCTGTGGGGCTGGTTGCTTCAGGTGACTCGTTTGCCGAGTTCTCGGGGTTTGGCTCTCCTGGCGGTTCACGTTCAGGGGGTGTCATACGTCTTGGTGGATGGCCTGTCTCAGTCCATTCCCCTATCCATGGAATGGACGGTCGACACAGACTCGTTCAGTTGGCTCTGCTGGATGTATGGGCACCTAGAGGTGGACCTCTTCGCATTGACTTGGTTGAGGCGTCTTGCAGTATTTGTGGCGCCTTCCCAGACTGTGAGGCTGTCGGGGTCGATGCCTTACAGCTGGAAAGGTCGAGTTGGGGTTACCTGTACCTCTTCCCACTGGTTTGGCTGTTGCTCCGGGTCCTGGTTAGCTTAGAGAGACTTATCAGGGATACCTTGAAGTGCTTCTGAGGCGAGTAGTCCTGTTGGCTCTTAGGTGGCCGGCCCAGCCCTCCACGGCATCCCTCCCTCCCTCCCTCCGGTCAGTGGTTTTTCGCATTTCTGATACTCAGCCTCTGAACTGAGGAGAGTTGCTGGCGTCGTAGAGGTCTGGGACCCCCCCACCCCCCGTTCCCTTCCTGGGGAGGGAGGGGTTGCGCAGACGGATGTGTGGCGGTTGTGGTGACATGTTTGTTTCCTTGTTTTTGATTTAGGGAGTTCTATTTGCTAGCTCGGCTTTCGGTTTGCAATTTTTTGACCAGCAGTAGTTTGTTTTGAAATTCCTACCTTTCTGGGTGCCTGACCTGGTAGATGGCAGACAAAAACTGCTTCCAATTACACGGGGTGTCTTTAGGCCATTGCTCCTCGTGCCTCTCTTGGGGGGGGACCAGGTTCTGGCTCTGGTTCCCAGTAGGCTTGACTGTTGCCAGTCTAATATACAGTATACACATCAGCCCGGTATAGCTCCGGGAAGCCTCCGGGTCTCACCCAGAAAATGGCATTTCATTACATTCAACGCTGGGTTTTTTCTATTCTTGACTACAAAAACACGAGTAGTATCTGCATGCCATATTAGGCCATACATTCATGCACTGAAGCCAACGAATACAAATAAAAGATCATTATTGTATTTCTTTATCACGAGGCATCGGAGCACAGATCTTGCCGTTTTACTCATGCAACAAAGCTAGTAGATAAATATAATAGAGTACTTATTTAATTATCATGAGGTATCTGAGCAATACTTGCAACTTTTTGTCATGCACTGAAGCTTTGTATGTGCAACTTTTACTGGCCATGCCACACAAATTTAAAAGTACTCAAATCACAATGATAATCTAACACAAAGTATCCCACTGATATATTACTCTACATGAATGAGAAAACTCCACAAATTATTCATATCACATTATACAGGTGCTGGCAATGATGTCGCCCAGTTACACAGACTCATTGTCTTCACATCTTTACCATCGTCGAGGTGATAGATAAACACCATCAACGTCTCTCAGTTAACTGGTCAAATTTAAACTGGGAATAATTAATCAAGATTTATAGAGTCTGCTGGACCAATATTGAATGTAATCATTAACCATTATGCTGTATTTATATATTAAACACTTCAGAAATACATGCAAATAATTCACTTGCTGCTGAATCATGAAGCAACAATGATCAGAGCTCTTTCATGGCAATGAATGTTACATTTTGAACATTATCGATGAATGACAGTATTAATGCTACTGTATTTACCTTATGTATTCTGAACATTTATTTCAAAGTTACATCTCCAGCACATAAGGCCTTGAGGAGTTGTAAGTGCACAAGTTTAGCTGTTGAAGAGATGCAAATATCATGCATGTTGCAATATACATGAGGTAAATTTATATGCAACATGGGAATTCAAACTATGAAGTCAGAATTAATCAACAATACTAATTATCAATATTAATGTCTATTTTAGAGAGTATTTGGTCACTTGCCAAATGCTGCAGTGTAACGATACTCTTAACTACCATGACTTAAAAATTATTTGATACTGAGAACCAAATTTTCTATTAAAATTTTGCTATATGACAAATTGTATGAAGAGTAGGTGACAACTCTCAGACAATGATTAAAAACAGCAGTTAAAGTTAGTTATGAATATTGCTCATCAAAGCTGAAAAAAGTTTAAATTAGAGATCCCAGAATATGTAACTGTGTGCATGGATGCTTTCTCCACATGGATTCACACTGACTGACTGTTGAGTCTTCTTTTCTAAACAGTAATGTAGGTGGCAGGTAATGAATACTTATGTTAAAAGATAAAGTCAAGAAATTTCCCCTTGGAAACTAGTCAATTATGCACTTTTGAAGAGATTACCAGTGATCAATTAAAGTACTATACTGATATTCCACGGCAATGCCAATATATCAACATTCTGAAGTATAGACAGTCTTTGGGTACTTCTAGTCAACTGGCAAAGACAACAAGACCTCAAATAAGAATCTTAAGAATACATTAAAAAACATATGCGGCTTATTGGTATATCCAACATGTGTTTACAAAGCATATGCGTTTGTAGTAGTAATGACACTCCAGGAAGAACATTACACAAATACAGTACCAGAAACTTGGGTGTATACTGTATTAGGTATGTGCCCTGGTTGTATTAACAACAATACAATACCTTGATGGTTACATCACATGAGTAGCAGGTCAACAAACACGCCCTCATCACAAGTCACTGTACAGCTCTTGCCATGGAAAAAACAAGGAAATACTGTATACAAAATGCACAGTAGTCAATTAAGAATTGTTTCAAAGCTCTAACATGTTTTCCATATTTAGATAAAATACGTTCATTTAAGAAAACAGGTTTACCATTGCAATGTACGCATTTTTTGGTATAAATGCTGCACCGACACGGACATCAAGGTACACAATGCAGGTTTATGTTCTTTTCTTTGACCTTATATGACATATAAACAATTTGAATATCTCCATTATTTTCAACTCTCGACAGCACTTTCTTTAGAGACAAATTGTCTGCTAATGTATTCACACACACACAGCAAGAGTCTACAGAAGGGACTGTTTCGTGCTGGTTGCTTGCCACAACAAGCGGATACGAGCTTATGCTAATCTTTAAAACATATATCTAACTTACTACAGTACTAACAAAATGAGAAATAACTTGTAATTACAGTATAGTACTTAATACATTTCACAAACTACATTACTTAAAAAATAAGGATGTGCATTATATAACTGCTGGATACATATACAGTACTGTAACTGTTTCTACTAGTAAAGTAATCAAATGCTTGAGAAGAGGAACATTGTAATCAGTTACAGTTTGTGTCACTTTTGTACATATACAGTAACACAATTACCCTTATCTGTAGTCTGACAGAGAATGAAAAATAAAACTCAGTGATAGCAAGAATGCAACTAATGTGAGCCCGTTTATGCAGGATAACAACACTGTTTCTCTCGCTCGCTCTAACAATTTGGTAGCTGTGACCCCTGCGAACTACCTGCTGAGGGGTGGCTGTATAAGACAAGCTTTTAGGCGGACCCTTCTAAATATACCACAATAGTCTGTTCTATCTCCATCAACGAATCTTTCTTGAATATACTTTACCTTTCAAGGAATGTTACTACGTTCAATTGCTTTGCCATTTCAGGAAGTCAGTACCCTTCACACAAACAAGGAATAATGGTTTCAAGCTCAACAAACCACAGTGTAGGACTGACAAGACGGATATATTTTTTCACCCAATGGAACTGCCTACCCAGCGAAGCCATAAATGCCAAAACACTGTTAAATTTTCAAATCCAGCATATAAAAATCATCAAGACAAACGATGGAAGACCTTATAAATAGGACAAGCCACTGGCTTTCTGTTTACATCGAGGCCACTAGTGTGTCAGTGGCCCTCAGATAAATTCAAGTATGTACTGTATATAATTCAAATCTTGTGTCTCCAAACATAAACCCCTGCACTGCACAAGGTGCTTTAACACTTGACCGGCATTAATTGTATATATACGATTTTGATTTAACCTCCTGGAAACCCACATCGTACATATACATTTTAAAGTACCGCGTAAAATTTAAAAGACCCGCAGCTACAAAGGGTTCATATCAGCTTCCCGAGCGGCTTCCAGTAAACAGACGCCTTTTAAAAAAAAATCATGATTACCATTCCAGAGTGTGAGGGCCTCAGTACTGAGTGAGCAACCAAGGCTGGTGCATACAGTATGAGTTACCAGCACTGCTGTTCAGCTTATGGCCACAGCATCGCTAAGAAATATCAAAATATATACTTGCAATTGCTATTATTTAGCAATGATAGTATTACAGAAGAGCCTAACAATGCTGTTCAAGATGTTCGCAGTGTTAAGCACATAGCCATAGTACACTGACATTGTTTGGTCCATATAATAATCTTGAAATGACTTCTCATGTTCCATCACAAAATAAACTTGTTGAAAACTATTAATTTACAGGATTTAGTGACCAGGATTCTGATAATAGTGGTGAGAATTAGCGATGTGCATAGTATGCTGGGTGGAGGAATCTTGGCAGTGAAGTGATGTCATCAGTTGACTGGTTGTGTGGCTGCCCCTATATTGTTTGGACTCATCATACAGTGTAATAACAGCAATACCAGTATGCTGGGGAGAGCCATTTTGATGATGGGGGTGTCATTGTCTGCTGGCTGGTGTGTAACTTGTCATACAGTGCATGGTGGCCACTATGCTGTTTGGACACCACACCAACTTAGTGGTACAACTATGGCGAACAAAACATGTAGATACTGATAGTCCCATGGAGCATCACACTCCAGCAGCCGTCCACTAAGCCCCCTCACGACACCAACGGGCCGGATGGGGTGGGGGATGAAATGATAAAGCTATCCATTTCATTATGTATGAGTTAATTTTTTTTAAATTTGAGTTATAACTAACGTAGATATATGACCGAAACTAACCAACCCGGAACAACCGTGCCGGAACAACCGTGGACATCTTCAAAAGGAAACTAGATTTATTCCTCCAAGGAGTGCCGGACCAGCTGGGCTGTGGTGGGTATGTGGGCCTGTGGGCCGCTCCAGGCAACAGCCTAGTGGACCAAACTCTCACAAGTCAAGCCTGGCCTCGGGCCGGGCTTGGGGAGTAGAAGAACTCCAGAACCCCATCAACCAGGTATCAACCAGGTATCAACCCTACCTAACCTAACCAAACCTATCTTAACCTAACCTAAGCAAACATAACTGAATCAATAATTTATGTTCTATATATAATATAATAATAATATATAAAATAGACCAATAGGAAACAATTTATTGAAAATAAAGAAAATCAATCTGCCTATTAGGCAAATCGGCCTTGCATAGTAGGCAGAGAAAGGTAGGTGGTAGGAGAAAAGCACACAGAAACTGTATTGGAGGGGACGTACATTCCCTCCAATGCGTTGTGTGTGATTTCCTCCGAGGCTATGGGTCCCCCTTCTTCCAGCCAGAGGTGGTACTCCCTTCCTTTTTGAGAGAGAGAAAAAAAAAAAAAAAAAAAAACACTACCTCCTCCTATCATCCCTCATACTACCAGGTCACCCACTACCTCCTCCTATCATCCCTCATACTACCAGGTCACCCACTACCTCCTCCTATCATCCCTCATACTACCAGGTCACCCACTACCTTCTCCTATCATCCCTTGTACTACCAGGTCACCCACTACCTTCTCCTATCATCCCTCGTATTACCAGGTCACCCACTACCTCCTCCCACCATCCCTCATACTACCAGGTCACCCACTACCTCCTCCCACCATCCCTCATACTACCAGGTCACCCACTACCTCCTCCTATCATCCCTCATACTACCAGGTCACCCACTACCTTCTCCTATCATCCCTCATACTACCAGGTCACCCACTACCTCCTCCCACCATCCCTCATACTACCAGGTCACCCACTACCTCCTCCTATCATCCCTCATACTACCAGGTCACCCACTACCTTCTCCTATCATCCCTCATACTACCAGGTCACCCACTACCTCCTCCCACCATCCCTCATACTACCAGGTCACCCACTACCTTCTCCTATCATCCCTCATATTACCAGGTCACCCACTACCTCCTCCTATCATCCCTCATACTACCAGGTCACCCACTACCTCCTCCCACCATCCCTCATACTACCAGGTCACCCACTACCTTCTCCTATCATCCCTCGTATTACCAGGTCACCCACTACCTCCTCCTATCAGATTATGTTCTCTAATACAATAGCCTAAGCTTTTAGTTCATTTATATTACTATTATTTCTTTTCCTATTCTCAAATGATGAATAACTAATGCACAAAGTACTGTTTGTTAATTAAAAATTCCATCCACAAACACCCTTGGGACAGAAAGTTTTCAATAAGCAAGGTACTATGTAATTTGAGTAATTTTGTTGCTGTATCCCTGGAACTGTATCTCGAGCATACCTAGAGAGGGTTTCGGGAGTTGTTCTACTCCCCGAGCCTGGCTCAACAGAACTGGGCAGTGTCTACTGTGAGTAATTTTGTGACATTCATTTAACTAGAGAACTAGTTCTATTTGGTATGTATGCCTAATGAGATGCATAATTTATTATACACATACAATTTTCCTCTTTTAGATAACTGCAAGATTTATCTGGTTTTAAATCTTGCCAACAGGTACATGTGAAAAATTGATATAAAATATTCCTTTCTGTTAAATATACATAATATTTAATAAAAAATATTTTTGTTGTGATTTTTTGTAATCAAAGCCAAAATACAAAAGACCAACATTACATTTAATGAAAAACCATTTCCTGGGCGAGTCCTGGAGGCTCCCTGAAGCTATCCTACTATATTAGTTAGGGTCTTCAGTCACAGAGTTCTTGTTGCCTAACAAGAACCCGGGCCAGGACCTGACCCCCTCAGAGAGGCGCAGAGAGCAATGGCCTATGACACTTTACATTTAAAGTATGTCATACTTGCCATTGACCGGGAAAGGACCCAGAAACGTAGGCGAATTAAAACAGACCACTGTCTGGTTGAAAATTGGTTACCTTCTGCTGAAAAGAAGGTAACAAAGAAGTTCTTTGTTACCTTTAACATCGTTCTGACAGTTCCTGCGATGACACTGTAACCAATCAAATTGGCATTTGCCTTTCCACAGGAGACTTCCGGCACCGTGGAGAGGAAGGACCTGCTGAATGGGGGGGACAGCTTCTTCCCCGTATCAACCTACCCTGGCTTTGCACCCTCGAGAGGCCATTCCAGACCGACAACCAGAGCGAAACTCCATCGTCTCCTGAGACTGATGGATGCCAACTAAAATAATATCAGTGGGATAGCTTCAGGGAGCTGATGGGGCTCCCCACAGAGATATAATTCATATTAATGCATACAAATAAATATTACTTGGTTGCCCTCATGTATTATGCATTTTGTAATGGATCCCAGAAGCCAATATAACAAACAATATACAGTATATATGCATTACATAGCAACTATGAGGCTTAACCTTGTCATTTATCATTAAAAAAAAATTGTACACTAAAATATTTACAAAAAACCAACGTTGAATGTAATGAAATGCTATTTTCTGGGCAATTCCGGAGGCTCCCCGGAGCTATCCAGGCTGAATGGATATGTATAACTTTCTGGCATTAGTCAAATGCTTAGAGTTCTTGCCTACCAGGAACCTGGAGCCAAAACCTGGCCCCCTCAGAGAGGCACGAGGAGCAATGGCCTATAGAAACCCTCCTGTGGTTGGGAGCATTCTCTGTCCGTCATCGACCAAGACAGGCACCCCAGAAAGGTAGGTGCCACAAAACAAACCCCTATTCTGGTGAAAATATTGCTACCGAAAGATGAACAAGTGAACAGAACTCCCCAAACAAAATTATCAAACTAGCATGACGTCACCACGTCGCCGCGCCGCTGTCTGCGCATCCCCCCCCCACTCCCAGGAAGGGGAAAGGGGGAGCCCAAGACCATCTGCGCCGGCGATCCAACTGACAGTTCTTAGGCTGGATGTCAAAATACGCGAAAAACACCACCGACCGGAGGGAGGGAGGGATGCCGGGGAGCCTCCGGGACTCACCCAGAAAATGGCATTTCATTACATTCAACGCTGGTTTTCTGGGGGGGGGGAGCCCCGTTGGCTCCCCAGAGCTACCTCACCACAGATAAGGAAAATAGGGAAGGATCCGGGAGGCGGATGCCACGCGCCCTAACCCAAAAAACCAAAACGAGGAGAAGAAGAAAACAGACCACCCAGGCCAACGACCAGGACGGCACCGGAAAATCAAGAGCAGGCCAGAGGTGAAACAATGCCCAAGACAGCAAGCGGAACGGAGCAGAAGGAACAGCCACACTGAACGCAAGATGGAGCGCCTTCGCCAGCACCGCCCAAGATGAGGCGACAGAACACGGTCCCAGACGACGGTCCCGGAACAACCCCGAAGGGAAGAGAAGCCAACCCTATCAGAGACCGAAGGACCCTTCACAGTGATAGGAAAATCGGAAGGACCGCCAGGAAAACTACACACCGCTTCCGAGACGAAGCACGCAGGCGGGAGACCAACGACGAAGCCACCAGTGCCCATACAAGCGACGAGAACTAAAGACAAAAACCCGAGGGAAAGAACAAACCAGCCATGTAGAGAGCTGGACCAATCTGCAAAAATAGGCGGAGCCGCAGTAAGACCCACAGGACTAAAACCGAGGAAGGTAGCAGGTCCTGCCAGGCAGGCAAAACCAAAAAGAACAAGCCAGGGAACAAGGAACCCAATCCTAGCGAGATGAAAAGGAACCAACCCGGGTGAGCAGAAACGCCTCGTCCGGGAGAAACCCACCCCCCTAGGATCCCTGAAGGACCAACAAGGCCAAACACCAAGGAGCCAGGCCCAGGCAGAGGCCGACGAGGAAAATGAGCACCACGGACAAAAGCGTCAGACGCGAAGCGAAAACAGCGACCCCGCAACCCAAAGGAGCAGTGCTACCAGCTCCAGCAAGGAAGAACAATGCACGCGTCCCCAAGGTATCCAAGAGGAGAACTACACAGAACGTGAATCCGCAGGTAAACAAAAACACACGTTCCGGAAAAGGAACAAAAAAAAGCCGGAGCCAGGACCAGAATCCCGGCTACCCATCCCAAGAAAGGGAACCAGTAGGGCAGGAGCGGTGGACCGAAAGGTCACAACCCCACACAGACAGTGCAGCACAGAAGCCTGCAGTGAGATAAAAAGAAAAAGTGAAGGAACTCAGAATCCAAACTGAACTCGGGATAGTCCAAAAGCAGGGAACTGAACATGGACAGAGGCCCATCTGAGAACCCAACATCAGTATAGCCAAAAAGCACCGACCCAGATACACAGTCAAGTGTAGCATAGGAGGAGGAAAAATGGAAAATCCAGCGTTGAATGTAATGAAACGCCATTTTCTGGGTGAGACCCGGAGGCTCCCTGGAGCTTACTAGGCTGATATGCTAATGTCAGACTTTGGCATCAGTCATGTGTATGGAGTTCTTTGGGCCTACTGGGAACCACGAGCCAGAACCTGGCCCCCTCTAGAGAGGCAAGGGGAGCAATGGCCTATAGAAACCCCCGTGTGGTTGGAAGCATTCTATGTCTGCCATCGACCGGGTCAGGCACCCAGAAAGGTAAGCGTCCCAAAACAAACCCCTATTCTGGTGAAAATTGCAACCAAAAAGCTGAACGAGTGAATAGAACTTCCCAGACAAAACTAGCAAACTAATATGACGTCACCCGTCGCCGCGCCACCGTCTGCGCAGCTCCCCCCTCCCTGCGAGGGGGAAGGGGGACCCCAGACCTCCTGCGCCGGCGATCCACAACCGTTCTGAGGCTGGATGTCAAAAACATGTGAAAAGAATGCCAACCAGAAGGAGGAAGGGATGCCGAGGAGCCTCTGGGTCTCACCCAGAAAATGGCGTTTCATTACTTCAACGCTGGTTTTCTGGGGGAAGCCCCTACGGCTCCCCTGAGCTAACTCCCCACAGAGGAAGAATAGGGACTAATCCAGGAGGCGGTCGCTGCACACTCCTCAACCCGAAGTCGAGACAACTGGCTGCATCCACCGACCCTGGGCCATATGAGGCAGCTGCTATTGGCCCATATGAGGCAGCTCCTAATGTCCCATACGAGGCAGCTGCTATTGGCACATACGAGGCAGCTGCTGTTGGCCCTAGGAGGCAGCTGCTAGTGGCCCATACGAAGCAGCTGCTACGCGATGGTCTGAATGTGGTGATGGTGAAAGTATATAGTGTGTGACAGTGTATAGTGTGTAAACAGATTGTATATATACATAAATTAGCATGATACATAGTAAATGTGGGCTGCATATGTGTACACAAGTGTCATGCACGTAACACAGTGTCTTTGGACAGTACGGATGTTTTACTGCCATAATATAGTGTACGTGTTCCCTATACATACGATTAGCACGTAAAAACAAATAAAATGTATTTGGAACTGTGCGAAAATAATGAACGAAAATATATTCACGGCAACTCACGCACCCCGCCCCGGGCGCCACCTACTGGCCCCGGGAGCGTACGTCACGGGCGAACAGGGAATGATGAAATCACGCCCCAACTTACGGACCCCATAGCTGCCAAAGTAGTACAATTTCGATTTTTTTTCTACATACCCATACTGAGGGAAGGGTTTCTTACACTTTAAAAAGAAAAAGAATTTTTTCCTGAGAATTTATTTCCTGCGCACTGCGGGGGTGTCATATTTGGAGGCAACGCAGTTAAGGGGTTAAATATGCCAAAACTAGAAGACAGAAGAAAAGAGGTGATATGATCACTACATACAAAAT
>WNGS01087021.1:6656808-6670907 GCA_020271785.1 Procambarus virginalis
AAGTGACACAGGCCCGACCGAGCCCAGGGACATGAACGAGGCAACGAGCAGCCAGGACCCTGTTCGACCGCCAAAATCCCCCTGCCCGAATGTCCGCCCAAGACATATTGACAAAGATGGCAGCAAGAGCTGCGAACTTGTGAACGTCATGGGCACGTGGATAGAAAAAAAACCGCAGGCCTGGCCCAGCCGTAATAAGCCCGTTAGATGACCTGGGAGACTCGTACCTGCGAACAGGGGATAATGAAAACGTGGATCAACCCAAAGCGCAGCCACGTACACAGAAGCCGTGGCACCGCCAATAACGCGAAGGCCGTAACCGGGAAACAAAAACATGATGCATCCCCGGCCTAAGCCAACAAAGCATCAACACCCAGGGACCCGTCTGGAAAGCACAGTACTATAAGTAACATGAATTGATAAAATCGTAAGGGAAGATTTCCCGAGACCTGGAACTTTAAGAACAGAGGTCATAGATATAAACTAGTTAAACACAGATGCCGAAGAAATATAAGAAAATTCACTTTCGCAAACAGAGTGGTAGACGGTTGGAACAAGTTAGGGGAGAAGGTGGTGGAGGCCAAGACCGTCAGTAGTTTCAAAGCGTTATATGACAGAGTGCTGAGAAGACGGGACACCACGAGCATAGCTCTCATCCTGTAACTACACTTAGGTAATTACATCACAGCAGTCACCCCTTTACATCCCAGCATCATATTTGCATCGTCAGAGGCGTCTGAGAATGTGCGAGAAGCAGCGGGAACGCACCATGTGGTTTTCTCGTTATTCAAACGAGCGCTTGCCAATCGAGACAAATTGTTGGCGATCAACGCACTCGTTATTCAAAATGCTCGTAAATTGAGGCGCTTGTTACTCGAGGTTCCACTGTACTTTAATATAATAAATAGTTTATTATAATCTAAGAATGTAGCAATTGAATGCTTCATAAACGATAGGAAATTTGACTGGGTATAGATAAATTTAAAGTGATTATTTAAACCATCAATTCATCAATTGTTACAAACTGAAATTAGATGGAAAGTGGAAGGTAGCAACTCACCATTGTAAAATAAATATATTGAGTAATTACATAAATATTTGAATTAGTAAATACACATTGTGTATTTTTTATACATGACATCTGCTGCAGTGAACATATATTTTAATCAATGGTAAAAATTCCATTGTGGTGGTAACCAAGTGTAGAAAATACATTCCGCAAAGGGTCAAGTACAGCATTATATCTTAAGATTCACCGAGTCATCCCAAGAATCAATAAAAACAAGCAGAAGCTATACAAGAACAGTTAACAAATGTAAAAGAAATTAAAATATCAATGAATTTAATAATGGTTTACATTCTTCCAAATTTTTCAAATGTGTATAACACAAATTTGAAGATTCCCCCCCCCCCCACATACTCATGGTTATGGTTTCCCATAGCCAGGGACAGAAAGCTAGTTAGGCTTATCAAGGGCTCCCATCCCAGGGGGGGAATCGGGGGCCCTTGATATTTGCACGTGTCAGCAAATTTTGCTGGCACGTGGCATGCGGTGGCCCGTGGTGGCCCGTGGCATGCAGTGGCCCGATGGTGGCTCATGGTGGCCCGTGGACTGTGGTGGCCCACGGTGGACTGTGGTGGCCTGTGGCATGCGGTGGCCTGGTGACCCTGTGGTGGCCCATGGCATGCAGTGGCGTGTGGTGGCCCATGACATGGCGGTGGCCCGTGGCTCTTGAGTGTTTAAACCCCTGGACAGTTTGAACTTTGAAAAATAGTTGGTATGACAACTGATGATGCACCCAGCATTATTGGTAAAGAAGCAGGTTTTGTTAATGTGTTTGCATAATATGCTGGACATCCACTTGTAGACTTTCATTGTACTGTGCACGAGGTGGTCTGGTGTGAAAATGTTGGCCTTCAAGAAGCTGGAACTTCAAGATGTTAAGAAAACTGTAACCAAGATAGGCAATTCTATTTCTGTGCATGCTTTCAAAAAAGGACAATTTCAAAATTTACTGAGTGAGTTAAATTTGGTGTACAGAATATTACTTATGTACAATAATGGCCGCTGGCTTAATTGAGTGTTGGCTTAAACGATTTGTCGAGTGTTTGGATGAAATTCATTAGTTTTTGATCAAATAAAAATGTTGTCAAGAATTATCTGACATTGTGTGGATTTGTAGACTGATGTTTTTCACAAGATTTCTCCTCATGTCAAGTCACAGATGACTTAATCACCAAATTACAGGGATCTGGCAAAACACTTCACATTATGTTTAATAACACAAAACAAAATCAAACTGAAAAACTTTAAAACAAAAACTATTTGAAATCAAACTGAAAAACTGTAAACATGATGTCGACACAAGTACTTTAAGTACCGTACTTCCAAACCTAATAACAGACAGACAGATATTGAAATTCATAGGGAAACAAACATTTAGGGACTTCAAATGCAATTTTCAAGCATCATTGATTCATCTTCTGATAAAGAAAATTTTTAATATTTACTAAATTCAGGTCATTTGAAGAATGTGCAAAATTAGTAAAAGTGTCCAATCAGTGTAACAGTAGACAAACTGAATTTGGAAATGTTGCAGTAGATTAATTCAGATAATTTACAAAGCAACTTAAGAGCTGAACTAGAAAACATTGAAAGAATACAATATGTAACTATTAAAAGTAATGCCAAGCATTTTTTTTTAGATTATTACCAATTTGGGCACATGCTCTCAAAAAAGGTTGACCACCCTTGCCCCCAGGCTAATTAACTGATGTTCCCCAAGATGCACTTCACAACAGTTTTCCAACTTCCAACCCAGGTATCTATTAAATGCTAGGTGAACAGAGGCATAAAGTGAAAGGAAGCATTGCCCAAATACTTCTGCCCTACTGTGGGAATTGAACCCAGGACCCCCATAGCTGTGACTGGATTGCATTTACCACTGTGCCAAAGAACACAATTGTCACTTGTTGTAATCTTCAACAAATTAGAGCATAAGAATCGGGGAGACTACAGAAGGCCTATTGGCCCATACATGGCAGCTCCTATTCCCATTCTTTCTTTTATCAATTCACATTCTTTGTTTTATCACTAAATTTGAGCTCTTAACAAAATATAAGATTATTGTTTTGCATATACAGTGCTGCTTTTCCAGACAAATTCAAGGTAACTTTTCCAAACAAACTCAAGGTAAGAGCTTCAAGCCAACTACTAAAATATCACATGAAGGCATCTTTCACAAAAAGAAATTATAATAAACTTCACTGGCCTCAGAATGTATATCCCAAGAATATGCATAAATAAAACTTTGTGCTGAAGGTTTAAAACATTAATATTGAATATCTTTAGCTGTGATATCAACATTATATGTTCAAGTTATCACACTTGGCAGCTTCCTCAGGTTAGATCCTACGGTGTCCTTGAGCAAGATCATGACAGATGCTACAGTCAATCATGACAACATACTGGCATTTTTAAGTTCAAACAAGCTCTGCAGGATTATTATAGGTGTTAACCAGACCAGGAGAATACTCAATCCAAGCTAGAACACTTGACTGAAATAAATTCTCATGCTTGGTAATTTCAAAAGCCCTTCCGAGTCCTCCCATGGCATTACTGGTGACCACCAAAGAGTACCTATTTAAGGTGAACAGAGGCATCAGGTGTTATGAAATGTGTCCATGTCATGTCCAAGAATCAAACCTGGAACTATTGACCTGTCGATCATTAGCAGATTAGCAGATTAACTGAGTATTTCCCAATGTCTCGCCAACACACAGTGATCTGCAGAGAACATTTAAGAAGTTCCCTGTGGTGACTGTGCCGGCATGTTAACCTATTTGACAGTAGCACAATACTATCAGAGGACATGCTAGTACCTTAAAAAGCAAATAAATAATTCCCAAAAGATGAATGTTCTTGTATTACTCGGAAACCTTATTTTTATTGATGTGCAATGCATTTACTAAAAATTTAAATATCAGCTGAGCGGTGACCAAACTGTTTACTTATGACTGCTTGTATTGAACAGCATTTCCTAATGTAGATGCATATATGATAGTAGATAATTGTGCTTACCGTTTGTGTTTGTGGAAAATGAGCTGTAGTTAACACTATCTGTAACTCTGGACCGGACTTGCGTCCATTATTTTTCTCTTGAATCCTAACTTTGGACCGGACTTGTGTCCACTACAAAAATATTTGTATAAAATTCATTTTTTATCCAGTCGACCTAGGAATAGTATCAAAATAAGCGCCTTTAGAATGCGCACAATTTGATACCAAAATGAAAGATGTAACATGAAACTTGATGTCCGAACACTTATATGATTATAAATAAGTTTTTGGTCAAAATTTTAAAATGTTTGTTAAAATCTATTTATTGTGCTATTATGTTGGGACTAGTTTTAAAATGCGCACCTTTACATCGCGAACAATTTGATACCAAAATGAAAGATGTAACACAAGAATTTATGTCAAACACTGGAAAGATATAAATAATTTTGATGATATGAGCTTCCAGAATTAAAATATTTGTTAAAATTCCAGTTATTGCTCTATTATTGGGACTAGTTTTAAAATACTCGCCTTTTTATTGTGAACAATTTGATACCAAAATGAAAGACGAAACACGAAAATTGATGTTATCAAACTGAACGAGTATACACATTAGGTTGCAGTGTACAAATTGGTGCTTGTTCACGGGTAACTTTAGGCTTTTCTGCAGGGAGGCACTCCAAACTTTTGTACATTATATTCATACACATCTGTAGGGAATTTAATTGCGAACACAATGATACCAAAACGAGCAACGTAGCATGAGAATTAAGGTGAGAAAAATGGAACGAGTATACACATTTTACTGATTTTGTGCGCTCACGGGTAACTTTTGCTGACTTTAGGCTTTGCTGTTGGGAGTCACGCCAGGCTTTTGGACATTATATTTATAAACACCTGTAGGGAATTTAATTGCGAACACAATGATACCAAAATGAGCGATGTAGCACGAGAATTAAGGTGAGAAAGCTGAAACGAGTATACACATTTAGGTGTCACCGTGCGCTTACCCGCACGCTCGCCCGCACGTCGGGTGCATGACCCCTAAGTTGATGGCGCGCCTGTCCAGTGACCGATAGTGTTAATGGGACGTGTTTGTAGCCCTCGGCATTTGATGCAACAACTCCTGACCTTGTACTTTATAATTTCCAGTTGTACACTGCTCATAAACTAAAGAAATATATCCTCATGTTGTTCTGACTTGCCTGCATTTCCTAGTCTCATCTCGGTCATGCTTCCACCTATATTACACAGTATGGCCATGTCTGCTTGTTTTTGCCTCTAGTTATTTTGTACATTAAGATCAGGTCTCCTATGTGTGTCTATGAGCACATGTGTCCATCCTATGCATCAGGGTACAAACTCCAATTCCTTGGCCCCTCCTCTTAATAATTAGTCGGCTTGGGTGATGCAGCATTATTATCACGGATTGTGTCGCTTTACATATGAATTCATGCACCAAGTCAGCTTCAACTACTTGCTCTCCTGATGCAGCACACATTCACAAGTCTCATATTACAACATTTGTTATTCTTTCATCTCTCTGGCTTACATGTGTATTCAGTTTTCATTTACATCCCTTTATCCTTATCCCCACCAACCAAAAGCTAGTCTCTTCCCCATGTCCTAGTCCCCACCTACCAAACATTGTCTTCCCCTTATCCTTGTCCCTACGTACCAAAGCTAGTCTCTTCCCCCTTGTCCTGAGCCCCAACTGCCAACATTTTCTCTTCCCCTTATCTTTGTTTCCATCTACTAAAAGCTAGTATCTTCCCTTTATCCTGGTCCCCCACCTACCAAATAGCTTGTCTATACCTTATTCATATCGCTCTCCCTCACCCCCTCCCCTTGTCCAACTACTTGGGCTTCTTGAGGTTATCTTGAGATGATTCCGGGGCTTAGTGTCCCGCAGCCTGGTCCTCGACTAGGCCTCCACCCCCAGGAAGCAGCCCGTGACAACTGACTAACTCCCAGGTACCTATTTACTGCTAGGTAACAGAGGCATCAGGGCGAAATAAACTCTACCCACTGTTTCTCGCCGGCACCCGGGATTGAACCCGGGACCACAGGATCACGTGTCCAAGTGTTCTGTCCTCTCGGCTACCAGCTCCCTTCAGCTCCCTTCACCGGCTGAAGGATAGAACGAGTCTCCTTTCATGCAGGTTGGCATTCAATCCCCAACCGTCCAAGTGGTTTGGCACCATTCCTTCCCCCCCCCCCCCCCCATCCCATCCCAAATCCTTATCCTGATCTCTTCCCAGTGCTGTATAGTTGTAATGGCTTGGCACTTGCTCCTGATAGTTGCTTCCTTCCCTCACCCCCCCCCCCTTCCTCAAATACTTGTTACTGTTGTGGCTATGCTCTCTTTCCAGTGTTTATTTCTCCAGAGATTAAAGATCTAGTTCTCATTTCATTTAGATCAGGAACTTGCACGATGACCAAATATCTGGAGTTCATCAAGCTTTCATCACGTTTATGCTCAAGAAGTTTTGCATGTACTGTACACACGTGCTCGAGTGTGCATGCATGAGTAAGACAGATGTTACGGAAATCTCTCGCTTAGGCAAGGAGTTCCTGCCTATTCCTTTACCGCCTATTCAACAACATATCTTCATACTCAAGTATAAGAAATTAACAACTATAATACGTGCTCAGAAGCCTGTGTCTGGAGCAGACATCCCCCTTCCCCTCAAATACCCAAGACAACTGTCTGGGGCCAACACCACTTGCCGGTCGACCAGCTGAACCGCTAGTTAAGACTGCCGGTGATAGTTACATGCACATCAGCGCCATCTACACTAGGCTTGGCCACCTATATAAGCAGCTCACCACCGGCCAGACCTCAGAATACTCTTCGTGCTCCAAGCTGCAAGATCTACTCTCGCTCCCCTGGGTGTCAGTAGACTCGAGCCGCTCTTGTATAAAGTATATGTTTTGCACGTTTAATTTTGGTATTTAACGTAACTGTTACATGTTTATATTTCTTTTGCATTGTATTTTGTGTTCTCACCAAGTATCATAGAGGAATTGTTTTATTTGTTGTTAAAAGTCATTTTGTTATACAGTATTAAATATTTAAGTTTTTCATTATTTTAGAATTTATCCTGCAGCTCTCACACCGTAAAGAGGTCAGAAGCAGTTTTATTTACTTTGTTTTACTTTTTTTATTTAATGTGATTGGCATTCTACCTGCCAGAATAGCCACTTCTCTATTCTTTCACTTTTACATCACACAGTACATAGGTTTGTAAAATTTACCTTTCACTGGTAAAGAACACAGAGTTAAAGAGCTTGAAGATCTGTTTTGGACCTTTGTATGCCTATGTGAACACACAGTATGTGCAAAGTGTGTAAAGTTGTATCAAAGTTAATGTGTGTTGGAGAATAAGTTTGTATGTAAACTTATGTGCCGACATGAATACAGTACAAAAAATGGCAGAAAACGGCAGAAAACTTTGAGTTCCATGAATTTGATAATCTGTAGATAATAATTTTGTTGTTAATTACTGCACTATATTCTCATGTTGATAGGATTAAATCTATTTTCTGATAGTTAAATTTGACATGCAAGCAATAACATACTATGTAGAGCCCATCTGTGTACTGATAGCTTTTTTAGGAGTCTTCTGAAGCAACGATATGTAGGAACTTCAGCTAGCTACCGGGAAGTATAAATTTAGGCACAACGACACATTTCAAATGTGGCATTGAAATGCTTGAAAAATTATAAACAAATTTAAAGACTTAAGATAAACAAATGCCAGATGGTTTTCTTGGCATATGTAAAAGTCTGTTGAGCATTTCTTGAAGTTTTATGTAAGGAATATACAAAAATATATGATTTAAGAAGTGAACCTTGGGAAACTAATGTATGATGGTACTAGGGATATATTATGGCCACATTTTATTTTGAGGACGAGGCAATACACAAGATGTGTAGATACGAGTGACAATCGAGATAAGGCACAGAATGGTAAGAGTCACATTTACTTGTGGATGGGGAGTTTTAGTTTTTCTATTCCATTAGAATAGTTGGAATTTGTTATGAAACATGCAGATAGAGCACCCATTCCCTACAATTTACTTAGGAGTTAATATTATTATTAATCTATGTTAGTGGGGACATGATCAACATTCAATCTGTTCTGTGCAAGATATAATCTGCTGCAAATTATATCGTCTCTCTCTTGTAATTGTATCATCAAGATGAGAAACCTACCAGTACTTTCTGGCCAGCGTAGCCATACAATTTTATAAACAACGTGACTTGTTACTATTCCCGATTAATTATAATACCTAACGTCAGATAATGCCTTGTTGTCTGCATCTATTGAGTGCCATATATATCTAATATGAAACTTGTGGGATAATACCAGATAAAGAACACTGTCTTAAGCTACAGTATATAAACAATTATCTTTTATCACAACCCATACTGACAATGCTACAAATGTCGTCACATTTGGTATTGTTGTAGCTACAATTTATAACAAATATACTCAGTATGAAATTTATAGGACTGCAACTCATTAAAATACAGTAGAGTAAATGTAATACAGAGGTACAATATATTCAACCAACAAATCAAGTCTGGGCCAAGGAAACTGAACTAAATAATGATAAAATAATGTCTCTTGCAATCTTGCCAAATTTTCATTTGAGGTAAAACACTAAGCTGACATGCTCTCCAGTTACAGAATATAAATTCGTGGATTTAAAACCAAAACAAAATTAGATTAGTTTATGGCTATATGCAGAAGACTACAGAAAGAGTCTCATACCCAATGNTTATTAAGATGAGGGATGATCATTTACAAATAGTCATCAATAAAGTGGCCAGTCATACTTAGTCCTCATTACATTTAAAAGTGATTAGGATAAAATCATGTAAAAACAAATAATGTTATTCCATATTTCAGCAATGTGTGCCTAGGACACAAGAAACTTTTATACTGTAGTATGGCAGAGGAAACCTCACATCCATACTTCATGTACACAGAGATTACTTTATACAATATGAATACCATTTAAGTTTAAAAAACTATGCAATCTCCAATTACAAACAATCAGCCAATCGTGACAATGCTGTCCCCTCACCTCACACTGCATATGTTGTAAAAACACGACACAGGATAATAAAGGACATGTGGCAAGCAACCTTACGCTGCAGCATTACATCGTGGCACATGTTGCACAAGTTTGACATATAAACCACTACTGTATACATTTGTTAATAGCTTTAAGCTCGCCTCGTGCCTCATTTAATTGTGTTTTAAGCTCACACCATTGCATGGAACGATTTAACAAGCACACACTACAGTCAAAAAATAATGACTACGTTGTCAACTTAATGATATTGAAAAATATTCCCATAAAATTTTGGCTGGAGCATTTGTAATTGCCATAACAAAATAATTCTGGATAGATGGTGATGAGATACTTTTCTTTAATAATATATATATATATATATATATATATATATATAATATATATATATATATATATATATATATATATATATATAACTGTATAACTTGTAACAGTGTTCGAACCTGTCTGTGACATTCATCAATGTTTCCCATTGTCGTGTTTTTTAAGAGATCCATATATATATATATATATATATATATATATATATATATATATATATATATATATATATATATATATATATAATATATACATATACAATGCTAATCCGTTCCCAGAGACGGATCGTATGTCGAAATATCGGAAGTCGAAGCGAATTTTCCCATAAGAAATAAAGGGATTTGAATTAATCTGTTCCCCACCCTCCAAAATATTAACATAAAAATACATTTTATACTGAATACAATGTTTTTTTCTAACTACAATACAGTACCAAAACTTCACTTACCTTTATGGAGGGATTTCGATGGCGTATGGGAGATGGTGATGAGGGGGGAGGAGGAGAGTTGTTACTGTTTGGAAGGGGAGTCCCCTTCCATTATCACATCAGGCAGTGATGTTTTCTCTGGGGTACTCTCTCTCCTACGTTTTGCCTGAATACCACTAGGACCTGGTTGTGTGTGGTTCAGTGCTTGTTTGTCTCACTACAAATTTGTCAAGAGACATTTGTTTTTCCATTCGATTTAACATTTGTCTGTAATGATGCATCACTTTAGCACCCATAATGTCCTTTTTCTTAACCAGTATGGTGGATATCGTTGACTGAGATTTGTTGTACTGCCTAGCCAGTTCACCGACCCACACACCGTCTTCATATTTACGAATGATCTCTTGTTTCTGCTCTATGGTCATTCTTACATGGGATCTCATATGTTGAGCCTTACCACTGACTTTCTTGGGACTCATGGTGCGATAGAAAATAATTACTTTAATGTTCAAAATGCAAAAAATCACCACAAAAGCGGAATTTCTTATAGGCGCGATCGTCACTAAGCGGGTAGCTGTAGTAAACTGAGGCAGGTCGGACCGCGTGACCGGGAACCACGCGCTCGGCCGACCCGAACGTGTACCAACAAATATCGGATGTTGACGACACCATCGGATGTCGAGTCGCATTTTTTGATGAAATTTATATCGGAACTCGAATTTATCGTAAGTAGGGGCAATCGTATGTCGAGGTGCCACTGTATATATATATATGTCGTACCTAGTAGCCAGAATGCACTTCTCAGCCTACTATGCAAGGCCTGATTTGCCTAATAAGCCAAGTTTTCATGAATTAATTGTTTTTCGACTACCTAACCTACCTAACCTAACCTAACTTTTTCGGCTACCTAACCTAACCTATAAAGATAGGTTAGGTTAGGTTAGGTTAGGTAGGGTTGGTTAGGTTCCGTCATATAACTACGTTAATTTTAACTCCAATAAAAAAATTTACCTCATACATAATGAAATGGGTAGCTTTATCATTTCATAAGAAAAAAATTAGAGAAAATATATTAATTCACGAAAACTTGGTTTATTAGGCAAATCGGGCCTTGCATAGTAGGCTGAGAAGTGCGTTCTGGCTACTAGGTACGACATTATATATATATATATATATATATATATATATATATATATATATATATATATATGTCGTACCTAGTAGCCAGAACGCACTTTTCAGCCTACTATGCAAGGCCCGATTTGCCTAATAAGCCAAGTTTTCATGAATTAATTGTTTTTCGACTACCTAACCTACCTAACCTAACCTAACCTAACTTTTTCTGGTACCTAACGTAACCTAACCTATAAAGATAGGTTAGGTTAGGTTAGGTTAGGTAGGGTTGGTTAGGTTCGGTCATATAACTACGTTAATTTTAATTCCAACAAAATAAAATTGACTTCATACATAATGAAATGGACAGCTTTATCATTTCATAAGAAAAAAATTAGAGAAAATATATTAATTCATGAAAATTTGGCTTATTAGGCAAATCGGGCCTTGCATAGTAGGCCGAGTACGACGTTCTGGCTACTAGGTACGACATATATATATATATATATATATATATATATATATATATATATATATATATATATATATATATATATATATATATATATATATATACATACATACATACATACATACATATATACATACATACATGCATACATACATAAAGGTATGTGCAATGTTGGTGTATACAAACCTTACAGGGCTTGCAACAGTGTGAAATTTGCCAGAACTTAAATCAACCATTGTGATATATCTCTAAAAATAAATTAAAGGTACTGTGCTGATACAGCATAAAAAAAATTAAAAACAACATTATATAATTGATAATCGTGATGTGTTAAACAAAATCAGAGAAGAGGAAGGTTCACTCCCACTTTGTTACTAGTGTTTGCTAGACTCTTAGGTCATGCTTGCATCACAACTTGGTGCCATCATCACAATGTGTTAAACACCAAGCATGCTTTCTTAGAAACACCTTTAGTGACCAATTGACTTTAAACATGCAAAATTTGTTTCTAAATAAACCCTATGTGTCTGGCAACTGAATACTGTACTTTGATGTGATCAAATATACTTTTAACTCATAATAATCACTGATAATGCCTATCCTGGGCGATGACCGGGCAGTGGGGACGCTAAGCCCCGAAACCAACGCATAGTAGCCAACCAAACCGACACAAGGTAAATCCTGAGCCAGCAAGATAAAGCCAGTGCTGAATGTAATGAAATGCCAATTTCTGGGCAAGTCCCGGTGGCTTCCTAAAGCTACTAACACTAATAGTATACCACTACTAGGTCACACCATTTTCTGAATTCTATCGCATTTCAGAGACTCCTCAACACCAGAACCCCTAAACAGAAGCATAGGGAGCAGAGTATGCTGTATATATATATATTTATGCTACCACCAGTGAAAGCAACCAAAAAACCAGCATTGAATGTAATGAAAAGCAAGTTTCTGGGTGAGCCCCGGAGGCCCATGAAGCTATCAAATTAACACTTGCCATATTAGTTTGGTGCCATCAGCACTTGGAGTTCGAGTGCCTATGGGGGGGGGGTCACAAGCCAGAACCTGGCCCCCCTCAGAGAGCCATAGGGAGCATTGCCCATATGAGCTCTCAACATGTAGAGTTTGTCATGTCTGCCATCGACCGGAAAAAGTACCCAGAAAGGTAGGTGAACCATTACAAACCTCTACTTGGTTAAAATTGCAACCGATGTCTGAACAGAGGCCTAGAACTTCCCCCCACTATAAAACAGTGAAACAAGCAACACATCAACCAACTAGCACGTCTGTTCGTTAGCGCCTCATTGTCCCCCAAAAAGGTGGTGGGTGAGGGGGGGGGGGGCAGAACCACTCAGGCGAGCAGGCCACACCACCCTCATTTCGATAATGATGAAAACCGCTGACCGGATGGAGGGAGGGGTGTCAGGGAGCCACCAGGGCTCACCCTGAAAATGGTGTTTCATTACATTTTCCCTTCGCCGAAGATGAAGCTGCACCTGGCCGATGTCCCACAGAAGGGCAGGGGTGATCAAGCATGCATCGAGGCGTCATGCAGGAATAAGCCACAAGGGCCTCCCACACCTCACGAGGCAAGATGCGGGAAGTTGAAAACACCGGAAGGAAGTGACCTAAGAACCCCAGGGAACACGGAACCAAACCTGGGGAAGAGCTGACTCGTACAAGGAGGGAGGATAAGAAAACTCCACCCCCTGTAACAACAACACCCCATTCAGAGGGTACCAAAACTCAAGCAGGGTCAAATGGGGACCAAGCCCCCTAAGTCAGCACCTTCCCCACCCTGGAAACCTCCCCACCAGGACCTGGGGCAAGCCATCCTATAAACCCTCCACCTCAAAAGAAAAGGCAGAGTCCTCCGGAAAGGCAAGAAAAAAGGGGGCGGCCCACTGGTCAGACCCAAAAGCACTGGCTGGAGAAACATGCTCGAATGCTTGAATACCGGATGGGGCATCCCCAAAACTGCTCGAGTCTCATATCAACTAAACCCTGCCTCGACTCCAAAACCCTCAGACCTTCTGAGCTGGGTGCAGGGGGAGAGGAACAGGACGAACAACAGCAGGGAAAGGACAAGGGGGCGAGGATGAAACCAAAGTCAGAGGTGACTAATGCCCGCAAGTCAGGATCCCTATAACCAAAACGTGGCAGCTTCGGGGCATCCAGGTGAGCAAGCAACCTAGCGTGCTGCAGCAACCTAAAACGCACATGCAACGCCAAAGCCGCCTGCACCTGAATATCAAGATCAGTGGATTGGGTGAACTGTCGTACAAGCAAGGAACAACACTCCAGGACTCCGGGTCAAAGGTGTCACCGACCCAACTGGCAGCATGACAGAGGCAGAACAGGTGATTGTCACCTTGAGACAAGAGGACAGAGTAACCTTCAAACTTACACGAAGTGAGATGGTACCCATATTCTAAATGGGGCCTAACAAGAGCAAGAGAATAACACCAGGTGTTTTACTACTAATGCTTCGAGAAATATATCTCAGTGTCCTATTTACCTTATTAGAACATTCTATGCATTGATATTTTGGTTTAAATTCTTACTAACCATAACTTCATAACTCCCAGATTCAATTC